>MU260052.1:1880000-1922500 GCA_020310875.1 Ceratopteris richardii
TAAGAATTCACAGCTTTATCACTACTCTTTGGATTGTTGGCTTTCACAAAATCGTGACTTTGTGGGCCTCTGACTCCCAAAGAATCGCGATTCTCTGAAGCATCTTGTTTCTCTGTTTTGACTCCCAAGAACCTGATTTGACATTACTTTTTCATCCAAAATCCATTTTTTGTAATTTGAAGTTGACCATCAAGTGGGTTTAGGAAGCCAAGTAACTCCAAAGGATTTTGAGCAATACAAAGGGGAATTTTGGGAGTAGAAGACAAAGCTTATGAACCTGAGATCTGGTAGACAGCTAGGCAAGGATAGACAAAGCATTAGATCTTTTGAGTCTAGTGTCAACCATACAGCTAAGTCTTGGGCACAACAACTAAGTGGTTATCCTTATGTACTAAGTTCAGACACAAGTGATTCAAAAATTTCTTTTAGCATGGGGAAACCTGTAGAGGGCTGAGGTATTGCCTATCTACAAACACCAGAACATCCCTATAAGACACAGTTGGAATATATTCGGACCAACCAATAGGTGCATGCGTCTATGAGGATGGTCTAAGGAAATCAGTGGTCCAACTCAAAAATCTAGATCAACCCTTTGGACTTGAATACCCAGTAGTCAAGTTCGAAGAGTGTTGGAAGGAATATTTTTTGGGAAGAATTTTTTTAGTAAAAAGCCAAAAAAACTTGTAAAATATTTATGTAATGATTGTAAAAATAAGGAAGAGTCTTCCTTATGTAGTCAAGGATCTCATGTAATTTTTGTAGAATTTTTAGAAACTCTTAGATAGCATATTTTTAGAAAATTAGAGAAAAAGACCTAATTTCAAGTGTGAAAAGGGACACTTGAAAATGTATATAAGTCAATTTTCTCTATTTTGGAGAGGTTGGTTAGTTATTTGCTCAAGCTATCAATAGAGAAGAAAGAGTTTCTGCAAAATCGTGTTTTCTCCTGTTGAGTGTATTTCCTTTGATGTGTGAGCTTGTCTCTTGCTTAAACATGGAAATTTGTGAGTCATATTTGTGTATTACTGAGTAAGTTGTATGAAGAGAGAGACCTATTGCTGTAAATGAGTGGAAAGGACTGAAGGAAGTTCCAAAATTGTGAAAATCGTCTGTTGGTACAGAATCACGATTGTCTCGTCTTTGTGATACAGGTGATATTTTTCAGTTTTGAGTTCATATTTGTATTCTGCTAATGAAATGGCATGGTTTTGACATAAAGAACATGGAAAATGATGGAGATTTGCCTTAGTTATGGTAAACTCAAGATTTTCTCTTCATCTTCAATTTCTCTCAGCAATCCAGCCATCAATCTCTTATTTCCTTGAATCTATTATCTTGAAGGGGCTGTGGTCTTATGGATATTCCTAGGATTGACAAAATAAAGATGATTTGTTGATTCTTTGTTACTTCATGATTGGAGAGGACAACTTGGAGTCCAAAACAAAACATTTTTTGGCGCCGTTGCCGGGGAACATTCCAAGAACTTCTTTGAAGTTGGACCTTTGCTGGATCTTCAGTTGATGATGGTAAACAAGGTAAAGCTCATCAATAAGGAAAAGTGCACATGAATAGGTAGATATCATTGTTTGTCTTTAGGGAAGAAGAAAGCAATGGATGTCTTGTAGAAGTGGAAGTGCTGAAATTTTTGTAGATTGATAGTTGCTCATCATTTTGGTGAAGTAAAAGTGCAGGTGTGTGGAGGATTTGAGCCAAGAAGCTGAAGATGGAGGTAACTTGAATCTATTCTTGCATTTCTAGATTTCTTTTTGCCCAAGTACTAGACACCATGGGTGATCTTGGGAAGATAACATGGTGATATTAAGGAAAGGACAGTTAAAGTAGCTAGATGTAAGAATGAGGGATTCAGTTGTTGACCAAGTCTGAGCATTAAATCTTGAGTTGTGCTGCATTTTGAAAAAAATCATATGATTGAGTTTATCTTTACAAAATTTGATGGCCTTTCATAACACTTTTTCATTGGAGAACCTTTCTTTGATACTTTAGTGATAGCTAAGGACATAGAAACTCATAACCAATCAAGAACCATAGGATCAGTTGATTTCCAAAACCAGAAACCCTAAGTAAAGTGTTCACCTTTATTTTTAGGGCAAAAATACCAAACAAATTCACAAAACTCATCAAAAACAATCAAACAAATTTCTTTTCTTGACAAGAAGTTGAAGTGAGGTGTTGTGGATTAGGAGTGATTGTGAAAAAACTGGAAAAGAAAGCAAAAAATGATCAAAAAATCAGGAAATTGAAAAACACGATTCTCTGCACAGAATCGCGATTTTCTGAAAAAAGTAATTGATTTTGAAATAACATTGTAAGTGAAGGTTGAATTGAAGTTGTTGAAGGGTTTTGAAGGTAATCAAGAAGAAAAAGCTACTCAAAGTGGCATAAAATCAAAAATAGAGAAAAACACGATTTTCTGCACAAAGTCGCGATTTTCTGAGGGAGATTGTGATTTTGGTGCAAACAAAAGAAGGAATTGAAGCAAAACAAAGAGAAAGAAAGCTTAAAAAATAAAAAAATTATCAAAAAACCCAGAAAATTAGAAAACACGATTCTCTGAACAGAATCGCGATTTTCTGTAAAAAAGTGTTGTTTTGAAAAAAACTTTTCAGGTGACTCATGTATTGAAGTTGTGAAGGATAGTGAGAGAAGGCAAGGACATAGAATACTCAAAATTTGCACAAGAAAGGATCTACAGAAAAAACACGATTCTTTACACAAAATCGCGATTTTCTGTAAAGAAAGTTTTTTGGAATCTGTGGTAAATTTGAGTACATTGAGATAAGGAAGTGTAGGAGGATTAGGTGGATTGAGTAAGTGAAGAGGAATAAGTGAAAGAGTGAGGAAAAGTAGAAATCACACAAAATCGCGATTTTCTGAACACTATAAAAACCTGAAATTTAAAGAAAAATTCATTTGAGTGAGAGTGAGGGAGAGAGAGAGTGTGCAGAATCGAACAAAATCGCGACTTTCAGCTACAAGCAAGCTTTGGAGATATTTTCAACTTGGCAAGCAAGGTAAAAAGTCTAGTAGCATTTTGAGTACATATTTTTTGCATAAAAGTGAGTAAATAACACAAAAAAGTAGGAAAATAGTAAAATCACGAAATCGCGATTTCCTGTTTTTGTTGGCTTTCAGTAAGAAAAAAGTGTTTCTCAAGAAATTTCTTTTATTGCATGTCAAAATTTTGATAAGGCGATTCTATAGGTTAAAAAATATTGAAAAAAAAACAAAAAGTTGAAAATCTGTCAAATTTTGGACAAAATCGCGATTCTGAGTTTTACTCAAAATCGCGATTCTGTGAAAAAGTGCCAACAACATCGCGATTCCCAGAACGCGATTTTCATAAGAAAATCGTGTTTTTTACAATCTGTGAGCAATCACGATTGTCTGGGAACAAAATCGCAAAAAACACGATTTTGACACAAAATCGTGGAAAACACGATTCTGTGAACAGAATCGCAAAAAACACGATTTTGACACAAAATCGCAAAAAACACGATTTTGACACAAAATCGCAAAAAAACACGATTTTGACACAAAATCGTGGAAAACACGATTCTGTGAACAGAATCGCAAAAAACACGATTTTGACACAAAATCGCAAAAAACACGATTTTGACACAAAATCGCAAAAAACACGATTTTGACACAAAATCGTGGAAAACACGATTCTGTGAACAGAATCGCAAAAAACACGATTTTGACACAAAATCGCAAAAAACACGATTTTGACACAAGATCGTGAAAAAACTCGATTTTCAACAGAAAATCGTGAAAAATGCGATTTTCACACAAAATCGTGGAAAACACGATTTTCAACAGAAAATCGTGAAAAACTCACAAGTAGATAGAAAATCGTGGAAAACACGATTTTCAACAGAAAATCGTGAAAAACTCACAAGTACATAGAAGATCGTGAAAAAACTCGATTTTCAACAGAAAATCGTGAAAAACTCACAAGCAGATAGAAAATCGTGGAAAACACGATTTTCAACAGAAAATCGTGAAAAACTCACAAGTAGATAGAAAATCGTGGAAAACACGATTTTCAACAGAAAATCGTGAAAAACTCACAAGTAGATAGAAAATCGTGGGAAACACGATTTTCAACAGAAAATCGTGAAAAACTCACAAGTAGATAGAAAATCGTGGAAAACACGATTTTCAACAGAAAATCGTGAAAAACTCACAAGTAGATAGAAAATCGTGGAAAACACGATTTTCAACAGAAAATCGTGAAAAACTCACAAGTAGATAGAAAATCGTGGAAAACACGATTTTCAACAGAAAATCGTGAAAAACTCACAAGTAGATAGAAAATCGTGAAAAACTCGATTTTCAACAGAAAAATCGTGAAAAACTCACAGGTAGGCACAAAATCGTGAAAAACATCAAGTTCATCAGAAAATCGTGAAAAAGTCTGATTGCATGATAAAATCGTGAAAAACACGATTTTCATCTGAAATTTGTGAAAAAAACACTACTGGCAATAGAAAATCGTGAAAAAACCTAAATTCATTAAGAAGTTGTGAAAAGCACAAAACATAGGAAGAAAATCAAATCACACACAATTTTGGACAAAAAATTGTGGAAAACCAATATATTGGTTAGGAAACTGTGACAAACACTCTGTTGAGTATTAGAAATTTGTCAAGAATAGTTGAATGATACTAAGGTCTGGAAATAAAATAAATTCAATTCCTAAACAAGACCTAACAAGGAAGGAAAAAGAGCCAGGAAGTAATAAAAGATCAGAAAGAAGTTTAGGCCAAGAAAATAACATGGAAAACCTAAATGAAACAAATGAGTCAATAGAAACTGGGGATTTTAGAAACATCCTTAAATACATGTATACAAATAGGTTTGGAACCTATGTATACCAGGATGGAATGCATAAATTCCTCATTAGACTGAGAAATTTAGAAATTCCCCTGAATATAACTCCAGTAGCCCAATTCAAAGATGGAAGATATGAAGACAGGCAAGGATGTGTATACATCTTCTCTCAAGACCCAGAAAATTCAAATGATCTAGGGCAATGTGCTGACAAAGGACCTTGGGAACATAACATGGGACAACCAGACATACCTAGACCAAATGAAAACTACACTAATAATGAGCAAAATCATGGGAGAAGGACACATGCTTCACCAAATCCCTTTGACAGAGAACCAGAAGGAAACAATGACTTTCCACTCAGAAGAAGACCTCATTGGCAACCTCAGGGTAGGATGCTTAGACCATACCAAGTAGCCAAATGCATGAAGAACCAATATGAAGGGTATTCAGATCCTCATGCTCATGCTGCAGAATTTAGACAACTGATTAGAGCAGAGGAAGTAGAAGATTACAAGGTACAATTTGAAGCATTTGGTCTAACCCTAACAGGGCCAGCCTTATCATGGTTCATTCCTTTGAGAAAAGAAATGTACCTAGACATTGAATCTTTCTTAGAAGCTTTCATTGGTGAATTCTCTAAGACTGGAATCAAACATAGTACAGCCACATTGATACACAGCTTCAAACAACAAAAGGAGGAAAATGTTAGAGAAGCAGCCAGAAGGTTTAAACAGTACATTGATAGATGTCCAAGAGAAGAAGTACCTTCCATGGCAAAACAAGTATCCTTATTCATTGAGGGATTGAGAAGTGCCCAATTAAGGACCCTAGTGTACTATAGGAGATGTCCTGATTTAGCAGCCTGTGTTAAGGAAGCAATAGATTTAGAGGACAACAGAGGACAAGATTTGTTAGCATTTGATCAACCCAGATCTTATGAAGACAAAATTCCTCCAGCAGAAGAGTTGGCTCAGGCTATTGCTAAAGCCCTAGAGGTAAGCACTAAAACTAATCTGATAAACTCTAGGATAAACACAAACAAGAAATGTTATATTTGTGGAGAAAATCATCTGGCACAACAATGCCCTTATCAGAAACCACAACACTTACAAGATAGGAAGACACTCAAGTATTGTACACTAGAGAGAAAATGGACAAACCATACCAGGGAGGATTGCTTCTATAACAAACAACCTGTCAAGGAAAGAGACTATATGGCTCAGAGGGAATCAGGTTATACTGAGCAACCAAGACCAGTATTGGGACAACAACCTCCCATTCCAACCAATGTGGTACCAGTCAAATATACACCCATTGACGAAGGAAATTCAAGATTCAGATCACCTTATAAGGAAGAATATCAATGGAGTGAGGGACATCAAGAAGAATGGGAAGATTATGAAATAAGGGAACCTGAGCTTAAAGCCCTAGATCTGGGAAATGGAAAAATTGAAATGGACACAGCAACATTCATGTACATTACTAACAACTACATGTCCAATCAAAAACCTCAATTCAAAGGGGGACCAAAGATAACATGTTATAGGTGTGGGGGAGAGCATTTCATTAGAGATTGTCCACAACCTCCAACATTCAGGATAGAGGGAGCATACTGTAAGGATTGTGGTAGAGAACATCTGATCAAGGACTGTCCAAAAAATCCCCAAAAACAACAGAACACACCTAATAACATACCTTTAAAAACAGTCAAAATTATGGAACAAGAGGAATTGAGTGACAATGATCAAATTGAACTTAATGTTATAACAAGGGCACAAGCCAAACATCAAGGAACAATTAAAGAACAAAATGAGGGTTCCACATCAAAAGGAAAGAAAAATAGACAAAAAGGGAAATGGGAAAAGAAGAGGAAAGTGGGCAAAAGTCTGGAAGAAGACAATCAGGAACAAACGAATTCAAAACATACTTCTCCTCAAAAGACCCAGAATCTGTCTGAATTAGGAAATTCTCAGAGCCTAGACACCCTAATCAAAGCCTATAAAGGAAGGATTCAAGAGGGACCAAGCCCCGCAGATCATGCAATGGCTTATCCCATACCGGATTTAGAGCATGAAAGGATGCTAAAATGCAAACAAATTATCCAGGAAACACAACTCAGATTAGGGGAAGAAGACAGCTCTCGGATAACATTTGATCAGCATGAGA
Source organism: Ceratopteris richardii (assembly GCA_020310875.1). Classification (NCBI taxonomy): domain Eukaryota; kingdom Viridiplantae; phylum Streptophyta; class Polypodiopsida; order Polypodiales; family Pteridaceae; genus Ceratopteris; species Ceratopteris richardii. The sequence goes on from MU260052.1 coordinate 1,887,024, forward strand.
AAACAAAAACCAAGGAAGATGATAAAGAAGGAAATCCACACATAACATTCCAAATGAGTGTAGATGAACATTGTAGTATTACATGTCATACAACATGGGAAAATTTGTTGAAACAAAATCCTCACCTACAAAACAAGATGAACAAAGAAGAAACAATATCTGGAAACCTTAATTCACCAACACAAGAATTAGAGGAACTATGGTATATTCCTATTGACAAAATAGGAGGATATTGTGAAGGAGAAGAAGGGAATTCAACCTTAAAATTACAATATGAAAAACATTCAGCAAAAGCCATTTTGGATAGTGGATCAGGAGTGGCTATAATGACTAAACAAACCTGGGAGAAATGGGGAAGAAAGGAATTATTACCCACTAAAATGAGATTACAACTTGCAGATGGACATATAGAAAAGCCCCTAGGAATTTGGGAAAAAGTGATTGTGGACATATGTGGCATAGAAATAGAGCATACCTTTGCTATAGTAGAATTTCCACAATCCACATCTTATGAAATTATCCTAGGAAGACCCTTCATGAGACAAATGCAAATTGTACAAGATTGGGGTAATGATTGTTTATATCTTCAGAACCAGGGGAGAATAACAAGAGTAAACTTAAGAAATGGCCACTATTGTGACATATCTCCTAGACAATGGTATAAAATACATCAAAATCAACCAGAAAGTGAAGAATCAGAGAGGGAGGATCAGGAAGAAGGTGAATCAGCAGTTTGGAAGTGTAACATATTAAGAAATATCACAAATAGGAAAAGGAAGTTAAGAAGAGAAGATTGTGTGGAAGAAAGAGAAATACAAGATGAAAATTATGTGCCTCAACAATTCAAAGATGAAGAGTTTGAACCTTATGGATGGAATCAAATCTTAGCTACAATGGATTTGGCCAGTGAGGAATATGTGGGAGTGGAATTCCAAAATGAGGAAGGATTTGACATCTTCCACATTGGCATACACATGATAGGAGTATCAAAAAGAGAAGAGGATCAAAATCAAGAAATGATATTAATAGAAGGAAAATCACAATATTTGGAAACAGTAAAAGCTGAGGATGCAATCAAAGATAAAATCTCAGGCAAATACAAGGAACATAAACACAAAGAAATAGAAAGAGACCAGGAAAAAGAAAAGAAAGAGAAAGAGATAAACAGAGATCAATACTTTGATGTACCAGCAAACTTGAAAACTTATGAAGTAGAAGATAGACTACTTCTGAAAATGAAACCAAAAAGAGAAAAGAAGAAAGGGGAAGCATATGATAATGAAGAACAAACAAAGAAAATTGTAATTACACAGGAAGAAGGAGAAGAGAGACAAATAGTAATAGCTGATGACATGACATCACAAGAAGAAGAAGCATTAAGGAACCTAGCAAAGAACTATAGGGATGTATTTGCTTACAGTTATAAAGATTTGAAAGGAATTGATCCAAAAATTTGTGAGCATAAGATTCCTATGACACCTGATGCAAAACCAAGCAAACAGAGACATTATACATTTAATGACAAATACTCTGCCAAAATAAAGGAAGAAATTGACAAGTTGTTGGCTGCTAATTTCATTTATGAAATAGAGTACACTGAATGGATATCACCCATAGTTGTGGTGCCAAAAAAGAACGGGAAACTTAGGGTATGCATTAACCTGAAGAAAGTAAATGCAGCAACTATAAGGGATAGTTATCCACTGCCAACAACAGATCATCTTCTTGAAAGAGTTGCAGGAAAGGAAGTCTATAGTTTTCTAGATGGCTTCTCAGGATACAATCAAGTACCTATAGCTTTAGAGGACCAACATAAGACTGCCTTTTCTACAGAATGGGGGGTTTATGCTTTTAGGGTTATGCCCTTTGGATTGACCAATGCCCCAGCAACTTTTCAAAGGTTGATGTGTCATATTTTCAAAGAATTCCTGAGAAATGTGATGGAAATCTATGTAGATGATTTATGCACTTTTTCTTTAAAAAGACAAGATCATTTACATGATTTGGAAAGAATATTCAGGAAGTGCAGGACATATAGAGTATGCTTAAACCCAGAAAAGTGTGTATTCTATGTCAGACAAGGAAGAATGTTGGGTCACATAGTGTCAAAAAATGGAATTTCTACTGATGAGAAGAAAATAAAAGCCATAATAGAGCTTCCTAGACCAACAAATGTGAAGGAACTCCAAACTTTTATGGGACATTGTGGGTACTACAGAAAATTTGTATACAAATTTGCTGATATAGCCAAACCCTTATATGCCCTCATCACAAAGTTTGAGTGGACTGAAGAATGTGACCAAGCATTTGAAACATTAAAAACTTGTTTGGTGACAGCACCAATTTTAAAAACACCTCAGTGGGATAAAATCTTTCATGTACATGTCGATGCTTCAAATTATGCTCTGGGATGTGTGTTAGCACAACCAATAGAAGGAAGCAAATTAGATTTTCCAGTAGCATATGCAAGTAGACAATTAAACATTGCAGAAAAAAACTACACAACTACTGAGAGAGAAGGATTGGGAATGATCTTTGCTGTCAAAAAATACAGACATTATCTATTGGCCAACAAGTTTAAATTCTTTGTGGATCACCAAGCTCTACTCTATTTAGTAAATAAACCATGTCATACAGGAAGAATAGTAAGATGGTTTCTTTTACTAATGGAATTTGAGTTTGAGGTGGTGGTTAGACAAGGAAAAACACACTTGAGAGCAGATCATTTATCAAGAATCCAGTCAAAAGAACCTAGTTCACCTATAGATGATGATTTGCCAGATACATACTTATTCAAGGTGGAAAGTGTTCCTGAATGGTCGATGTCATTAATTCCCTTGCTAACCATGGGACCTTGTAGGTCATTAGCAAATAATACACATCTGGTGTTACAAAGCAGGAATTTCATGTTGTTAGCTGGACATTTGTATCACCTCAATCAGTCAGGTATACTGGAATATTGTACTCCAGAAGAGGAGCAACATGGATATGTAAGAAAAGCTCATTGCTGGAATCCATGTACTCATGCTTCTACAATTGTCACTCTAAGTAACCTTAATAGGATGGGAGTACATTGGCCAAATAAGATTCAAGATGTGGAGAGATATATTGTTAATTGTCAAAAATGTCAAACATGGCAGAAATCAGAATTAATAACTTTATATTGGTTTCAGAAAAACCCAGAATGGAGTGAAAAAATTGTTGAGAAGTTGAAGGGAAAGGAGAAAAGGGAACAAGTAATAGCTGGTGCTGATTCAAGAAATCTACAAGTGATCTCAGAGGAATATCAACTCATAGGAGAACAATTATACAAGAGAGGAATGGATGGATATCTGAGAATCTGTGTTCCAGAAGAAAGGTATTTAGAGATGTTGGAAATGGCACACTCAGGAGTAGCTGGAGGACATTTCTCAAGTGATAGAACAGCCAAACTCATCTTATATTCTGGCTTTTGGTGGCCAACCCTATTTCCCGATGCTAGAACTTATGTAAAAAGATGTGATGTCTGTCAAAGGGTAAGACAACCAAACAAAAGAGATAACATGCCATTAATTCCTTTAATTTCAGCCAGAGCTTTTAGTAAATGGGGATTGGACTTTATTGGACCAATACATCCTCCAGCCAGACAATCTCATGCAGAATACATACTAGTAGCTACAGATTATTTGACAAAATGGGCTGAGGCCAAAGCTACTAAAAGAAATGATGCTCACACCACTGCTAGATTTTTGTATGAAAACATTATCACTAGATTTGGACTACCAATTGAATTGGTAAGTGATAGGGGGACTCATTTTTTGAATCAGATCATAGAAAACATGACCAATTACTTCATGATTAGTCACAATAAGTCGGCCCCATATCACCCACAAGCCAATGGGTTAGCAGAAAGTACTAATAAAGTACTTTGCAATGTATTGACCAAATTAGTCAACACAAACAGAAATGACTGGGATTATCAACTGAATCATGTTCTTTGGGCTTATAGAGTGGCATACAAAACGGCTTTAGGAACTACACCATTTAATTTGGTGTATGGCCAGAATGCGGTTTTACCCATGGAATTTCTTATCCCAACATTGAAGGTGGGTAGCCAATACAATTGGACAGGACATGAATTATCTGAGAGAGTCATAGACTTGGAAAAATTGGGAGCATCGAGACTCCAAGCAGTGATGAGTTTATACACAAACAAGAAAAGACAAAAAGCCTATCATGATGTTCACATAAAAGATAAGGATCTACAAGAAGGAGACCTGGTCCTAGCTTACACAATCAAGGAACATCAGAAAAAGTTTCAGAAAAGAGGTCATGGGCCATATATCATACATCAGATAAGCAAAAGTGGAGCTATTCAGTTAGCCAATATTGATGGGGAAATCATGCCAAATTTCATAAGTGGATGTAGAGTAAAGAGGTATGAGTGCCCATTAACTACTGAGGAATGGAGAAGGTTGCAAAAGGCCCAAAATAGGAAAAAAGAAGAAGAAAGTGTTAGAAAGGAGGCTCAACTAGAAGCCAAAGAGAGAATTAGAAAATTGAAACAAGTGTGCTTATGTGAAAACACTCTAAAGCGAAAAGAACATTTGCCTTTGATTATGATGAATTATCAGAATGAAAACATAAGGGTTTTGATAGATTCGGGAGCTCAAGTGAATCTAATTAGCTCAGCCTTGATCAATAAGTTTAACCTTAAGAGAGCTGGAAGCAGAATTTTGATCAAAACCCTGGGAGGAAAAAGAATTCAAAGCATATCTTCACTTTCTATTAAAGTTAAATTTAATAATGAATATATGGAGATAGATTGTGAAGAGTGGCCAGACCATTTAATGACTGAAAAGCTGATTTTAGGGCAACCATGGCTCAAACAAGGTAAAGTCATCTTAAATTTTGAAAAAATGAAGCTTAATTTGACCATCAAGGACAAAAAGTTGTTAATGTTCTTTCTGAGTAATGAAGAGCAGGTAGTTCATAGGGATGTTCATGACCCACATCTCGAAGGATTTGCTTTCTCAATGGAGGACAGGAACATTTTGACAATACAAAGTGATCAAGCTTCATACACTCAAGATCAGCAAAAGACTGAAGAGGTAAAGGTGGATGAGGAGACAAAACAGAGAAGACTATTATTGCCAAAGTTGCAATATCAACAAAACAGAACAAAAAGAATATGGAAACAGGTCATGCGCAGTTATGGCTCACCAAAACAGGAAATTAAAACAAAATGGATATGGAAGCCAAAAAATGTCACAAAATGTTCATCCACAGAGCATGGATATTTCCAGAACAGAAGGACAAATGGAGTAAAACATTACTGGGTGAAAAAATCAGAATTTGGTCAATGGAGGAGGAATAATCCACAATGGACCTATTTTTGGAATTTTGAAAAGGACAAAAAAATATTTCCTTCTTTCCCCTTAGAAGAAAATTAGGAGGGGAAGGTAAGAAGACAGAAAAAAAAAAAAAAAAAAAACCAGAAAAATGTATTTTATTTTCTTGATTTTCTTTCTAAAAATAAAAAAAAAAAAAAAAAAAAAACACAAAGCAAGATATAGGGAGGGAAAGAGTAAGTTATTATGGAAAAAAAAAAAAAAAAGTTGTTTTGTCTTATTGATTTTTAATTTTTTGAGATCATTTTTCTTTTTTCACCACTACTTTTTCAAAGTTTCTTCATTAATCATCTTTTCTAGCATCATCCTTCTAATTCAGGAATTGTTTTTGAGCAAGGAAGTGACAATTGGAGAGAGCACATTAGATGTCTTGCTACACCTGTGTTGCTCACTTAAAATTGAGTCTCTTGAAAAAAAAAAGCAAAAATTGCTGGGAACTTGTCTTTCTTATTTTTTATATATGTCAGTAACATTCCAGAATAATATAGTATTTTCTTATGAAATCTTGTGACTCATGTGGGTGGAGTATTTCCTTTTCTATTATATATAAATACAGGATGGTGAATACAAAGGAGTTGGCAATCCATGACTTCAAAGCTGATTCAGTGACTTTGTCCAGAGGACACTGGTTTTTGGACAGTGATGCAGTTGAAGAACAAGTGGACTTAGAATCCGATGAAGACCAAGAAATCCCAGAAGCTGAAAAAATAGCAAAAGAACTTAAAGAAATTCTGGGAGTGATAGGACAGCATATCTTCACAGTAGCGGTGGGAGGATATAAGTACACTATGTTGTGCCAAGAATTTTACAGGTTTCAGAAAACTTCTGTCAACCTCAAAAGATGGAAAGCTGTGGGATTGCACAAGCTCTTAGAAGAACCTATTTTCTTTATTGACTTTGAAAGAGTAGCACAAGTGATGGGAAGTTTGGAGGAAGTGGGAAAAGGCAATGATGCCTACTTCAGATGCAAAGTGAAGAATAAAGACAATCAGGAGGCAGGGATAGTCATCAAAGCAGAACATATCAGAGCCGCCTTACAGTTCTATCCAATGGGCACTAAATTGGACCAAAGTTTTGTCAAGAAAAATAAGGAGACTTACACGGGGTATGTAAAGTTCACTGACTTCAAGGGAAAAGAAAATGAAGAATATGCTATAAGAATGTTCTTGCAGTTCTTTTGTTTTCCGAAATTACCAAGGTACACCATGCCTCATAAGTCAGTAACTCTATTAATGTTCAATAACAAAGATAGAACCAAGCCATTTGGGGTGATGGATGTCTCACCTTACATCCATGAACAGCTGAAGGAAGCAGCAAAACACTGGGAGCAGAAGAAATTCATAAATGGAGCCCAGTTTTTGACAAAAATCATTTATCATGTTCTAGGAATGGAAGAACAGTTAAAGTTAGCTCCTGAGGCACAGTACTTCAGAAATTTGATGTCAGGAATCAAAAGTTCCCCAAGAAAGGCACTTGGAAGAGAATCAGAAGGACAAACTCGCATGAGGGGAACAGGAATGAAGAGAAAAGTAATATCTGAGGAAGTGATTCCAGTAAAGAAAAGAAAGTTGGACCCCAGAAAAGTAGAGTTAGAACAGGCGGAAGAAACAAGAGAGGAACAGGTGGAAGCACAGAAAAAGGTACAATCCTCCAGTGAACCTCATCCTCCGCAAACAAGTAAAGAACAGCTTTACACTTATCTCACTCAAGGAAACAGCAAAAGAGCCATATACGAGGCACAATATCAAAAAATGTTGGAAGATTTTTCATGTAAAGCTACCGATTGGATCCAAGAAGAGGTGGAGCACTATGAAGCATTGCATGAAGAAATGATGGCAGCAGAAACTGAGGAGATATTTGTGAAGAAGGAGGTAGAATTGCTGGCATACTTCAAGGAGTTGCAAGGACCTCCAGAGGCCAGAACTACGGTGATAGTGAAAAAGAAGATGCCAAGGAAACCTGTTCAAAAGAAGAAGATGATAAAGAAAGGAAAAGGAAAAATGGCAGATGAACATGTGATGAAAGAAATGAAACAAGTAATTACAAAAGAAACACAGAAGTTAACCTCAGTGGTGGAAGTGTCAAAGCCTACAGAACAAGAAGTGGGAGGATCTTCACGATTCTCATCTGATTCAGATAGCGACATTGAGAGTTTTTTGCTAAAAAGTTTAAATTTGTCAATACCCAACACTCCCAATATAGCTGTACAGGCTGTGGAAAAAATGAAGACACCTGAGGATTCAAGTAAGAAACCTCAAGAGAAGCAGACACAGGAGGAAATAGTCCCACAGATGAGTGCTGAAGAAAAAAGGAGGCAGTTAAAAGGAAAGGCAAGAATGACAGAAGAGGAAAACCAGAAGAGAGATGAAGATAATTCTGGAATAATGAATGTTGACAAAAATTCAATATGGACCAACCCATCACAGACACAATTCAAATTAAATGCAAGGTTGACTGCAAGTTTGGAGGAACTAGCAAAGAAAGTATTCGGCAGTTCAAATAATCAGCAGAAGGATGCATCCAAAGAACAGGAAAGAAAGGAGTTAGAATCAGAAAAGAATGCTCAAGAGGTCTTGGGACAAGTAATAGAGGAAGGAATTGTTCAAAGTATAAAGGATGTGCTGCAGGATATAAAAAGCAGTGAGGAATTTACATCTAAGAATGATCAAGAATAGGAGGTGGAAGCAGATTTTATGGACATTGAGGAGCAAGATCAGGAATGCATAAAAGAGAAAAGTAATGACCAGGTTGCTGGTACAAAAGAAATTGAATCAGTTGAAGTTCAGGAAAAGCAGGAACAGGAAGACCAACTCAGGAAAGTTCAACAAATTCTTGTTGAAAAGGACTCAAACAAATATCTTGAGTATGAAGAAGATATTAATGTCACTAAGGAGTTATTTGAAAGAGCAAATCCCAAATGGAGGAATAAATGGTTGGATGCCAATAAGGAATGTAGGAAAATTTGGAAAGTGGCACCTCTACATTTAAAGATAAATCCAGCTTATTGCCCAGTTGCCAGAAGAAGAGAGTGGACTGTTTTTTGGGAGAGAAGAAAAGCAGGTCAGATACCAGCCAAATGGTTGAACTTCCCTAAGATAGCAGGTCCAAAGGCAGGAACTTGGCCTACAAAAAGTTATATGGTGAACACTACAGAGTCAGTTATAGCTATGTATAAAGATGTTAATGATCCTGCTTGTATTCTACTTATCAGAATAATGAGATTAATTTTGGCCTGTATAGAAACATACACGGACACAGATATCAGAACATTAAACTATATTGGTTTCAATTCTCCCACAGATGCTTTACTATTTGATTTGAGCGAGACTCCTGATAGAATCTGTTTAATGGCATATTATAGCAGAGTGATATTTTTGGGCAGTCATTACTTACAGATTTTTGAGGATGCTTTTGACTATGGATTTTTTGAAAGGGAGTCAGAAATTTTTGGAAACCTATCAGTCGTCACCAAGTCCAGACTCACAGCCTATGAAGCTGCCTATACAGAGTATCTGAAAAAAGATGTCATGGATAAGCCTGAAGCTGCAGTGCAATGGAGGAAAGCCTTGTTTGAAATGGTCAATAACTTGAATGTCACAGAAAGGAAGAGCCATGATTTGATATCACAGGTGTACCAAAGGAAGAAGAAATAAAGTTGAGCTCACATAAAGAAATCTTTTGTCAGGAGCCAAAAGCTCTAGGAGGGGAAGAATGTTGGAAGGAATATTTTTTGGGAAGAATTTTTTTAGTAAAAAGCCAAAAAAACTTGTAAAATATTTATGTAATGATTGTAAAAATAAGGAAGAGTCTTCCTTATGTAGTCAAGGATCTCATGTAATTTTTGTAGAATTTTTAGAAACTCTTAGATAGCATATTTTTAGAAAATTAGAGAAAAAGACCTAATTTCAAGTGTGAAAAGGGACACTTGAAAATGTATATAAGTCAATTTTCTCTATTTTGGAGAGGTTGGTTAGTTATTTGCTCAAGCTATCAATAGAGAAGAAAGAGTTTCTGCAAAATCGTGTTTTCTCCTGTTGAGTGTATTTCCTTTGATGTGTGAGCTTGTCTCTTGCTTAAACATGGAAATTTGTGAGTCATATTTGTGTATTACTGAGTAAGTTGTATGAAGAGAGAGACCTATTGCTGTAAATGAGTGGAAAGGACTGAAGGAAGTTCCAAAATTGTGAAAATCGTCTGTTGGTACAGAATCGCGATTGTCTCGTCTTTGTGATACAGGTGATATTTTTCAGTTTTGAGTTCATATTTGTATTCTGCTAATGCAATGGCATGGTTTTGACATAAAGAACATGGAAAATGATGGAGATTTGCCTTAGTTATGGTAAACTCAAGATTTTCTCTTCATCTTCAATTTCTCTCAGCAATCCAGCCATCAATCTCTTATTTCCTTGAATCTATTATCTTGAAGGGGCTGTGGTCTTATGGATATTCCTAGGATTGACAAAATAAAGATGATTTGTTGATTCTTTGTTACTTCATGATTGGAGAGGACAACTTGGAGTCCAAAACAAAACAAAGAGGGTTCATACATTGATAAGGAAGGAACTATGTATGTGGTCACCAACTTACCAGACAGGACAGATGAGTTTGGGAATGTCATTCCTAAGAATGAGATAGGAGACCTAGAGTAGGGAGACCTAGGATGAGAACTCAAGACTCCTCAAGGCAAATCTGTCTTGACTAGAGTGATCACACCAAGGTGGGTTCCCCAAGACAACAAAAGCATAGAACTATTCTTAAATAGAGAAACAAAGGAAGCCTTTTTGGAGATTCAAGTCGGATCAACCTATCCAAGTCGGCATAGTCATCATCTATGAGTTCAAGGATCCGAAGACACTAGGGAAATTTGTCTATCTAGATCACACATCAAAGAAAATGTTCTTGGTAATAGACCATGATAGGCATGCATACACTTGGCAAGGTGAATCAATTTTCCCTCCACCAAGAAGCAAAATAGAAGATATTGCCTCGCAGAATCCCTAACATATCGAAACTCCATCCACATCACCTCATCCCACCCCACCACCCATTGTAAATAGACCACAACCTGTTCTTGCAGATCAAACTCCAGACGGCTTGGACATGATGTTCAAGGCCTACCAGGCTCAACTTCAAGAAGGGCCTACAGCTGCAAACCTAGACAAGAGTTACCCTAGAGCAGATTTAGAGATTGAACAAACAAGAATGTGTATGAAAATGGTAGAGCTAGCTCAGGCTATGCTCGAGACTAGTCAAATGTTCAATCAGACAAACTCTGTCAAACCGGATTTTCATTTCAAGGGCTTACTAGAAAGATTAGAGCAGTTGGTAAACAAACCGCAAGTTTATTTACCTCCACATGCTCAACCCGTTGTTGAAGACTCACCACCAATGAAAGCTTATTTTCTTGATTCTACAGATGACGGAAGACCTCTTTCAATTCAAGAGTACTCTGAAGAGTTCTTGCGGGAAATACAAGAGGAAAAATGGGCCAGGGAGAAGGGTAATCCCCCTCGTATTCCTGAAATCAATGACCTCCATTATCAATTTCCCCAAGACATCCATTCCATTTATGGAGACCAAGCAAAGCAACAAGAGGATGAAAGATTAAATTTTGAATCTAATTTCTTACAAGAGTTGTCACAATTCACAAGCCCATGGGAAGCTGAATCTCTTCAAATCAGAGCTCCCATGATCTTGGTAAGAAACAAAGACTCAGTGGTTCCAAGGAACACTCATGTCGTGAAGAAACCTAAGGTCCAGTGTCATATTACCGTGGAAGAGCTGCTAAAAGTAAAACCCGAGCTATGGAATCATGTGAAGGATCAGGTTCCACAACTTGATTCCAATATTCCAAAAGCAGGCTCTAGGCAAAAAGTCCCAGAGATACCTCTAAACAAAATAGGAGACATGAGTGAAGGTGAAGAAGGTAATACCTATCTTCCAATCACCTACCAAGGTTACACAACCAAAGTGATCATAGATTCAGGTGCTAGTGTTGCTATTGCGACCACTTCCTTGTGGAAGCAATGGGGAAAACCCACACTAAGAACAACTAGAATGAAGCTTCAGATGGCTGACGACCACGTTCAAAGACCTCTAGGATTGCTAGAAGGGATAAGTCTAACCACTCGTGGTGTAGAGTTTGAACATACATTTGCTACATGTGACTTTGACAAAAATAATGTCTATGAGATGATCCTAGGAAGACCCTTCCTACTACAACTACAAATAGTACAAGATTGGGGAACCAACTCCTTGTACTTGCAGCACTTAGGGGTCACCACCAAGGTCAATCTAAAGGATTATACCTTCATAGATGTACAACCCCTACAGTGGAATCCTATCCATAAAGAAAAAGAAGATTCTATCTCTGTGCATTCTAGAAGTTCACGTGATCCATCCTGGATACATGAAGATACTCACTTGTGGATGTGTAAGGTCGGAGAGGAAGAGGGAAGGTACTTAAAGGCAAGAGAAGAAGGAACTCCCCTAGGAGATAGACCAGTTAGAGACCGAGCCTACACACTGATGGTCTTTCTAGATGAGGAATTTGAGCCTCATGGTTGGCCAAAAATCTTAGCCACCATGGACATTGCTGTCAATGAAGAACACTAGACACCTCATTGTGATGAGGAGGGTTATGATATTTCAATGTTCATGTGTCAGCCCTTGCTAGAAGAATGTGACCCTAGTAACTTCATAGAAGAAGAAGAGAACAATGACGATTTACAGTCCATTGTGATGGATAGTTGCTTTAATTCAGAGAAGCACTACCTAGAAGATATAGGAGTATTTAACCAACACGAAGAAGAACCTCTCACAAGCATTAAAACGGTAAATTCAAAGGATGGAAGTGAAGGTAGTAAAAAGAAAAAGAAAAGAAAAGCAGTGAAACAAGAAGAGGAGGAATCATTGTTTGAAGTACCGAAAAACGTCAAGAAATATGAAATTGAGGAACAAAAAATTTTGGTACGAATGCCTAAGAAAGAGGCCATCATAGGAGAAGCATATGATAACAAAGAAAAGACGAAGAAAATTGTTGTAACCATTGAAGGGAACAAAGAGCGATGTACGTACATAGGAGATGACCTAAGTGCAAAAGAAGAAGTAGAGCTTGTAGATTATTAAGGGAATATAGGGACGTGTTTGCATGGTACTATAGAGACTTGAAGGGAGTAGATCGAAAAATTTGCTCTCATAAAATCCCCATGACTATTGATGCCAAGCCCACCAAACAGAAGCCCTACACATATAATGACACTTACATAGAAAAAATAAAAGAAGAAATTGATAGGCTGATTGAAGCTTGATTTATCTATGAGATTGAGCATACTGAATGGGTGTCCCCCATTGTAGTGGTGCCGAAAAAGAACGGGAAGTTGCGAGTGTGTATTAACCTTAAAAGAGTTAATGCTGCTACAATCAGAGATAGTTATCCGCTTCCAATCACGGAACATTTATTGGAGCGTGTTGCAGGCAAGGACGTTTATAGCTTTCTTGATGGATTTTCAGTTTACAATCAAGTAGCCATTGCCCTCGAAGATCAACACAAAACAGGCTTTGCCACAAAATGGGGAATCTTTGCATTTTGTGTGATGCCATTTGGGCACACCAATGCACCTGTAACATTCCAAAGGCTCATGTGTCATGTCTTCAAAGAGTTCTTGCAAAAGAGCTTAAAAGTATATGTGGATGATTTATGTGCTCATTCCCAAGAAATAAGATACCACATCCCTGAGCTCAGACAGATCTTCAACAAGTGTAGAGAATATCAAGTGTGTCTGAAACTAGAAAAGTGTGTGTTCATGGTATGTCAAGGTAAGATCTTAGGTCATATTGTTTCTAAGAATGGAATATCAAAAGATGATGATAAAGTTAGAGCCATAGCAGAGCTGCCAAGGCTGAGAAATTTTAAAGAGGTACAAGCCTTTATGGGCCACTGTGGATATTACCGTAGGTTTATCCACATGTATGCAATCATAGCCAAACCTCTTTATGCCTTGTTGACAAATTTTGAGTGGAACGATGAATGTGAAAATTCCTTCAATGAACTAAAGAGACGTTTGTGCATAGCACCGATATTGACCACTCCGGATTGGAATAAACCATTCCATGTCCATGTAGATGCATCCAATCATGCAATCCGATGTGTGCTAGCACAACCCACAGGTGAATGAAATTTAGATTTGCCTATAACATATGCTACCAGACAGTTGAATGCAGCTGAACGATACTATACCACAATCGAGCGAGAAGGCTTAGGCATGGTATATGTTGTGAAGAAGTTTAGGCACTATCTATTGCCCAATAAGTTCAAGTTTTTCACTGATCATCCAGCTTTACTATACTTAGTCAATAAACCTTGCAATACAGGACGCTTAGTAAGATGATTCCTCTTAATAATGGAATATGACTTCAAAGTTGTTGTTAGGAAAGGTAGAACCCACCTCAAGGCAGATCACCTTTCTCGCATCACTTCAGGAGAGCCACTGCAAGGAGTGTATGATGAACTACCCGATGCTTATCTGTTCAATTTAGAAGTTGTTCCTAAATGGGTAAATAAGTTGGTACCTATCCTAACCTTTGGACCTGCAAATAAGAATGCGAAAACGAATCGAAGGAAATTATACAATCACAAAACTATCAAATATTGGCAGGAAGCATGTACAAACAAGATATAGAGGGTGTACTAGCTTGTTGTGCCAAGGATGATGAACATAGTAGTTGGTTGCAACAAGCCCATGAAGGATTGCTAGGAAATCACTATTCTAAACAACAAACAATGCAAAATTTGAAACGTTTGGGAGTGTATTGGCCTAGCATGGAAAAAGAAATACATGAGTGGATTAAGAATTGTCACGTGTGCTAGGAAAAACCCCTAGTGGAGCACACGACTCTTTATCATGTATCGTTAATTCCAGATTGGAGTGCTACATTGGTAGAATTTATGAGATCAAGAACATTACCCAGTGAGGCTAGTCTAGCAATAAAATTAAGTATGGCACAAGAGGCTCAAGACTATGCCTTAGTGGGAGACAACCTATACCAGAGAGGCAAAGATGGTTACCTAAGACTGTGTTTTCATGAATGAAATTATTTGAAAATCTTAGAAATAGCACACAGCGGTGTTGCAGGTGGACACTTTGGTCCTGACCAAGTGATTAAGACCATTCTATTCTTAGGACTTTCGTGGCCCACTCTTCATATGGATGCACATACCTATGTGAAGAAATGTGATACATGCCAACATGCACAATATGCGATAAGAAAAGACGAGATTCCTTTGAGGCCAAAAGCGTAAGCACCACCTCCTTTACTTGTCAATCCATGGAGATGTGAGGACCGGTATGAAGACCACGAGCAAGTGAAGGCACAAGTGCATGAGTGAAAGCACACAAACATGCACACACATACACACACACACGCACAAGGTAAGATCAAAGAGAGGAACAATGGAAAGCTTTGATTGCAAAAGAGTTCTCTTACAAAGATCTATTCTCTAACAAGCTAACCTCAAAAATGAGCTCTCTAGCTCTTTTTATAGTTTTTTGACTAGTTTTGGCCCTGTCCAGACCTAGTGTCCGGCCTAGTTAAAAATTAGGTTCTAGGGCTTATTTGAGGGCTCAAATAAAGTCTAAAAATTATGAAAATTGATAGGATGATACTTCTAATACTCCTCAAGCTCGAGGACTCCTCGGCTTGAACAAATTGGAGTTACAAAAATAAAAAATGGTATTTACAATGGTTTTTAGTGATGGAAATCACTTTTTTTGTAGGGGATTCTTCTAAAAATTTGACATGTACTTCTTGGAGCTCCCTACTTGCTCCTTCTTCTTGTGTGTGTCCACCTTTCTGATGTGCTTCCATACTTGTGCTTGACCTTGAGTTCCAACAAAGGTGGTGCTTACGCTTGAGCTACATGTATGTATATGTGTATGTATATGTATATGTATATGTATGTGTATATGTATATGTATGTGTATATGTATATGTATATGTATGTGTATATGTATGTGTATATGTATATGTATGTGTATATGTATATGTATATGTATGTGTATATGTATATGTATATGTGTGTGTATATGTATATGTATATGTATATGTATATGTGTAGCTCAAGCGTAAGCATCACCTCCTTTACTTGTCAAACCGCGGAGACGTGAGGACTGGTATGAAGACCACCAGCAAGTGAAGGCACAAGTGCGTGAGTGAAAGCACACAAACATGCACACACATACACACACGCGCACAAGGTAAGATCAAAGAGAGGAACAATGGAAAGCTTTGATTGCAAAAGAGTTCTTTTACAAAGCTCTATTCTCTCACAATCTAACCTCAAAAATGAGCTTTCTAGCTCTTTTTATAGTTTTTTGAGTAGTTTTGGCCCTGTCCAGACCTAGTGTTTGGCCTAGTTAAAAATTAGGTTCTAGGGCTTATTTGAGGGCTCAAACGAAGTCTAAAAATTATGAAAATTGGTAGGATGATACTTCTAATATGTCTCAAGCTCGCGAAATCCTCGGCTTGAACAAAATGGAGTTACAAAAATGGAAAATGGTATTTAAAATGGTTTTTAGTAATGAAAATCACTATTTTTGTAGGGAATTCTTGTGAAAATTTGACATACACTTCTTGGAGCTCCCTACTTGCTCCCTTTTCTTGTGTGTCCACTTCTTTGACGCGCTTCCATGTTTTGTACTTGATCTTGAGCTTCAACACTCCCCCCCCTCTCGAGTCTGTCGTCCCTGATAGAGCCTTGTTGTAAGGGTTGTTCCATGTAGAGAGGTAGTGTCCAGCCTTTGTATGTGCTGCTTTCTAGGTATTGATGTTGTCCCTATGATGTCCTCTAGCTCTTCCAAAGATGATGTTCAAAGCAGTCATGCCAAGTACTCATAACCCATAATGAATGATGGGTAAGTGTGTTCGTGCATGGGTTGAGGAAAATATGTGCCTTGTGCACGGCCTTGTAATGTAGCCCTATGCATGCTTACTTGGAAAATGCATTGGAAGAAATATGGTGCAAAAATTGGGAGTCTTGAGCTAAGTGCTCAAGGGTGTGCCGACAAAGAGGTTTCCTAATCTATCATGGTTATGGTGTTTCCAGAGTAAAGATACTTACCATGGTGAAGGGTCGATCGATGTTTATCTCTTCATGTTGTACACTTGGCATTTGTGATGGAACATAGTCAATGAATGTCCGTGTTGATGGTCCCTAAGTGCATGGTCCGGTCTTCTCTTTTCAAAGCAACATTCGCTAAATACTGAGAATTGAATTTCTTTATATTCCTTGACAAACAACATTGAGTAACTACACCAAGCTTAGTTTCACATATTCTCTTTAGCTCACCCTAAGCAGGAGTCTTCTCATCCGGTATACATACAAGGATTTGTAGGGTACCAAAACTACCCCTTTGCAGATACCACCTTGGATGCTCTCAAACATACAGTAGTTAAGCATCTCTCAAGTTGCGGGCCGTCGAGATCTTCCCTCCTACCAAGCTAAGGGGAAACCATGTTCCTGTCAAGTTCTTGACATCTACCAGATAAAGGAGCAATAATCTCATTTGCTAACCAAGACACACTTCTATCGAAACTGTTAAATGTCGAGTAATCAATGGTTCCACCTTCAACTAAGCATGACTCATTCATGTTCCATGAGCGAAACCTTGGAACAAGCTCTCTCTCTCTCTTCTCTTCTTTTTTTTTTTGAGAGCAATGTCATAAAACAAGAAGACAAAGGTTAGTATCAATAAAAATATTTGACATATCTCAATGTGCTCTTGTGCCTGTGGTGTATTAAGGGTTGCCCATAATTTTTCTCATGCTATGGCATCCTTTAGCCTTCATAAAAAACCCCTTTTTTGTAATTAGGAGATGTCCATATGAACACTCTCCTAAAACCCCTTTTTGATATTTCCTTTAGTCTAAAGTATTGAAGCCTTCTCCATAAAGTAGCCTTTTTTTGCACAAATTCAAAAACCCACGTACCAAACTCCCCACGCGCTCTCTCTCTCTAGGTTGTTATTTTTTTAATTCCCAAAATCACATGAAGATCCTCTTTTTGATTTAGCACATGTGGTCTTTTGACCACATGTTTTATTCACATATGCCTCTCTTCTTCTCTATATAAAGAAGAGCCTCATTTGTAAAAGGGGTCCCTTGGCCATGGCCTTGGCCTCCATGCTAATGGAAAGAAGGATCATTTGGCTTCCACATTTCTCCTTGTGTGCTAGGCGTTGATCCATGTGTGTGGGTTTGGCATTTGGGGTTGTCTTGTGTGTGAGCATTGCCCTCCCTTGTCCCTTTTGACGTTGGCCATGGTGCCATTGTTCATGGATGTGGGTGTGTGTGCGTTGCTTGCACTTCTCGCAACTCCTCTTGGAAGAGCCTCTCACTTCCATGTGAGGCGGTTAGGGTCTGTTGCTCCCCTTTTCTCAACATTTTGGCGCCGTTGTCGGGGACATCGGCCTTTAGCCGTTGGGTTTTTTCAAGATTGCCGTGCCTATGCTTGGTGGATGCACCTCACACTTGGATTGAGTTGTGAATCCGTGTGGCCTTCGGTTGATCAAGGGTACCTCTTGTTTGTTAATTTTTTGAATAGATTAGTTCATTTCTTTGTTTTTTTGTACAAGAACATAACCTTAACCCCCTTCTCTCTTATTCTTTCACTCGCTTTCACAGCTCTCTACACACACACTTTAGAATCAACACCATCTCCGTTCTTGAAGTTGATGATTTGGAAAGGGAGGTGGGGAATTAACTTTTCTCGTCCCTCCCTCTTGTCCATTTCAAAAAGAATAAAAAAACATAAAAATCTAAATAGCTTTCAATAATGGAGTGAAGATTTTCTTATTGTTTTTTCCTGCGCATCATTCCGTATCTTTGGATTCCTGCCACGTGAAAGGGAAACTTTAAAGGCTATTTTTATCAATATGCATTTTGAAATCGGTGGAAAAAAGAGACGCATGGGGTTCTCTCTCATCATTACGCATGGCGTTCTCTCTCATCATTTTTTGCCAGGCACATGTGCCATTCCTGTTGTCACATCTCGGGACGCGGAGGCGGAGTTAACTCCCTCTCTCTATTCTGTCTTCTGCAAGTGGCAATATTTGAACTGCATGTGGTGGGTGGGGGAAGCATCTTTCGTTTCCTCCCACTTGACCTCTCTGATCTATTTCCTGAGGTCGAACCCTTCTAGGCTCCTTCTGATTGACAGGTCCTGTTTGGCAGCAGTAATCTATGGCATCCCCGTCGATTCTACAGCTTGGGGTTCAGCCTTATGCCCCTCCCACCTCTCCATGAATGGCACACTGCACCCTTTTCGATTAGTCATCGTGTCACTCATCAAGACTCGTTGTTCTCTATTGTTGCATATGATGAGCTATGGCTTCCCTTCGGTTCATCACCTGTGACCTATGGCTTTGGAGTTGAGCATGCTCCCCGTGCCCCCATAAGATTCTTGTGGAGTTATGGCTACTGACGCTCGTTGCAGGTGGAGCATTCGTATGCTCTCATGCTTGCCTCCTCCATACTACGGGTTGAGGTTTGTGCGTCCATTATTCTTCTCTGCTGCGAAGGGAGAAAAAAAAGAATTTCTTGGTCCTCTCAAAAGATTCAGTTTCTATCAAGGTTGTGTAGCCAGAAGCTCCCTCTTCTTGGCTGGATTATTGTTGCGCTTCAAGGTGCCATGGCAATCTTTTATGTTTCTCTACCAGGATCATGCCTAGCTGCATGCTTTGTAGTGGGGTTGGGCTTTCCATAAGCTCCCCCTCTTTCCTGTTTTTGTCTTTTGCATGAGAGGGTGGAGCTCCTCATGCGTTCCCCCAATGTATCGAAGCCCTTCATAGAGAGGTAAGCTAAGATCAACTCTCTTTGTGGGCTTCTGCTGCTCCAAGGCACAAACTTGATGTGCTGCTCCCCATATGTCCCTTGTAGAGGTTCGCGGCTTTACCAACTTCATCCTCTTGTGTGGACGCTATTATGTTTAAATTTTGGAATCTCTATAATCTTTTTGGTGACTGCTCAAGGAGGACTCGGCACTGATATGTACCATCTGTTGGTTTTCAAAGTCCTTTTGTTCCTACTTTAGTACTCTCTCACTTGTACAATGGGTAACGGAACTGGACTGTCTATCCATTTTTTCCCTCAAATTTCCCTATAATATCAAGTTGGCTTGTACATAATTGGGTTTGTGCGCATATTAGCAATCATCAGATTTCTTTGATAATTTTCTCTTTGATTCATATGCAAAAATGCTTCAAGGACTATTGGCAGTTTGTTACTTTGCTGTCTGATGTTTGTAAGCCACTTGGGAACACAAATCTTTGATGTGTGAAGGTCTTCATATCCTACTCAATTGTGATGATGACTGTTCTAATTCTCCACTATTGCATTCTAATTCTCCACTGTTGCAAATTTTTTTTATGAGAATGTTTTTGTTCGTAGCTTCATCATTTCACCTAATTCTCTGTTGATTTGAAGATTACTAATATACAAAGGAGGCAATGGCCTTCTCGATGGGGTTTTGTGACTGCCCTATGCAAAACGATGGTGTCCAGACCCAATGCCTAGAACGAAATGTAGTGATGCTTTGAAGCTTGGATATACCTCTCGAGGTAACATTCGAATGCAAGTTTTCCTTTTTGTTTTCCCCTTACTATGGCTACACCACACATGGACGGAGAAGGATAAAAGGTGTGTCACTATGTGTCTCCTACAAATGCCTTAACTCCATATTCCTTAAGCTCTGACCATCATTTTTAGTTTGAAGAAGAATAGCATGAATGTATGCAACCCTGCTAGATAGCTTTATGTTTTCGGTAAAGTTGGTCGGGATGACTATTGGTGAAGAGCATCTACACATTTTGAGATATATGACGCCCCATTGTTTCTTAAGTCATCATCAATAATCCAAGTACCCAGGTTACTTTTGGAGTTACCACCGCATTACTACTCGAAGAGGTGTCCACGCTACTGCACCTCCACTTTATGTCAATGTGCTCTTGTGCTTGTGTTGTTCTAAGGGTTGCCCATAATTTTTCTCATGCTATGGCATCCTTTAGCCTTCATAAAAAACCCCTTTTTGTAATTAGGAGATGTCCATATGAACACTCTCCTAAAACCCCTTTTTGATATTTCCTTTAGTCTAAAGTATTGAAGCCTTCTCCATAAAGTAGCCTTTTTTGCACAAATTCAAAAACCCACGTACCAAACTCCCCACACGCTCTCTCTCTCTAGGTTGTTATTTTTTGAATTCCCAAAATCACATGAAGATCCTCTTTTTGATTTAGCACATGTGGTCTTTTGACCACATGTTTTATTCACATATGCCTCTCTTCTTCTCTATATAAAGAAGATCCTCATTTGTAAAAGGGGTCCCTTGGCCATGGCATTGGCCTCCATGCTAATGGAAAGAAGGATCATTTGGCTTCCACATTTCTCCTTGTGTGCTAGGCGTTGATCCATGTGTGTGGGTTTGGCATTTGGGGTTGTCTTGTGTGTGAGCATTGCCCTCCCTTGTCCCTTTTGACGTTGGCCATGGTGCCATTGTTCATGGATGTGGGTGTGTGTGCGTTGCTTGCACTTCTCGCAACTCCTCTTGGAAGAGCCTCTCACTTCCATGTGAGGTGGTTAGGGTCTGTTGCTCCCCTTTTCTCAACATCCTGGGATTCTCAAGTGTGTCTATGCACGGCCATGTAATGTGGCCCTATATTAATGCATACTTTGGAAATGCATGACCTGAATGGTGCAAAAGACAGGGTTGTGCAAGGAGAACATGGTTGTCGCTCGTCGAGGCTTCCAATGTTATTTGGGGATGTGGATGCCCTCTATCATGGAGGTATCCATTGGATCTCGAGATGACAACTGATCCTTCCTCCTTATGGGGATCCATTTGAGAACGATCTGCGACTGTGTAGTGAGCACCTTTGGCCTGTTCATCCTTGGCTGGTTTCTTTTCTGTTGTGTCCCTTGTGGTTGGCACTTTGGTTTTGTAGGGGCCCCTGATGCTTTTGGCTTCCAAACCCATACCTTTGTAGTTTGTCGCCTGACTCGCATTGAAGAGGTTAGTTGGTCTACTTTGGTTCTTGGTGTTTGGTTCTTACCTTTGCCTCACCTTGGCTTCTTTGTTGAGACTTTTCGCGTATGGGAGAGCATAGGTTGTTGCAGACGTAAGAGCTTCCTGGGTACCCACATGTGTAATTGCCCTTGTTGAGCTGCCACTAATTTCTTAGGCACCCAAATTTGTCGGATACCTTGTGGTTGAGCTTGTCCGAGCTTCTTCCTTCGTCTCCTAGCTTGGTTGGCTTGCCTGGATGTGGTTTGTGGGGGCAAGGCTGGTGGTTTCTCTCCTTTGCGTACCCAGATCTGCCTCACGCTCAGAACTGCTTTCTTGTTGAATGGTGTCTTTCTATTTGCTATAGCAGTTGTCTTGAATTGTTGTGCGTGCTTCTTAGGTTGAACTACTATGGATGCTTTACTCTTCGAAAAAGAAGGAGGGTTAGCTTGCCTTTGCAACTGTCCTTCCATGATTGAGTCCTTCTGGATCATAGAGCTTTTGACACATACAACATCTTGTTCGTGAAGATTAGTCTTAGAGGAACTAAGAGAGTGTGTGGTGCCATGATCTATGAGCATGCAATTCTCTAATTCTAATGTAATGCATTGTTCATGTACCCAAACTTGAAGAAGTTGATTTCTGAGGTTCAGGTTGACTACATGGTCATAAATCCAATCTTGACCCAAGACAAGTGGCTCTGTAAGGTCCTCATCTTGACACACTAGCATTTTGACTTTCATTAGAACATCTTGAAGGTAGATCGGAAATTCCACCTCGCCCAAACAAGGGGTTTCCACACCTCCCAATCCTATGAGATAAGCTTCTATGGGATTGATGTTCAACTGCAAGTCTTGGCAGTAGGAAAGTCTAACTGCACTAGTTGCTTCACCTGAGTCAATCAATGCTTTCACAGTTCTTGCACTCTTTCCTTGTCCTATCTTTATGGTCACAAAGGGACGTCAGTCAATGCTTTGAGAAGTAATTATGCCTGATTTTTGGCACATATCAATGTGATATCTTGGGGCTTTTGAGTTGACCTCTAGGCCTAGTTGACTTAACTTATTTCGCCTAATACGCTCTCTGGCCTTTGCTTGTGATTCTTCTCTCACCCTTAAGTCTTCTTCTTTTCACTTCTTAGCAGTGTTGAGTCTCATTAGCATATCCTTAGTAAGAGGTTCTTGATACAGCTTGACTCTACATCCACTAATGTAGTTTGGCAAGATGTCTCCTTCTAAAGTGGCCAATTGAACCGCACCGCTAGTGGAAATTCTGTTAATGATCATGGGTCCATATCCTCGTTTTTCTAACTTGCGGGCATGGTGCTTTAATGTATAAACTAACACTAGGTCTCCCTCTTTTAGTCCCTTATCCTATGTATATGTATATGTATATGTGTTGGCATACAAGTCAGATGAAGAGCATACTAGCGCAACGGAGCAGTCATGCACAATACGGCAACAAGGACCAATCATTTTTTCCATGGACCATTTACAACTCAAGTGATTTTAATCACTACACAAACATTGTAAATTCCGTTTTTGGTAGAATAGACTCCATTTTGTGCAAGCCGAGGAGTCTTCGAGCTTGAGGAGTATTAGAACTAGCTACATATCAATTTTCATAATTTTTAGACTCTATTTGAGCCCTCAAATAGGCTCTAGAACCTAATTTTTAACTAGGCCGGACACTAGGTCTGGACAAGACCAAAGCTAGTTAGAAAACTATAAAAAGAGCTAGAGAGCTCATTTTTGGGGGGAGATTGTTTGTGAATTGAGCTTATGTAAGAGACTTTTTGACAAATGCAAAGAACTCCATCGTTCCTCTCCTTGTTCTTGCCTTGTGTGCGCGTGTGTGTGTATGTGTGTGCATGCTTGTGTGCTTCTCACTCACACACTTGTGCCTTCACTTGCTCATAGTCTTCATACTAGTCCTAACGTCTCCATGGATTGACAATTATGAGGTGAATCTTCTCACATCGGTACTCACCATTGTGCTAGAGTGACACCAAATTTGGCGCCGTTGCCGGGGAGAGAGCTTCGAGGACGAGCGTGTGATGGTAAGACGTCGAGTTGAGACATTGGAGTTATAGGTAATATCTTTCCTTTTCTTTATTTTTCTTCATTTTTTCCTTACTTTCGCATCACCATCATCACCATCATCATCCCCACCATCTCCCACCTCCATCTCCATCTCCACAAAAATTTCAGTTTTTTGGTCATATTACACTCCCCACCTCAATTCCCTCATTTCATTGTGAGAGAGAGCGAGAGAGAGCTTGCATGCTATCTGTTTTGGGTGTGTTTTTGAGCTTTTGTTGCAGGAACTAGCTGTACCATCATCTCCAGCAGCTTGCGCAGGTACGACAAACTTTGCACAGGTCCCGGAACGATGACCTCTGTCTGTCGCGACAGAGAGAAAAACTTGATATTTTGTGAATGCGTGTTTGGCACGGTAACCTACACCATTAGAGCACTCCAAATCACTAGAAGTTTCTCAAAAATTTGCGTTTTTTCAGTCTATCGCGACAGACACCGTCTATCGCGACAGACAGAGACCCACGATAGACCCCGTCTATTGCGACAGACACCTGTCTATCGCGACAGACCACTCTATCGCGACAGACACCGTCTATCGCGATAGACACCCATCTATCGCGACAGACACCATCTATCGTGACAGACCACTCTATCGCGACAGACATCGTCTATCGCGACAGACACCGTCTATCGTGACAGACCACTCTATCGCGACAGACACCGTCTATCGCGACAGACACCGTCTATCGCGACAGACCACTCTATCACGACAGACACCGTCTATCGCGACAGACCACTCTATCGCGACAGACCCGTCTATCGCGACAGACAGCCCCCCACGACAGCTTGTGTCTATCGCGACAGACACCGTCTATCGTGGCAGACCACTCTATCGCGAAAGACACCGTCTATCGCGACAGACCCATCTATCGCGATAGACACCATCTATCGTGACAGACACCGTCTATCGCGACAGACAGCCCCCCACGACAGCTGGTGTCTATCGCGACAGACACCGTCTATCGTGATAGACAGACATTTTCGGCAAAAAATTTAAGGGGTAAATTTTTTGGAAATTTAGGCTAAATTTTGGGCATGTTTGCACTCTCAAATACTCACACACTTGCAAAGGCCTTAGAAAAATGCATTAAAACTCCTGAAAGGTTCTGTTGTCTGTTTAACCCCCTAAACCCTGAACGGTCATAACTTTTTCATACGAAATCCATTTTTTGAGCTCTAGGGCTTGACTTTCAGATTTGATATTTGGAAGTTGACACACTGAGGGGTAGGAACACTAGGGGAGCTCTAGAGGAAAATTTCAGCAATACAAAAGGGGGAACAAGGGTCATTAAAAAAGTGTCTGAAATAAATTGTCTGTCAATTGAAGGATCAAATTGAAGCTAAACTTGGGATTCTTACAGGATCATCGAGAGCTCTTGGAGAAAGCAAAGTAAGTGCCAGGGCGAACAAGCTTGGGAACGTGCTTCCGGGGTAGACCAGCATCGCCAGGGGGAGCGACTTGAGGTTGGAACATCACTTAACCCCCTCAGTCTATTCTTAGCATCGGCTAAGTGCGAGTTCTTATTCTGATTGACTAGGGGTACGATAGGAACACTCAAGTTTGAAGAGCCCTTAATTTCTCAAGTGCAAGGGTAGGCTAAATTGTAGTCAAGGGATAACTTAAAGGAAAAGAACTTAAACTAAGCGGACGCAGAACATCAAGTACGACACACGAAAGTGCTCCTGATGACGCTTAATTAAAAACAAGAAAACACATCCAAAGGAACTTAAAAGGAACAAGTGACTGGTACCAAAGAATCAGCAACGTACAAAGGGCATATGAACCTTAGGTCAGGTAGACACCTAGGGAGAGACAGACAAAGTCTTAGATCTTCAGAGGCTAGTGTCAATCATACTGCTAGGTCTTGGGCCCAACAGTTGAGCCATCATTCGTATTACCCTAGTTCTGAGGCTAGCGAGTCTGAGATGTCCCACGGTATTGAGAGACCTACAGGAAGTTCTGGGGTGCCATATTTACATAGGGTGGAAGGCCCTTACAAGATGCAACTCGAGTACCTTAGGACCAACCGATTAGGTGCTAGCATCTATGAGGACGGCCTAGGAAGAGCGGTGGTCCAGATTAAAAACCCTCACCAATCCATTGGACTAGAGCGCCCAACTGTCAAGTTTGAAAATGGAGCATACTTGGACAAGGAAGGGACAATATATGTAGTCACCACTCATCCCGACAGGACAGATGAATTTGGGAATGTGGTCCCGGAAACGGACTTAGGTGACCTAGAGCAAGGAAACATGGGCGAAGAACCTAGAACCCCCCGAGGCAAATCTGTTCTCACGAGGATTATCACACCAGAGTGGGTTCCCCAAGATAATAAGAGCATAGATCTCCTCTTGAACCGAGAGACAGATGAAGCCTTTTGGAGATATAGACCTAGTGAGCCGAGTGAGGTAGGAACAATCATGATATATGAGTTCAAAGATCCTGATATTCTAGGAAGAGTGACCTACTTAGATCACTCTTCAGAGAGGATCTTTGGGGTTACAGAAAATGATAGGCATGCTTACACTTGGAAAGGAGAATTTATTTTCCCCCAACCAAGATCGAATGTGTCCTTTGGTCGCCAAGGAGCTGGAACATCTCAAATATGTATATGTAAATGTATATGTATATGTATATGTATATGTATATGTATATGTATATGTATATGTATATGTATACGCATATGTACATGTATATGTATATGTATATGTATACGCATATGTATATGTATATGTATATGTATATGTATATGTATATGTATATGTATATGTATATGTATATGTATATGTATATGTATGTGTATATGTATATGTATATGTATATGTATATGTATATGTATATGTATATGTGTATGTATATGTATATGTATATGTATATGTATATGTATATGTATATGTATATGTATATGTATATGTAAATGTATATGTATATGTATATGTATATGTATATGTATATGTATATGTATATGTATATGTATATGTATACGTATATGTATACGTATACGTATATGTATACGTATATGTACTCCCAACGAGCTTTCCAACAAGACAAGAATCACAGCAATTGGATTTCGTATGAGAAAGTTATGCCAGTTCAGGGTTTTGGTGCTAAAACAGGGTTCAAACAGGCTGATAGATCACAAGATTTTTCTCAAAAACACATGTGTAGGACCTCACAAATCATTAATGACTCTCTAATTATGCCCAAAATTCCCCAAGGACTAGGAAAAATTAACCCTAAAATTTTGGCCGAAAAGCCTGTCAATCGCGATCGACAGGTCTGTCAATCGCGATTGACAGAGGTGTCCGTCGGGGCCTGTCGGTCGCGATTGACATGTCAGTCGTGATTGATAGTGTCAATCGCGATCAACAGAGTTGGTCGTGAGTCCTGTCAATCGCGATCGACGGTGTCAATCGCGATCGACACTTTTTTCGGGTTTTTCGCCGTGAATTCAGTCGATCGAGGCTGTGTCCATCGCGATGGACACGTGGCTACGCGAGAAAGTCAATCAATCGTTGAAATTTAGTCGGTCGCGATCGACGGTGTCAATCGCGATTGACAGGGTCCTACGTGGTAGTCAGTCGGTCGTGGGGTCTATCGGTCGCGATCGACAGGTCTATCGGTCGCGATTGACAGATGTTGTTGATCGTGGCTGTCGATCGCGATCGACGGTGTCGGTCGCGATTGACAGAAAAACACGGAATTTTTCAATTTTGTTTAGTGATTTGGAATGTGCTCTTTGTGCTGGTCTTAGTGGTGCACTTTGTTTTACCAAATGGGCGTTTTTTCTGTCGATCGCGATCGACAGAGGTCGGCGACACACAGACAGTTTCTGAGTTTTCCGTACCTGCACGGAGTTCTGGAGATGATGATGCAGCAAGCAAGAAAGCTCAAAAAACATGCAAAAACAATGCACACAATATCGCTCTCTCGCTCTCTCTCACAAGTGGAATGAGGGAAATGAGGAGGAGAAGGTGATATAATCAAAAACAGAAAATTTTCGCGATGATGGAGATGGAGATCGGATATGGTGAGGATGATGATGGTGATGATGGTGGTGAGGTAAGAAAGAGAAAAATAAGAAAAGTAAAGAAATTACTGTTGTATATTATTGAACAATGCATTGCTAAAGTGTTATATTATTAATGTATTAATATGTTTTTGATGTTTATGATATAGCAGCTGAAGGTTCGTGAGGAGCATGCAAGGCATGAAAGGGCGGACATCAATAATCCGAATAATTATTATTTAGCTTGTAAATAAACCTGCGTAGAAGGTTCTATTGTTAGAAAAGTAATGGTTAGAATAAGGGTCGTTGTAGACCGCAGTTTCTGTTATTCAAAAGTAATGGCTTTCTGTAAAAGTTTCTAACTTTTAGTTTCACGCCTACTTTTTGAAGCCGCCCTCATGTAACCACTATTTTCGATGTAATGAAAAGTCCTATAAATACATGCACTCTGTGGACTATCAAAACAGAGTGCATGGGGGGAGATTGCACCCAATCTTGTGTTCGGTCTCGTCTCTTGTTGCCTCTATTTTCTGTGTGTTTTTCTGCGTCCGTAATCTCTGTATGCGCGTGAGCAAGATCCTGACAACAGTGGTATGAGAGCCAGGCACGCGTCAATACAGAGGGTTCTGTTCTCTGTTCGTGATTTTGAATTCCGTTTCCGTTTCTATTTCCGTCTCCGTCTCCATCTCCGTCTTCGGTTTCTGTTCCTGCTCCTGCTCCAGAACCAGAACCTACGTTTACTCCTTCGGCTTACTCCAAGGTGTCGACTAAGGCAAAGAACTTAGGCAATAACTTAGGCAATACATTGGCACCCAAGGCTCCCTTGGCGACCGTTGGCAGCCGTTGGCTACGCGCGAGGCAATGTTAATTTTTGAGTGGTAATAGAGAGGTTTAGAGTCCCTAAGGTAGGAGGATTTGAACCCACAACCTCGTACTTTCAAGGGAAGTACTTTGACCACTCCACCATCTCTTGGAGTTGTACTCAAGTTCTCTCTCTCTCTTACTTATGGAAGGCGCTCGTGACGATTTCAAGGATGATTAGTCACACTTCCATTGATTAGTCACACTCAAGTAAAGCGTGCATTTAGGAAAGGATTCAACTCATGCATTGTTTTTGTCAATGTCATCAATGATTATACTCATACACTTCCAGATGCATATAAACCTTTCATGAGTACTTATAAGGATTGTTTTATGTCTGAATATCCCTCTGAACTACCACCATCTCGAGGATCCTTTGACCATAGCATAGACTTAGTCCCTGGTAGTTCTCCTCCTCATAAAGCACCTTATAGACATGGCCCACTACATCAAAAGGAAATAGAAAATCAAGTAAAAGACCTACTACAAAAAGGACTTATAAGGCCTAGTTCTTTCCCATTTGGAGCACCAGTTCTCTTAGTAGAGAAGAAGAATAAAACTTATCGAATGTGCATTGATTATAGAGCCCTTAACAAGATCACGATCAAGAATAGATACCCTATTCCTCGAATAGATGATCTCTTAGATAAGTTACGAGGAGCTCGTGTCTTTAGTAAAATTGATCTTAAATCGGGTTACCATCAGATTCGTATGACACAAAGTGATATTTTTAAGACTGCATTTAGAACTCAAAATGGCCATTATGAATTTATGGTAATGCCCTTTGCACTTACTAATGCCCCTGCTACATTTGCGCGAATGATGAACAATATTTTTCTTGATTACCAAGCTTTTGTTCTTGTATTCTTTGATGAAATACTTGTTTACAGTAAGAATGATAGTGAACATGAAAAGCATCTTGAAACAGTTTTTCGTTTGTTACGAGACAACACATTTTATGCTAATCCTGAAAAGAGTTATTTCTTTCAGCATAAGCTAGAATATTTAGGACATATTATTTCAAGTGAAGGTGTGCATGTGGATCCGAAAAAGATTAGAGTTATCATAGAATGGCCTACACCACAATCAGTCACTGATGTTCGTTCTTTTCTTGGGTTGGCTAGTTTCTATAGGAAGTTTGTTCGAAATTTTTCTTATTTAGCATTGCCTCTTACCTTGTTGTTGAAAAAGAAAATAAAATTTGCATGGGGAATTAACCAACAACAGTCCTTTGACAAACTTAAACATGCACTTTCACATGCACCTGTTTTACAATTACCTGATTTTTCACAACCCTTTCATGTTGTTATTGATGCTAGCGGTTCAGGAATAGGCGCTATTTTAATGCAAAATGACCATCACAGTGCATTTGAGAGTAGAAAGCTTAAGCCCTCAGAACAAAATTATAGTACGTATGATAAAGAACTGTTAGCCGTTGTGCATGCTTTGCGAATTTGGAAACACTATCTTATGGGCTCTGAAGTATTAATCAAAACTGATCAACAGGCTATTAAGCATTTATTAAGTCAACCCTTAATCTCTGATAGGCATCTTAAATGGGCATCATTCATTCAAAATTTCCAACCCATGATACAATATCAGCCAGGTAAAGCTAATGTCATAGCTGATGCTCTTAGCCGTTTTCCTTCGAATTCCATTGTTTTGAATAATATTTCTGCCATTCAAATTCATTCTTTTCAAGACATGGTTTCCACTTATGCATCTGATTTGTATTTTTCACGTGCATGGCATGACTTCAACAATGCTGCATCTTTATCTGATGAACATTATACATTTCATAATGGTTTTCTCTATTTTCAACATAGATTGTGCATAATCCAAGCTTTTAAAGATTTTGTCATTAAAGAAATGCATGAACCATCTTACATGGGTCATAGATGCATACAAAGCACCATTTTTGCTTGCAAAGATTTCTTCTTTTGGCCACACATGGAAAAAGACATTGCACATTATGTTTCTCAATGCATTGTATGTCAGCGTGTCAAACGTCATCATGGTAAACCATTTGGATTATTAATGCCACTTCCTATTCCAAATCAACCATGGGAACAAATCTCTATGGATTTTATCACAGGTCTTCCTATCACTTCATCACATAATGATATGATTTGGACAATAGTTGATAGGTTTAGTAAATATGCATATTTCATTCCATGTAGAAAAACTTTGACTGCACCTCAAGCTGCAAAATTATTCATTAAATGCATTTTTCCACATCATGGATTTCCTAAAGTAATGTTATCTGATCGTGATGTTCGGTTTTGTAATCATTTTTGGGTTGCCTTATTTCAACATTTTGGTTCTAAAATAGATTTTAGTTCTGCATTTCATCCTAAAAGTAATGGACAGAGTGAGGCTACAAATAGTACTATTCTTGATTTATTGCGTTGTTATTCATTAGATAATCCTAATAACTGGGATGAAAAATTGCCATTGCTTCAGATTGCTTACAATAACACTTCACACACCACTACTGGTCGTGCACCTTTTGAAATAGTTTTTGGTAAAAAGCTTCCCACTCCCATGTCCCTCACCCAAACCGACATTCCGATGGCTGATTCTATTGCTCAAGATCACGTTTCTATACTTCATGATGTTCACGAGCACATTAGGAAAAGTCAAGAGCAATATACACGTATTATCAATACTAAACAATTAGCCAAACAATTCAAGGAAAATGATTTTGTATGGTTGCGAATAATTAAAAGACGTCTCAAAAATATTTTGCAGCATCCTAAAATTAAACTTGCACCACGCTATTATGGACCGTTTCGCATTATAGAAAAAATTAATGATAATTCATTTCGATTAGATATTCCATCCCATTGGACTATACATAATTCTTTTCATATTAGTTTACTTAAACCCTTTAAAGGAACTTTACCACTTGCTCCACTCCTTGATGACCCTCCTTTGATTGAAGAACAATCTGAAATCTTAGTTCCTGAGAAAATCATTGATCATGATGTCACACGCACAGGTACTCAATATCATCGATATTTGGTTAAGTACAAAAATCACTCTATTGAAGAATGTCAATGGATCCATAAAACACAATTAACACCTCATTATGACCACTTAATTTCTGCATATCATACACAAACACATTAATGTAACAACTCCATTAACATTTCCATGCATGTATTTTTACATGGCACATGCCTATTTTCTTTATTCAGTGATGAAACATGTGACTGGCCATCCATGTTTATTATTATATCAACTGAGGTCAATTGCTTGTTAACCTGAGGGGCATGTTATACCTTATGGAATATGTTGAACAATGCATTGTTGGATTGAAATATAAAATAGCCAATGCATTGTTGGATTGAAATATAAAATAGCCAATGCATTGTTGGATTGAAATATAGAATAGCCAATGCATTGTTGGATTGTAACATGGAATATGTTGAACATTGCATTATAATTGTTAGAGTGTTGAATTATTTTATCAACTGAGGTCAGTTGCTTGTCAACTGGTAGGCATGTTGTATATTATTGAACAATGCATTGCTAAAGTGTTATATTATTAATGTATTAATATGTTTTTGATGTTTATGATATAGCAGCTGAAGGTTCGTGAGGAGCGTGCAAGGCGTCTTGCAGCAGAAATACGAAGATTGTTTGGAGGTGGGTATCCAAGCTAAGCTTCACACCCTACGACCTACAACCCTCAACGAGGCTATATCATTTGCTTATGATGCAGAAAAAGAATTCCAGTCCATAACCAAGTCACTCCGTCTACAACAACCACGTCCACTACCATTTCCTGTTAAACCTTCATTTCCTATGAAGCCTAATTTTAATGCCCCAGCTTACCCTAGTTTTCCTCGTCCTCCACAATCCAATTACTCAACTTCACCCGTTGCTTCATCTCTCCAACCAACCAAACCACCTACCCTTCAAACTTCAGCAGTGAATGCCCAACAGAAGCGACCACGAATCACTTGCTAGAATGGTGGTAAATCTGGACATACAAAAATAAGGTGCAGATTGCAACCTCTTCATATGAAACCGGCTACAGCTCGATTGCATAACATGGAGGTCTATAATGAAGAAATTCCTCCTGTTTGGACAGAGGAATCACTTGAGAAGGATTTAAGTACCTTGGGTAACGATATCTCTCTACACTCTCTTCTTTGCATGCAGGGTACAATAAATAACAAACTAGTTAAAATTCTACATGACGATGGTAGTTCACATGACTTCATTTCACATTTATTAGTACAAGAACTTAAATTACAAACGTTTCCTTCTTTGTATAAAGTGAAAGTTGCATTTCAAGGTAGTCGTTATAATGTAACACGAGAAGTGCAAGATGTTACGATTAGCATAGGCCCTTATGTTGATTCACGAACATTTTTAATTGCACCTTTGAAATCTTATGATGTTATACTAGGTATGCCTTTTCGTCACCATTATAACCCACGTATTGACTACCATACTCATACCTTTAAGTTTGTTTTCAAAGGTCAAATCATTACTTTGTCTGCACGGCATGATTTCCAGCCATTTCCATTGATTAGTCACACTCAAGTAAAGCGTGCATTTAGGAAAGGATTCAACTCATGCATTGTTTTTGTCAATGTCATCAATGATTATACTCATACACTTCCAGATGCATATAAACCTTTCATGAGTACTTATAAGGATTGTTTTATGTCTCAATATCCCTCTGAACTACCACCATCTCGAGGATCCTTTGACCATAGCATAGACTTAGTCCCTGGTAGTTCTCCTCCTCATAAAGCACCTTATAGACATGGCCCACTACATCAAAAGGAAATAGAAAATCAAGTAAAAGCCCTACTACAAAAAGGACTTATAAGGCCTAGTTCTTCCCCATTCGGAGCACCAGTTCTCTTAGTAGAGAAGAAGAATAAAACTTATCGAATGTGCATTGATTATAGAGCCCTTAACAAGATCACAATCAAGAATAGATACCCTATTCCTCGAATAGATGATCTCTTAGATAAGTTACGAGGAGCTCGTGTCTTTAGTAAAATTGATCTTAAATCGGGTTACCATCAGATTCGTATGACACAAAGTGATATTTTTAAGACTGCATTTAGAACTCAAAATGGCCATTATGAATTTATGGTAATGCCCTTTGGACTTACTAATGCCCGTGCTACATTTGGGCAAATGATGAACAATATTTTTCTTGATTACCAAGCTTTTGTTCTTGTATTCTTTGATGACATACTTGTTTACAGTAAGAATGATAGTGAGCATGAAAAGCATCTTGAAACAGTTTTTCGTTTGTTACGAGAGAACACATTTTATGCTAATCCTGAAAAGAGTTATTTCTTTCAGCATAAGCTAGAATATTTAGGACATATTATTTCAAGTGAAGGTGTGCATGTGGATCCGAAAAAGATTAGAGTTATCATAGAATGGCCTACACCACAATCAGTCAATGATGTTCGTTCTTTTCTTGGGTTGGCTAGTTTCTATAGGAAGTTTGTTCGAAATTTCTCTTATTTAGCATTGCCTCTTACCTTGTTGTTGAAAAAGAAAATAAAATTTGCATGGGGAATTAACCAACAACAGTCCTTTGACAAACTTAAACATGCACTTTCACATGCACCTGTTTTACAATTACTTGATTTTTCACAACCCTTTCATGTTGTTACTGATGCTAGCGGTTCAGGAATAGGCGCTATTTTAATGCAAAATGACCATCCCATTGCATTTCAGAGTAGAAAGCTTAAACCCTCAGAACAGAATTATAGTACGTATGATAAAGAACTGTTAGCATTTGTGTATGCTTTGCGAATTTGGAAACACTATCTTATGGGCTCTGAAGTATTAATCAAAACCGATCAACAGGCTATTAAGCATTTATTAAGTCAACCCTTAATCTCTGATAGGCATCTTAAATGGGCATCATTCATTCAAAATTTCCAACCCATGATACAATATCAGCCAGGTAAAGCTAATGTCATAGCTGATGCTCTTAGCCATTTTCCTTCGAATTCCGTTGTTTTGAATAATATTTCTGCCATTCAAATTCATTCTTTTCAAGACATGGTTTCCACTTATGCATCTGATTTGTATTTTTCACGTGCATGGCATGACTTCAACAATGCTGCATCTTTATCTGATGAACAATATACATTTCATAATGGTTTTCTCTATTTTCAACATAGATTGTGCATAACCCAAGCTTTTAAAGATTTTGTCATTAAAGAAATGCATGAACCATCTTACATGGGTCATAGAGGCATACAAAGCACCATTTCTGCTTGCAAAGATTTCTTCTTTTGGCCACACATGGAAAAAGACATTGCACATTATGTTTCTCAATGCATTGTATGTCAGCGTGTCAAACGTCATCATGGTAAACCATTTGGATTATTAATGCCACTTCCTATTCCAAATCAACCATGGGAACAAATCTCTATGGATTTTATCACAGGTCTTCCTATCACTTCATCACATAATGATATGATTTGGACAATAGTTGATAGGTTTAGTAAATATGCATATTTCATTCCATGTAGAAAAACTTTGACTGCACCTCAAGCTGCAAAATTATTCATTAAATGCATTTTTCCACATCATGGATTTCCTAAAGTAATGTTGATGTTCGGTTTTGTAATCATTTTTGGGTTGCCTTATTTCAACATTTTGGTTCTAAAATAGATTTTAGTTCTGCATTTCATCCTGAAAGTAATGGACAGAGTGAGGCTACAAATAGTACTATTCTTGATTTATTGCGTTGTTATTCATTAGATAATCCTAATAACTGGGATGAAAAATTGCCATTGCTTCAGTTTGCTTACAATAACACTTCACACACCACTACTGGTCGTGCACCTTTTGAAATAGTTTTTGGTAAAAAGCTTCCCACTCCCATGTCCCTCACCCAAACCGACATTCCGATGGCTGATTCTATTGCTCAAGTTCACGTTTCTATACTTCATGATGTTCACGAGCACATTAGGAAAAGTCAAGAGCGATATACACGTATTATCAATACTAAACGATTAGCCAAACAATTCAAGGAAAATGATTTTGTATGGTTGCGAATAATTAA
>MU260052.1:1927500-2042500 GCA_020310875.1 Ceratopteris richardii
AGAATTGTTTTCTTAAAAAATCACTATGCAAGTTTGTGTTTGTGCTACAGGAATGAAAATACTTGGTTCTGTCTTTGGAATTTAAATTTTTAAGCTAACTTTGGAATTTTTACAGATCCTTTGAGAGCATCGCAAGGCGTTCTAAGCAAGTGTAAGTGTAAGCTTGGGAACACACTTCCTGGGCACTCAAGGGCAACCAAGCAGGAAACAAAAGGTTGGAAACCTTTAACCCCCTCTGTCAATTCATAGTTTAGGCTAAGAACGACGAGAGGTAGGAGTAAGTCAGGGCGACGATAGGCAGGTATCAAGTTGAAGACTACCTAAAAACTCAAGTCCAAGCTAAAAACCTAATCTCTGTACTGTCGATAACCTAAAGGAAAAGAACCTAACGTGGAACGATCAACCTGAAAGCACAAAGAACATTCAAGTATTCCTGACGACGTAAAATCAGACAAGACCGTAAACACGAGAAATAAATAAAAAGAATCAAGTGACTAATATAAAGTAACTAGCAACGAGGTTGTACTCCGGGCAAAGAATTGGGCTACTTAGATAGGCATATGAACCTTAGATCAGGACGACATCTTGTAAGGGAGAGACAAAGCCTTAGGTCTTCAGAGGCTAGCGTTAACCACACTGCTAGGTCTTGGGCCCAGCAGTTGAGCCACCACTCATACTATCCTAGCTCTGCGACCAGTGAGTCAGAGGTGTCTCAAGGCATGGACAGACCTACGGGAAGTTGAGGAGTGCCATACTTGCACAGGGTAGAAGGTCCTTACAAAACACAGTTGGAATACCTTAGGACCAACCGATTAGGTGCTAGCATCTATGAGGACGGCCTAGGAAGATCTGTGGTACAGATTAGGAATCCTGATCAATCCATTGGATTAGAGCATCCAGCTGTCAAGTTTGAAAACGGAGCATACTCGGACAAAGAAGGAACCATATACGTAGTCACCAGTCACCCAGATAGGACGGATGAATTTGGAAATGTGATCCCCGAAGCAGACTTAGGCGACCTGGAGCAAGGAAACATGGGTGCAGAGCCTAGAACCCCTCGAGGTAAATCGGTTCTGACTAGGATTATCACACCGGAGTGGATCCCACAGGACAATAAGAGTATAGATTTGCTGCTAAACCAAGAAACCAATGAAGCCTTTTGGAGGTATAAACCAGACAAGCCGATTGATATAGGAACAATCATGATCTATGAGTTTAAGGATCCTGATAGCTCAGGCAGAGTGACCTACTTAGATCATGCCTCAGAGAGGATCTTTGTGGTGACAGAAAATGATAGGCATGCTTACACTTGGAAGGGTGAATTCATTTTTCCCCAACCAAGATCGAATGTATCCTATGGTCACCCTGGAGCTGGAACATCCCAAGCTCATGGAATGCAAAGAGACAGAAGTAGAGATAGACCAGAAGTAAGCTTTGCCAACCCAGTGGGCAGAGAAAGAACGAGGACGGAAACAAATATAGTAGAACCTGAGATACTTAGAGCTCACAGGAATCAGAGAAATGTGGATGGATTCCCTCTGCCGAGACCTAGAGAGCACACAAGAACTTTGAGACCAACCCAGCTAGTTAAGTCCATGAAGAATTACTTTGATGGCATAGGAGATCCCTATGATCATGTGGCGGAGTTCAAGCAAGTCTTGAGAGCTAAACAAGTGGAGGATCTATTCACACAGTACAATGCCTTCGGTCTAACCCTTAGGAACACAGCACTTACATGGTTTCAGCCATTGGATGAGCGACAGTTCAGGAGCATAGACCAACTCCTAGAGGCTTTCATCGTAGAGTTCTCTAAGAGTGGCATAAGACACAATACCTCCTCACTGATTCACAGCTTCAAGCAAACCCCTCAAGAGACCGTGAGACTTGCAGGAAGAAGATTTAGGCAATATCTTGAAAGATGTCCTGTTTCGGAGCTACCTACACCAGCTAAACAAGTAGCCTTATTCTTGGATGGATTGCTGAGTACGAAATTGAGATCCTATGTGTATCTGAAGGACCCTAGGACTATAGAAGAGTGTGTACGCATGTGCATTGACATTGAAGATAACCTAGGGGAAGAACTAGAGCTTTCCAAAATCTACAAAGATTCAGATAGTGCGTCTAGTCACTCTTCCACGCAATCTACATCAATTGAGGAACTCGTAGAGAAAGTGGCCCAAAAACTAGGCGTCTCTAGCAAACAAATTCCGAGATTTGCCCCTGTGAAGAGATGCTACACTTGTGGTGGCGACCACATGGCGAATGTATGTCCCATTTTGGCTCAACCCCAAGTAAACCCTAGTAGCCAGTACTGCACTATCGAACGAAGATACACAAATCACGCCGCACAAGACTGCCCATACAACAAGCAAGCAGTTAGGCAAGCCTACCCTCAGCCATACCCTCAACAAGGCAGATACCAAAATCAATACCCACCACAACAGTATGCTAGACCTCAACAAACCTACCAACCACAATACCAAGCCCAGCAAAGACCTCAGCCTGTGTTAGCCCAACAACCTCCAGCTCCATCCAACTTGATCCCTGTAAAGTATGCAGCAACAGAAGAAAACCTAAACCGAGCTATAGTCCCCATAACACCATTGCTTTCAGAAAGTGATCCCAGTGACCATAGCTTCGATTCTACGCATGTTGAGAGTCCCCAGGCTTACTTCATGCAGTCTCCTGAACATGGTGAGTCTTAC
Organism: Ceratopteris richardii; assembly: GCA_020310875.1. Lineage (NCBI taxonomy): Eukaryota > Viridiplantae > Streptophyta > Polypodiopsida > Polypodiales > Pteridaceae > Ceratopteris > Ceratopteris richardii. The sequence goes on from MU260052.1 coordinate 1,930,206, forward strand.
TATAGTGAAGAGCCAAATGAATCTAGTTGGGAATCGGATTACGCAAATGTCATGTACGCAAACCCCAACCCTAGGCCTCAACCTAGGCAGGTAAGACCTCCATTCCCAAGAGGACCGTGCTACAGATGCCAAGGAGATCACTTCATTCGTGATTGCCCCTTACCTCCACCTACACAACCCCAGTCAGTGACGATCCAAGGCTTTTGCCAAGATTGTGGAAAAGAGCATCTCTTACGAGATTGCCCAAAGAACCCCAATAATATGCCAAAAATCACGCCTATCAACGTTATTGGATTAGTGGTAAACTCCACAGGAAGTGTCACTTCCACTGCTCCGGTACAGGTAGTCACTAGAGCTCAAGCATTGCAGCAAAGTCAAGGGGTAGACCACGAAAAGAGCCCAACAGCTAGTGAAACTGAGAGCATAACCAAGAAAAGGACTAGAGCGTGGAAAGATAGTCGAGAAAGAATGAAAAGACAATGGGCTAAAAAGATGAGTGAACTTGAGGAAAGCATAAGAGAAACCAAAGCCAGTATAACTGAACTCACATCTCAAACTCCCTCTCACACTACCCCACCACCACCTTTCCCATCGCCATCCGACCAGTCACTTTCCAACCCGCCTCACCTGAACCCACCACCCCCAAGAGTAGGATCAGTCCTAGCAGATCCCACTCCCGAGGACCTTAATATGATGCTTAAAGCATATCAGGCCAGAATCCAAGAAGGGCCAACCATAACCGATCATGAAAAATGCTACCCTAGAGCCGAGCTAGAGCTTGAACGAACTAAAATTTGTGCCAAAATGGTGGAATTGGCTCAGACCATGTTTGAAGCTAGTCGCCTCTTTAACATCTCTAGCTCAGCTAAGACGCAGTTACATTTTGATGGACTGCTAGAAAGAATAGAGAGGCTAATTGCACAATCAGAAAAGGAACCTACCCCTCAAAGAAAGGAAAGGGCAAGAGAACGGATAAGCCAGCCTCTTCAGGAAGCCCATGTGCCTCCTCAAGAAGCTTATCTTTCCCCCCAAAAGGCAGATGAGCCTCCCTCGAAAGCTCACGTACCTCCACAGGTTGCCTACATTTCTTCTCAGGGAGCATATGAGCCTGTTCGGAAAAGTAATAGAATAAGTAATCCTCCCCAGGAAGCTTGTGCTCCAAACATCTATGAGAGTGAGGAAAGAGCCAACGATAGAATAAGCCCTCCTTCCCAGGTTGCTTATGTGCCTAATTCTACGGAGCCAGACACTTCTTCTTCTATGAATCGGTTTGCACCAGACTTCCTACGAGAAATTCAAGAAGATAAATGGGCTAACGAAAGTGAAGTCGCCCCTCCCTTTGAACTTGTGGATGATGCACACGACCAATTCCCACAAGACATCCCATCTATTTACGGGGAACATGAGAGTACTCAGTCTCACGAGAGATTGGACTTTGAATCCAATTCCATACAAGAGCTACCCCATTTCACAGGCCCATGGGAAGCAAAGTCCACGTGTATGAGAGCACTCACAGTCATGGTAAGAAACGAAGATTCAGTCATACCTAGGAACACAGAGGTAGTGAAGAACACTAACGTGCAGTGCAATCTCAAGTTAGAAGAGCTACTCAAGGTTAGACCTGAATCGTGGAAACATGTAACCAAACAAGTACCTGAGATAGCAAAATCTCGTTCCCAGGTAGGATCACATAGGACAGTGCCAGAGATACCCTTGGATAAGATAGGAGATATGTGTGAAGGTGAAGAAGGGAACACCTATCTTCCCATTACCTACCAGGAGTACACCACCAAGGCAATTTTGGACTCAGGTGCAGGAGTTGCAATTGCCACCACTTCCCTATGGAAGCGCTGGGGCAAGCCAGCACTCAGGCCAACGAGAATGAAACTGCAGATGGCCGATGGTCACATAGAGAGACCCCTAGGATTGTTAGAAGGAATAACTCTCACCACCTGTGGTGTCGAATTTGAGCACACATTTGCCATATGTGACTTCAGCAAAAATCATGCCTATGAGATGATCTTGGGAAGACCTTTTATGCGACAGTTGCAAGTGGTACAGGATTGGGGAACCAATTCTTTGTACCTGCAACACTTGGGTGTTACGACCAAAGTGAATCTCAAAGATTACTCTCATAGAGATGTTCCCCCTATCCAATGGAATCCCATCCATAGAGCCAAAGATGATACGGAATCTGTGCATTCCATAGGATCAGGATCCTCATGGATGCATGAAGACACCCACTTATGGATGTGCAAAGTAGCAGTGGAAGAAGAGAAGAGAGAGAAAGCCAGAGAGGTAGGTGCAAAAGAAACACATAGATCAATTCAAGACCCAGCCTATGCACCTGTAGTCTTTCCTGACGAAGAATTCGAACCCCACGGCTGGGCAGAAATCCTAGCAACAATGGATGTAGCCATCAATGAAGAACAATGGACACCTCACTATGATGAGGACGGCTATGACATTTCAGTCTTCTCCATAGAGCCAATCATGAGAGAGGCAGTTCTAGAAGAATGCGAACCTATCCCTGATGCATTTGAGGATGCAAGTGACTCCGATCTAGAGTCAATCATTATGGACCCACCATTTGCATCAGACGAAGAATACTTCCATGAAATAGAATTTCAACCCCAAAGGCATGGAGAGCTTACAAATGATGTAAGATTAGCAACACATGTGAACCCGAAGGAAGAAGGAAAGAAACGAAAGAAGAGAGAAGTCTCACCAGAAGAGGAAGAATCTTTGTTTGAGGTCCTAGAAAATTTTAAAAAATATGAGATAGACGACAGGAGAGTCATGATAAGAATGCCTAAACGAGAGGCTCAAGCAGGAGAGGCCTATGATAACAAAGAAACCACCAAGAAAATAGTAGTGGCCCTAGAAGAAGGAGAGGAGAGATGCACGTACATAGGCCATGACCTAACTAAGGAAGAAGAGCATGCGTTAATTGCCTTGTTAAGAGAATACAGGGATGTATTCGCTTGGAGTTACAAGGATTTGAAAGGTGTTGACCCTGACATATGTTCACACACTATCCCCATGACCTCAGATGCTAAACCCTCTAAACAAAAGCCATATACGTATAACGATAACTACGCTGCTAAGATCAAAGAAGAGATAGATAGACTGGTTGAAGCTGGATTTATCTATGAAATTGAGCACACTGAATGGGTATCCCCCATCGTAGTGGTGCCCAAGAAGAATGGCAAGATGTGTGTATGCATTAACTTAAAGAAGGTCAATGCAGCCACAATCCGAGATAACTATCCACTTCCCATCACAGAACATCTCTTAGAAAGAGTAGCAGGCAAGGAAGTGTAGAGCTTCCTTGATGGATTTTCGGGCTACAATCAAGTGGCCATTGCACCAGAAGATCAGCATAAAACGGCTTTTGCCACAGAGTGGGGCATATTTGCCTTTAGGGTAATGCCATTTGGGCTTACCAATGCACCAGCAACCTTCCAGAGGCTGATGTGCCATGTATTTAAGGAGTTCCTGAGGAAGAACTTAGAAGTCTATGTTGATGATCTTTGTGCTCACTCCAACATTAGACAAACCCATATCCCTGAACTCAGACAAATCTTTGACAAATGTCGAGAATATCAAGTCTGCCTGAACCCAGAAAAGTGCGTTTTCATGGTCAGGCAAGGCAAAATTCTAGGACACATAGTGTCAAAGAACGGCATATCTACTGACGAAGAGAAAGTGAGAGCCATCGCAGACCTACCTAGGCCAAAGAATGTCAAGGAAGTACAAGCTTTCATGGGGCATTGTGGTTACTACCACCGGTTCATTCACATGTATGTTGTCATAGCAAAGCCCATGTATGGACTTCTGACTAACTTTGAGTGGACTGATGAATGTGAGAACTCCTTCCAGGAGCTTAAACAAAGATTATGTTCAGCACCAATCTTAACCACACCAGATTGGAGCAAGCCATTCCATGTTCATGTGGATGCGTCCAATTATGCTATTGGATGTGTACTTGCACAACCTACGGGTGAAGGTAATATGGATCTTCCAATTGCCTATGCCAGTAGACAATTGAATGCAGCTGAACGAAATTATACCACTACAGAGAGAGAAGGCTTAGGCATGGTATATGCAGTCAAGAAATTTAGACACTATTTGCTTGCAAATAAGTTTAAATTTTTTACTGATCACCAAGCATTGTTATATCTCGTGAACAAGCCATGCAATACAGGAAGATTAGTAAGATGGTTTCTCTTACTAATGGAATATGACTTTGAGGTAGTGGTAAGAAAAGGAAGAACTCATTTGAGAGCAGATCATCTCTCTAGGCTCACATCTGGAGAAGCCCCACAAGGAGTGTCAGATGACCTTCCTGATGCTTACTTGTTTAACTTGGAAGTTGTACCGCAGTGGGCTAAGTCATTGGTACCAGTATTGACGTACGGGCCTAATCATCCAGTGGTGAACACACGGAATAGGGAGGTTGTGAGAGCCCAAAAGTACCACATCATGGCAGGAAGCATGTACAAGCACACAGATCAAGGGATCTTGGCTTGTTGCGTAGAAGAGGATGAGTACGCTAAATGGTTGCAATTAGCACATGTAGGTGCATTAGAGCAACACTACTCAAAGCAACGAACTTTACAGACTCTAAAGAGACTCGGAGTGCATTGGCCAACTATGGAAGCCGATGTCCAAAAGTTGTGCAAGGAATGCCCAATCTGTTGCACTAAACCACCTGTGGAACACGCTACTCTGTATCAAGTATCCATTGTGCCAGATTGGAGCGAACCTCTAGTATCCTTCCTGAGGACAAACACATTCCCTCCAGACATGACTCTGGCTAGGAAAAGGAGTTTAGAACAAGAAGCCCTGGATTACTCACTCATTGGTGATAATCTATACAAACGCGGTAAAGATGGTTACCTGAGACTGTGTGTCCATGAGAGTGAATATCTTAAGATCTTGGAAACTGCTCACCAAGGTGTAGCAGGAGGACACTTTGGACCAGATCGGGTGATCAAGGCAGTACTATTTGCGGGCTTCTGGTGGCCTACCCTTCACATGGATGCACATACCTATGTGAAACGGTGTGATGTCTGTCAGAGAACTCAGTATCCTATACGAAAAGATGAGATGCCATTGAAACCTATGATGGGTGGACGTGCGTTCTCTAAGTGGGGAATAGACTTCGTAGGTCCTATTAATCCCCCAGCTAAGGGTTCTCATGCAGAATACATCATTGTTGCGACAGACTATCTAACTAAGTGGGTAGAGGTAAAGGCTACGACAAAGAACGATGCTCAAACAACTGCTAAATTCTTGTTTGAGAATGTGTTCACAAGATATGGGCTACCTATAGAGCTTGTAAGTGATAGAGGCACTCACTTCTTAAATGAAGTTATTGAAAATCTGCTCCAAGAATTCTTGGTAATACATAAGAAGTCTGCCCCCTATCACCCTCAAGCTAATGGACAAGCCGAAAGCACCAACAAGATCTTATGCAATGTACTGACAAAAGTAGTAAACACTAAACGCTCTGATTGGGACAAACAGCTACACCATGCTGTTTGGGCATACCGAGTCGCCTATAAAACGGTACTCCAAGCCACCCCCTTTCAGATGGTATTTGGCCAAAACGCGGTGCTACCTTTAGACTTTTTGATACCTACATTGAAAATAGCACAAGAGCACGAATGGACAGGTCATGAGCTCTCCTCTAGGATCTTTGACCTTGAACGATTAGGAGAAACAAGACTGAGAGCAGCTGCAGGAATCTATGCAGCTAAGAAGAGGCAGAAGGCATACTTTGATGCCCATGTGAAGGATAAAGGCTTGAAAGAAGGAGATCTAGTTTTAGTCTACACCCTGAAACAACACGCAAGGAAACTAGAAAAGAGAGGCTATGGACCTATGATCATCAATAGGATCTCGACAAGTGGTGCTGTGCAACTAGCCACATTAGAAGGGGATGTTCTCCCAAGTTATATCAGCGGATGCAGAGTCAAGTTGTATCAGGAACCCCTCACGGAGGAAATGCTAAGCCGACTCAACACTGCTAAGAAACGCAAAGAGGAGGAAAAGCGAATTCGAGAAGAAGCTCAAGCGGAAGCCTTAGAGCGCATAAGGAGAATGAAATTAAGAAGACAAGGTAGAGAGCTCCCTAGGCAAGATGCATTTGCAGATCAAGGATATGATGTAGCTATGTGTGAAGTTTCAGGTGTTAGCTCACATAGGATAACTGATCGACGTCCTTTCATAACCTTAGATATAGGACAAGGAAAGAGTGCAAGGACTGTAAGGGCCTTGATTGACTCAGGCGCAGCCACCAGTGCTGTTAAATCGTCTTACTGTCAAGAGTTGCAGTTAACTGTCGATCCTGTGGAGGTATATCTCATAGGATTGGGAGGCGTGGAAACCCCTTGCATGGGCGAGGTGGAACTTCCCCTCTATATTCAGGATGAGGCAATGACAGTTAAAGCGCTAGTATGCCAAGACGAGGACCTCACGGAACCCCTTGTCCTGGGTCAAGACTGGATTTATGACCAAGCAGTCAACTTAAACCTAAGAAGTGGACTTCTTCAGGTATGGGTGAATCAGACTAGAATTACAATGGAGTTAAATAATGGAGCACTCAAGGAACTAGGAAAGGCACAGACTCCTGGTCCCTCCAGGGGTGCACACGAAGCTGACCATGCTGTTCTTGTCCAAGGCTCTGCGATGTAGAAGAATGGAGTCAGAACCACAACAGACCTCCCTTCTTTTCCAAAGGCCAGAGGGAGGCAGCAACCAAAGGTGGATGAAAGGCAGAAGAAGTAGAGTACTACCTATGTCGGAGATCAAAAGTACCTGCGCAGCAAAACGTCTCAGCTAGTGAAACAAGTGTGGGTGCGGAAAGGAGAACACCCGGTTGCACTCAAGCCAACCACACGGGCAAAGCCTTTTATTAGTAACCAACAACACGACACTAATAAGAAGTCTTTCAGAAGTTCTTCTGCTAATGTGAAGCTTATTTGGGTGCCCAAGAGGTCGATGAAGGCTAGCCCACAATCAAGACAAATTTGGGTGCCTAAGGCTTGTTTGCGGGCTCAAATGGCTACACCAAGACCTTATCCCATACAGTATGATCCATTCACTCACACAGCTGGCATCCACTCGTTTTCAACAATCAGGAACACACCAAGGCCCATGTCCTCGAACATAATCACTTGTAAATGGGTCCCTAAAAAGCCTCATTTTCAAGCTGACACGCCTATAAAGCTCTCGAAAGTCTCTACGAAACCTAGAGCAAAACCTATCCGCTGCATTTTGCAGCCCAAGACTTGTAACAAACCCCCGGACCCCATTTGTAAATCATGTCAACCTACTAACCACATCACTATCACACTACATCACTCCACTTAGCTCTTAGGTCTACTGAACTCCTAACCACACACACACTCGCACCAATTATTCGCTCCCGACCCTCATGTTAATGTTGTAATGGGAACAACAACGGTTCTCTCTTGTCCCGTACAATGTTAACACATGTTTGTATATTCTCACAGAGACAGGCAACAAGAAGTAACATGGCCGATACGGTAGGAACCAGCTCCCAGGCAGGCACCAGCCCCCAAGTGGTGGACATCGAAAGCCTTCCGGTCGAGGAGGAATTAAAGGAAAGACCAGTGGCATTACAGGCATTACATGCCATACCAATTCAGAATCCTCCACAGGGTCATACAATGCCGGTGGGCAAAGCTTCACACTGGTTCAGTGACGTTGCTGGACCTCTGGGTGAAGGCACATATATGTGGGAGTCCGAGGTAGAATTCAATGGACGTTGGGGCAGATACCATTTCTTTACCAGGGAGTTTGAAAAGCTACAGAACAATGAAGGACTGAAGTCGATATGGAAGAAGGCGGGGCTTTATGATTACTTCAAGTTCCAACTACCAAAGCCAGATTTTCTAAGGTGCTCATACTTAATTAGTACCCTCACTCCCAGCAAAGACAAGAAAGGATACAGCTCCTTTGTGTTCCCATCACTCACAAGGGGCAATGAGCTGAAGCGTTTGCGCTTGACTATCAACTTGGTAAGAGAAGCTCTTGATATGCACGGAATGCACATTCCTACGGAGAAGGAGACTATGGTCCCTGATAATATGAAGAACAGGAATCTGACAAAACTAAAGGACATGGTGGCGATGACTCCCACGATAGCCATTCATTTACGTATGGTCATGCAACACTTCGCATTCCCCGCGCAAGACAGGTTCACAATGCCTCCCAAGAAGATCTGGTTTAGCCTCTACCTGGCGGATGCTTTTGAATTATCCATCAATATGCCCCACTGGATTATCGACCAGATTCACATGGCTCATCAGAGATGGTATAAGAAGCAAAAGTCTGTGTTGTATGGTTGTTGTGCACTTACAAGAATTGTATACAGATGTCTCGCATATGATGTACCGGTGCAGAGGGCTCTCATTTGGTCCAGAGCACAGGAGTTTCAACGCAGATTGTCAGCTGTGGGGCCTCCCTCAAAGAAGATGAGAGGCACTGTCCAGATGCCTTGTGCACAAGCTCGCGGTGCAACCCTAATGCCTGAAACAACCCCAAGACTTCCCCGTAGAGTGCAACCATTTACTATCAGGTTACCCAGGCACAGTACAGATGGCCCTAACCTTGTGTTTCCACCAGTACCGACTGATCTGGAATTCCCGCATGGATTCACTCTGGAGGATCTAACGGACGAAGAAGTTGCTAGAATCATCGACGCTGTAAATGCGGAAGTTGAAGCAGAGCAAGCTGGTGGACAGCAAACTGCCCCAGACCAAGCCCATCCCAGCCAACCGGACGTAGTCAATGTGGACGATGAAGAAGAAGCACATGAAGAGGCACAGGGTAGACAATCGGAAGCAGAAGAACAAGAGTATGATCAGGAAGCCCTACAAGTACTGGAAGGTGCCCCCGCCTATACTAACGCATTAAAGAAGCTCTACGATACGATGAACCGAGTCCAAGAGCAACACAGGCTATCATTAGCTGCAGGTAAAGCCCTCATGAACCAGATTCTGGAGGAGGAAGGCGTGGACGAGCAATACCGTGCCACCCTGGAAATGATATCAGATGCTTTGGGAGTACCTGAAACGGTGCATACTGCACTAGCGCAATCACGAAGGACAGAGAAAAGATATGGAAGACGCCCCCCACAAACGGGAAAACGAATGAATGTATTAGGATCAGGACCACAAGGCACCCCCACAACCACTGGCACAGCACACACTGTTCACGACACCGAGGAAGCCCACACATCGAGTGCACCTCCTTCACCTCCCTTGCCACCCTCTCCCCCACATCAGCCCCCTTCACCTCCCCCTGCCACTGTAATCTCTACTGTCACCACCTCCGAACCCACTACACACACTGACGCACACACCATCAGTCAACCCACATACTCTATTTCCACGGGAAACATAAGTCTAACCACAACCACGGTAAGCCCCACTCCTCCGATCACACTTCCTGGGAGTTCACAATTACACACCCCTCTATACACGTTCACAACTCTCACCGCAACCACAATCCCCATGTTCACAGTCACTCCCATCACGGCCTCCACTTTTGAATCCATGGAGGTGTCACCCACCTCTGCACCTCTCCCACCCCCCATTTACCCACAATCCCCCATTCCCCCACCTCCCCCCTCACCCTTCTCTAGTACTGCATCCACACTTCCCTTTCCCTTCCCCTTCCCCTCTGCATTCAACACCATTTCTCCCACCATTCCTCTTAATAATGTATTTAATAATATGTATCAATGCATGTCCCAACTTCAGCAACATTACCAACACCTTGACAACCAACATACAAGTCTTTTCCGAAGCCACAAAGATCTCCAAGCACGATGTAGGGATCTTGAAGAGCAGAAGCAGCTACTACAACAGCAGCACGTGACCTTACAGGAACAATATGCACAATTAGTAGCCAACCCACCCCAAGCAGATGATGAAGAGCGACGACACATGGACGAGTTGCTACATTCTCAGATCACGGACAACCTGAAGCTTCGACGGAACTTGGGCCTCCTACGCAAGCATATGTCTACAGCGCTAGAGGAGAATAAACGATTACAGAAACAAAATGAAGAAAATCTGGAGGCGGCCATGGAGGGTTCCCCACAGGAGATTGACCCAGAACGATTCAAGGCAATTCCCTCAGAGAATATGAAAGTGGTGTTAGAAACTCATGCAGATCTAATGGAGGTGCATGCCGCCTTAGAAAAAGAGAGAGATGATTTGCTAAGGCAGTTGGCCACCCGACAGACATCACCCAGCAAAAGCACAACCGCAGAAGATACATCAGAAGAGATCACTAAACTCCGGGCCGAACTTGAGGAATTACGTAGCAAGGTCATGGAATATGAGCGTCAGCCCTCCCCTCTGGTAGAGCCCGAGCCTGACGATCTTGTGCCAATTGAAGTAGAAGAAACATTCGAGGATCCCTATGTTCCGATGCCAACACCCGGGGGTAAGCAAACAGAACAGGGCATGGACACAATTGAATTTGAGGCACCTGAATGGATGCAAAAATTAGAGAAGGTAGCCACGACGCATGATGACAGGGTGGCAGTCCAAATCGCATTGATGTCAAAATTGGAAGAGGTTGTAATAAAATCCGATTATTTTCAGAATCTCTCACACCATAGGTGGATCGGCCCATCGGATGACCTGTATGTTCCTTTTTGCGTGCTAATGGCGGATTATAATGCAGAGATCAAGCACCACACATCAAGGGAACCCACCTCTGCCACCCAATTTGCACCTGACGACATCCCAGAAAGTGCCAAGCAGGGACATATTCGCCAACCGATGTGGAGAATTCGGCTGCTTGAAACATACCCGGAAATGGTAAGAACATGGAACAACATGCCCTTGTACATCAAATATAACCCATGTTATTGCCCTGTATTTTGAAGGAGATCATGGCCGGAGTACACGCAAACAGTGCTGAAGATTAAAGGATGTGAGAAGTGGCTCAATTATGTGTACTTCGCACCCCCGAAGGGCCCACCTACGATTGGATATATGATTTCGACGATTCGACATTGGGGGGTCCGATTCAAGAATGTACCTGATGTCATGACTCAGATGTGCCTGAAGATTTTCGAACTTATGTTGGTCACCTTCAGGACCTTCAAAAATGTCAAGGAACCGCATCTCTCAGCATTAGGATTTAATGAAGGTAATCAGGACCTTGTATACGACATGAGCACAACCCCATCGATTAATGTGGTGTATGCATGGCACGCTCGCATCAAATATCTACCGGCCTGCTTCAAACAAACGTTTGAAGAGATGTTTGTCACGGGATTCTGGGAATATCACTCCGAGATATTCATTCCCAGACCATCCCATCTCTTGCAGTTGTTTGCAGTGGAACAAGCTCTCCATTCCGAAAAGCTACGTATACCACATCTAGAGGTTCCCGGGCCGATAGATTGGGATGCGCTACTCACAGATTTGGCCAAAGGATTGCGGATTGCCGAACATCACTTAGCGCAGGATGTTGTCGAGTACTACATCCAAAAACCCACACAACAAGGGTCTGTCAGGGACGACAGACGCGAGAGAGGGGGGGGTGTTAGCAGCGGACAAGGGACTGAAGGACTAACGAGGCATGGCAGTCAGAGAAGAGAGTCAGAAGGGAGAGAAGGCACAAGCAGACAAGGGAGTCAACGAAGATCTGGCAAATAGGCCAATAATTTTCTTCAGGAAGAAGTACGTATGAGCATTCACGCAGATTTAGCACCAAGGCAACCTTAATTTTTCAAAACCTCTACACCAATTAAAAGTGATTCTCATCACTAAACACCATTGTAAATACCATTTCATCTTTTTGTAGCTCCATTTTGTGCAAGCCAAGGAGTCCTTGAGCTTGAGGAGCTTTAGAAGTATCTACCTGCCAATTTTCGTATTTTTTAGATCTCGTTTGAGCCCTCAAATAAGCCCTGGAACCTAATTTTTAACTAGGCCGGACACTAGGTCTGGACAGGGCCAAAGCTAGTCAAAAACTATAAAAAGGAGCTAGAGAGCTCATTTTTGAGGTTGGATTGTAATTGAAACGAACTTGTAAGAGCTCTTTGAAAGTAATCTAAGAACTCCATTGCTACTCACTCTTTGTCTTGCCGTGTGTGCGCGTGTGTGTGTATGTGTGTGCATGTTGGTGTGCTTCTCACTCACGCACTTGTGCTTCCACTTGCTCGAGGTCTTCATACCATCCTCACGTCTTCCCGGATTGACATTAAAGGAGGTGCTACTCATCACTGAGCTACAATATGTATATGTATATGTATATGTATATGTATATGTATATGTATACGTATATGTATACGTATACGTATATGTACTCCCCACGAGCTTTCCAACAAGACAAGAATCACAGCAATTGGATTTCGTATGAGAAAGTTATGCCACTTCAGGGTTCTGGTGCTAAAACAGGGTTCAAACAGGCTGACAGATCACAGGATTTTTCTCAAAAACACATGTGTAGGGACCTCACAAATCACTAATGACTCTCTAATTATGCCCAAAATTCCCCAAGGACTAGGAAAAATTAACCCTAAAATTTTGGCCGAAAAGCCTGTCAATCGCGATTGACAGGTCTGTCAATCGAGATTGACAGAGGTGTCCGTCGGGGCCTGTCGGTCGCGATTGACATGTCAGTCGCGATTGATAGTGTCAATCGCGATCAACAGAGTTGGTCGTGAGTCCTGTCAATTGCGATCCACGGTGTCAATCGCGATCGACACTTTTTCCGGGTTTTTCGCCGTGAATTCAGTCGATCGGGGCTGTGTCCATTGCGATGGACACGTGGCTACGCGAGAACTCAATCAATCGTTGAAATTCAGTCGGTCGCGATCGACGGTGTCAATCGCGACTGACAGAGGTGTCGGTCGTGGCTGTCGATCGCGATGGACGGTGTCAATCGCGATTGACAGGGTCCTACGTGGCAGTCAGTCGGTCGTGGGGTCTATCGATCGCGATCGACAGGTCTGTCGGTCGCGATTGTTAGATGTTGTCGATCGTGGTTGTCGATCGCGATCGACGGTGTCGGTCGCGATTGACAGAAAAACACAGAATTTTTCAATTTTGTTTAGTGATTTGGAATGTGCTCTTTGTGCTGGTCTTAGTGGTGCACTTTGTTTTACCAAATGGGCGTTTTTTCTGTCGATCACGATCGACAGAGGTCGGCGACACACAGACAGTTTCAGAGTGTTCCGTACCTGCCCGGAGTGCTGGAGATGATGATGCAGCAAGTACCTGCAAGAAAGCTCAAAAAACATGCAAAAACAATGCACACAATATCGCTCTCTCGCTCTCTCTCACAAGTGGAATGAGGGAAATGAGGTGGAGAAGGTGATATGATCAAAAACAGAAAATTTTCGCGATGATGGAGATGGAGATCGGATATGGTGAGGATGATGATGGTGATGATGGTGGTGAGGTAAGAAAGAGAAAAATAAGAAAAGTAAAGAAATTACTGTTGTATATTATTGAACAATGCATTGCTAAAGTGTTATATTATTAATGTATTAATATGTCTTTGATGTTTATGATATAGCAGCTGAAGGTTCGTGAGGAGCGTGCAAGGCGTGAAAGGGCGGACATCAATAATCCGAATAATTATTATTTAGCTTGTAAATAAACCTGTGTAGAAGTTTCTATTGTTAGAAAAGTAATGGTTAGAATAAGGGTCGTTGTAGACCGCAGTTTTTGTTATTCAAAAGTAATGGCTTTCTATAAAAGTTACTAACTTTTAGTTTCACGCCTACTTTTTGAAGCCGCCCTCATGTAACCACTATTTTTGATGTAATCAAAAGTCCTATAAATACATGCACTCTGTGGACTGTCAAAACAGAGTGCATGGGGGGAGATTGCACCCAATCTTGTGTTCGGTCTCGTCTCTTGTTGCCTCTATTTTCTGTGTGTTTTTCTGCATCCGTAATCTCTGTATGCGCGTGAGCAAGATCCTGACAACAGTGGTATCAGAGCCAGGCACGCGTCAATACAGAGGGTTCTGTTCTCTATTCGCGATTCTGAATTCCGTTTCCCTTTCCATTTCCGTCTCCGTCTCCATCTCCGTCTTCAGTTTCTGTTCCTGCTCCTGTTCCTGTTCCAGAACCAGAACCTACGTTTTCACCTACGTTTACTCCTTCGGCTTACTCCAAGGCGTCGACTAAGGCAAAGAACTTAGGCAATAACTTAGGCAATAACTTAGGCAATACATTGGCACCCAAGGCTCCCTTGGTGACCGTTGGCTACGCGCGAGGCAATGTTAATTTTTGAGTGGTAATAGAGAGGTTTAGAGTCCCTAAGGTAGGAGGATTTGAACCCACAACCTCCTACTTTCAAGGGAAGTACTTTGACCACTCCACCATCTCTTTGAGTTGTACTCAAGTTTTCTCTCTCTCTCTCTTACTTATGGAAGGCGCTCGCGACGATTTCAAGGATGGACCCAACAAAGAATCAAGTGTATCTCTCAATCCGTAGGTCGGATTGAGGCGTGTAATATACCGTTGGAAAGCTCTCGGAACAAACTTTCCAATGAGCTAACTTGGAAGTGTGAATTCCTTCAAAATCCTTGGGTGGCACTTGATTGAGTGTCCAAGATACCAAGGAAGGTTGAGAGCAAGGATCCAAGAGCACCATGGAAGATTTCAGTAATTCACCTCTACCTGCGGCAACACTTGAACAACAACTAGAGCTCTTGCGGCATGAGCTTCAAGGAGCTCAGAACGAGATCCGACAACGTGATGAAATCCTCCAAAAGATGCAAGCTGAGGAAGACAATCTTACGAGAGTAGTAAAAGCTATTGTGTCTGCCCAATCTGCTGTTACTCATTCAAAGATTGGTAATAGAAACTACCAGTTTCTACGATTTGATGGCCGAAAGGATGGGCCTTTAGTACTTTCTTGGTTGTCGCAATTTGATGATTTTTATACCCATGAAATGTACGCTGAAAGTGAAAAAGTTAAATTTGCCACTAACTATTTAGTAGGTAAAGCACAACTCTGGTGGAATGTCCTGCGGCACAGTACGGAGCGTCCAACAACTTGGAAGGCTTTTCAAGAAAACGTGAAGGATTCATTTCTTCCTCCTCAATACCATTTGCATGTTCGACGAGCATGGACGACCCTTGCATGGAAGGAGGGTGATACGGTTACTACCTACACAGAGCGGTTCTCGCAAAATTTACTACTTGTACGAATGCTTGAAGATGTATTAGAGGATATCTTGCAGCAGAAATACGAAGATGGTTTGGAGGTGGGTATCCAAGCTAAGCTTCACACCCTACGACCTACAACCCTCAACGAGGCTATATCATTTGCTTATGATGCAGAAAAAGAATTCCAGTCCATAACCAAGTCACTCCGTCTACAACAACCACGTCCACTACCATTTCCTGTTAAACCTTCATTTCCTATGAAGCATAATTTTAATGCCCCATCTTACCCTAGTTTTCCTCGTCCTCCACAATCCAATTACTCAACTTCACCCGTTGCTTCATCTCTCGAACCAACCAAACCACCTACCCTTCAAACTTCAGCAGTGAATGCCCAACAGAAGCGACCACGAATCACTTGCTGGAATTGTGGTAAACCTGGACATACAAAAATAAGGTGCAGATTGCAACCTCTTCATATGAAACCGGCTACAGCTCGATTGCATAACATGGAGGTCTATAATGAAGAAATTCCTCCTGTTTGGACAGAGGAATCACTGGAGAAGGATTTAAGTACCTTGGGTAAGGATATCTCTCTACACTCTCTTCTTTGCATGCAGGGTACAATAAATAACAAACTAGTTAAAATTCTACATGACGATGGTAGTTCACATGACTTCATTTCACATTTATTAGTACAAGAACTTAAATTACAAACGTTTCCTTCTTTGTATAAAGTGAAAGCTGCATTTCA
Organism: Ceratopteris richardii; assembly: GCA_020310875.1. NCBI lineage: Eukaryota > Viridiplantae > Streptophyta > Polypodiopsida > Polypodiales > Pteridaceae > Ceratopteris > Ceratopteris richardii. The sequence goes on from MU260052.1 coordinate 1,946,144, forward strand.
AGGTAGTCATTATAATGTAACACGAGAAGTGCAAGATGTTACGATTAGCATAGGCCTTTATGTTGATTCACGAACATTTTTAATTGCACCTTTGCAATCTTATGATGTTATACTAGGTATGCCTTTTCGTCACCATTATAACCCACGTATTGACTACCATACTCATACCTTTAAGTTTGTTTTCAAAGGTCAAATCATTACTTTGTCTGCACAGCATGATTTCCAGCCATTTCCATTGATTAGTCACACTCAAGTAAAGCGTGCATTTAGGAAAGGATTCAACTCATGCATTGTTTTTGTCAATGTCATCAATGATTATACTCATACACTTCCAAATGCATATAAACCTTTCATGAGTACTTATAAGGATTGTTTTATGTCTGAATATCCCTCTGAACTACCACCATCTCGAGGATCCTTTGACCATAGCATAGACTTAGTCCCTGGTAGTTCTCCTCCTCATAAAGCACCTTATAGACATGGCCCACTACATCAAAAGGAAATAAAAAATCAAGTAAAAGACCTACTACAAAAAGGACTTATAAGGCCTAGTTCTTCCCCATTTGGAGCACCAGTTCTCTTAGTAGAGAAGAAGAATAAAACTTATCGAATGTGCATTGATTATAGAGCCCTTAACAAGATCACGATCAAGAATAGATACCCTATTCCTCGAATAGATGATCTCTTAGATAAGTTACAAGGAGCTCGTGTCTTTAGTAAAATTGATCTTAAATCGGGTTACCATCAGATTCGTATGACACAAAGTGATATTTTTAAGACTGCATTTAGAACTCAAAATGGCCATTATGAATTTATGGTAATGCCCTTTGGACTTACTAATGCCCCTGCTACATTTGCGCGAATGATGAACAATATTTTTCTTGATTACCAAGCTTTTGTTCTTGTATTCTTAGATGACATACTTGTTTAGAGTAAGAATGATAGTGAACATGAAAAGCATCTTGAAACAGTTTTTCGTTTGTTACGAGAGAACACATTTTATGCTAATCCTGAAAAGAGTTATTTCTTTCAGCATAAGCTAGAATATTTAGGACATATTATTTCAAGTGAAGGTGTGCATGTGGATCCGAAAAAGATTAGAGTTATCATAGAATGGCCTACACCACAATCAGTCAATGATGTTCGTTCTTTTCTTGGGTTGGCTAGTTTCTATAGGAAGTTTGTTCGAAATTTTTCTTATTTAGCATTGCCTCTTACCTTGTTGTTGAAAAAGAAAATAAAATTTGCATGGGGAATTAACCAACAACAGTCCTTTGACAAACTTAAACATGCACTTTCACATGCACCTGTTTTACAATTACCTGATTTTTCACAACCCTTTCATGTTGTTACTGATGCTAGCGGTTCAGGAATAGGCGCTATTTTAATGCAAAATGACCATCCCATTGCATTTGAGAGTAGAAAGCTTAAGCCCTCAGAACAGAATTATAGTACGTATGATAAAGAACTGTTAGCAGTTGTGCATGCTTTGCGAATTTGGAAACACTATCTTATGGGCTCTGAAGTATTAATCAAAACCGATCAACAGGCTATTAAGCATTTATTAAGTCAACCCTTAATCTCTGATAGGCATCTTAAATGGGCATCATTCATTCAAAATTTCCAACCCATGATACAATATCAACCAGGTAAAGCTAATGTCATAGCTGATGCTCTTAGCCGTTTTCCTTCGAATTCCGTTGTTTTGAATAATATTTCTGCCATTCAAATTCATTCTTTTCAAGACATGGTTTCCACTTATGCATCTGATTTGTATTTTTCACGTGCATGGCATGACTTCAACAATGCTGCATCTTTATCTGATGAACATTATACATTTCATAATGGTTTTCTCTATTTTCAACATAGATTGTGCATAACCCAAGCTTTTAAAGATTTTGTCATTAAAGAAATGCATGAACCATCTTACATGGGTCATAGAGGCATACAAAGCACCATTTTTGCTTGCAAAGATTTCTTCTTTTGGCCACACATGGAAAAAGACATTGCACATTATGTTTCTCAATGCATTGTATGTCAGCGTGTCAAACGTCATCATGGTAAACCATTTGGATTATTAATGCCACTTCCTATTCCAAATCAACCATGGGAACAAATCTCTATGGATTTTATCACAGGTCTTCCTATCACTTCATCACATAATGATATGATTTGGACAATAGTTGATAGGTTTAGTAAATATGCATATTTCATTCCATGTAGAAAAACTTTGACTGCACCTCAAGCTGCAAAATTATTCATTAAATGCATTTTTCCACATCATGGATTTCCTAAAGTAATGTTATCTGATCGTGATGTTCGGTTTTGTAATCATTTTTGGGTTGCCTTATTTCAACATTTTGGTTCTAAAATAGATTTTAGTTCTGCATTTCATCCTGAAAGTAATGGACAGAGTGAGGCTACAAATAGTACTATTCTTGATTTATTGCGTTGTTATTCATTAGATAATCCTAATAACTGGGATGAAAAATTGCCATTGCTTCAGTTTGCTTACAATAACACTTCACACACCACTACTGGTCGTGCACCTTTTGAAATAGTTTTTGGTAAAAAGCTTCCCACTCCCATGTCCCTCACCCAAACCGACATTGCGATGGCTGATTCTATTGCTCAAGTTCACGTTTCTATACTTCATGATGTTCACGAGCACATTAGGAAAAGTCAAGAGCGATATACACATATTATGAATACTAAACGATTAGCCAAACAATTCACGGAAAATGATTTTGTATGGTTGCGAATAATTAAAAGATGTCTCAAAAATATTTTGCAGCATCCTAAAATTAAACTTGCACCACGCTATTATGGACCGTTTCGCATTATAGAAAAAATTAATGATAATTCATTTCGATTAGATATTCCATCCCATTGGACTATACATAATTCTTTTCATATTAGTTTACTTAAACCCTTTAAAGGAACTTTACCACTTGCTCCACTCCTTGATGACCCTCCTTTGATTGAAGAACAATCTGAAATCTTAGTTCCTGAGAAAATCATTGATCATGATGTCACTACTACACGCACAGGTACTCAATATCATCGATATTTGGTTAAGTACAAAAATCACTCTATTGAAGAATGTCAATGGATACATAAAACACAATTAACACCTCATTATGACCACTTAATTTTTGCATATCATACACAAACACATTAATGTAACAGCTCCATGAACATTTCCATGCATGTATTTTTACATGGCACATGCCTATTTTCTTTATTCAGTGATGAAACATGTGACTGGTGTTGAAGCTCAAAGTCAAGGACAAAGCATGGAAGCACATCAAAAGGCGGACACACAAGGAAAGGGAGCAAGTAGGGAGCTCCAAGAAGTGTATGTCAAATTTTCAGAAGAATCCCCTACAAAAATAGTGATTTTCATCACTAAAAACCATTGTAAATACCATTATCTATTTTTAGTAACTCCATTTTGTTCAAGCCGAGGAGTCCTCGAGCTTGAGGAGTATTAGAAGTACCATCGTACCAATTTTCATAATTTTTAGACTTCGTTTGAGCCCTCAAATAAGCCCTGGAACCTAATTTTTAACTAGGCCAGACACTAGGTCTGGACAGGGCCAAAACTAGTCAAAAAACTATAAAAAGAGCTAGAGAGCTCATTTTTGGGTTAGCTTGTTAGAGAATAGAACTTTTGTAAGAGAACTCTGTTGCAATCTAAGCTTTCCATTGTTCCTCTCTTTGATCTTACTTTGTGCGCGTGTGTGTGTATGTGTGTGCATGTTTGTGTGCTTTCACTCACGCACTTGTGCCTTCACTTGCTCGTGGTCTTCATACCGGTCCTCACGTCTCCGCGGATTGACAAGTAAAGGAGGTGGTGCTTACGCTTGAGCTACACCAAATTTTGGCGCCGTTGCTGGGGAGAGAGCTTCGAGGACGAGCGTTGTGATGGTAAGATCGTAGATTTGCGACGTTGGAAGGTAAAAAAAACTGTCATTTCAGTTCCTTTTCTGTTTTTTCCTCTTCTTCTTCATCATCATCATCATCTCCACCTTCTTCCATCTTCTTCTTCATAGAAATTTCTTGTTTTTTAGTGCATTTTCACCATCTTCATACCATTTTTCATGCATTATTGTGTGGGAAGGAGTTAGGAGAAGCAAGGGAGAGCAAGCGCTGTGTTTTTTTCATGATTTTCTGCTCATACGGAGCTCGCCATAGCCGGCGCTCAGAAATTTGAATTTCCCGCCAAAAAACGCGATTCTGTGATGAAAATCGCGATTCTGTGAAAATTCAAAATTTTTTGAAAAATCACGATTTTCAGTTTTCCCGCCTAAAAGTTGGCTGAAAAATCACGATTCTGTGGTCATTCTCAGAATCGCGATTCTGTGATTGTGCTCAAAATCGCGATTTTCACAAATCACCATTTTCAACAAAAAACACGATTTTGAGAAAACACGATTCCCTACTCAAAATCGCGATTCTCAAAAAATTACGATTTTCAGTAAAAACACGATTTTGGGAAAAAAGCGATTCTATAAAAACACGATTCTCTATTCAAAATCGCGATTTTCTAAAAACACGATTCTATGCTCAAAATCGCGATTTTCATGCCAAAAATACGATTCTGCAAAAACACGATTTTGTGAAAAAAACACGATTCTCTGAAGTCAACATCGCGATTTTCATGCCAAAAATACGATTCTGCAAAAACACGATTTTGTGAAAAAACACGATTTTGTAAATCACGATTCTCTGAGTCAAAATCGCGATTTTCACAAATCACGATTTTGTGCTCAACATCGCGATTTTCATGCCAAAAACACGATTCTGAGAAAATACGATTTTCAGCGGACTCAAAATCGCGATTCTCACAAATCACGATTTTCAGCAAAAAACACGATTTTGTGAATCACGATTCTCTGAGTCAAAATCGCGATTCTCAAAAAATACGATTCTGTGCTCAAAATCGCAATTTTCATGTCAAAAAACACGATTCTCTAAAACACGATTCTCTGCTCAAAATCGCGATTTTCATATCAAAAGAAACACGATTTTCTAAAAAGACGATTTTCAGCGGGCTCAAAATCGCGATTCTCACAAATCACGATTTTCAGCCAAAAACACGATTTTGTGCTCAACATCGCGATTTTCATGCCAAAAACACGATTCTGAGAAAACACGATTTTGTGAAAAAAACACGATTTTGTAAATCACGATTCTCTGAGTCAAAATCGCGATTTTCAAAAACCCGATTTTGTGCTCAACATCGCGATTTTCAAAAACCCGATTTTGTGCCCAACATCGCGATTTTCAGAAACACGATTTTGTGCTCAACATCGCGATTTTCAGAAACACGATTTTGTGCTCAACATCGCGATTCTCTGAAAGTTCACAAAATCGCGATTCTCTGAAAGGTCACAAAATCGCGATTCTCTGAAAGTTCACAAAATCGCGATTTTCTCCAAAGGTCCTGTTTGCTTGTTTTGACCCCCAGGAGCCTGAATTGGCATAACTTTTTCATCCAAAGTCCATTTTTTGAGCTCTATAGCTCGTTGGAAAGCTCATTTCAAATCTATAGCGCGTTGATTTTGAGATAGGATAATTTGAAGTTGACCCTCAAGTGGGACTAGGGAACCAAGGGGACTCCAAAGAATTTTGAACCATACCAAGGGGAAAATTTGGACTCTTGACTAAAGCTTATGAACCTGAGATCTGGTAGACACTTAGGCAAGGATAAACAAAGCATTAGATCTTCTGAGGCTAGTGTCAACCATACATCCACGTCTTGGGCACAACAACTAAGTGGTCATCTTTTACTAAGTTCAGACACAAGTGATTCAGAAATGTCTTTTAGTATGGGAAAACCTGCAGGTGGCGCAGGGACTGCCCATCTACAAACACTAGAAGGTCCCTATAAGACACAGTTGGAATATATTCGGACCAACCAATTAGGTGCTCGCATCTATGAGGATGGTCTGAGGCGATCAGTGGTCCAACTCAAAAATCCAGATCAATCCTTTGGACTTGAACACCCGGTGGTCAAGTTCGAAGAGGGTTCATACATTGATAAGGAAGGAACCATGTATGTGGTCACCAACCTACCAGATAGGACTGATGAGTTTGGAAATGTCATTCCTGAGATTGAAATAGGAGACCTAGAACAAGGAAATGTAGGACAAGGACCCCAGACTCCTAGAGGTAAGTCAGTTTTGACCCGAGTGATCACTCCGGACTGGATCCCTCAAGACAACAAAAGCATAGAACTATTTTTGAATAGAGAAACAGAAGAAGCCTTTTGGAGATTCAAGCCAGATCAACCTAGCCAATTGGGCATAGTCATCATCTACGAGTTCAAGGATCCAGAGATGCCAGGCAAAGTTGTTTACCTGGATAACACATCTGAGAAAATTTTCTTGGTAACAGAACATGATAGACATGCATATACTTGGAAGAATGAATTGATTTTCCCCCCACCAAGATCCAATGTTTCCCGTGGCCTCCAAGGGGTAGGATCTTCCCACGCTCATGAAGCCCAGAGAGAAAGAACTAGAGAGAGACCTGAGGTAAGTTTTGCACACATCGTGGGCAGGAATAGATCAGGATTTGAAAATGAAAGACCTGAAAGAGAGAGATATCAAGCACATAGGCAAAAAAGAGATGAACATGATTTTCCATTGCCTAGACCCCGAGAGCACCCAAGAACCCTTAGACCCACTCAAGTGATCAAGGCAATGAAGAATTATTTTGACGGGTCAGGAGATCCTTATGATCATGTGGCCGAGTTCAAACAAGTGTTAAGAGCTGAACAGGTTGAGGATTTATTCACTCAATACGAGGCATTTGGTTTGACTCTTAAGGGCACCGCCTTGGCTTGGTTTCAACCATTGAGTAGTCGCAACTATCGCGATATAGGTCAACTGCTAGACGAATTCATTGTAGAATTTTCCAAGAGTGGTATCAGGCATAACACATCATCCTTGATCCACAGTTTCAAGCAGACACCCCAAGAAACAGTGCGACTATCAGGTAGAAGGTTCAGACAGTACTTAGAACGATGCCCTGCTCCCGAGTTACCCACACCAGCCAAACAAGTGGCTTTGTTCTTAGATGGCTTACTGAGCACAAAGTTAAGATCATACGTATATTTGAAAGAGCCTAGATCCATAGAAGAGTGCGTGCGGACATGCATTGACATAGAAGATAACTTGGGTGAGGAGTTAGGATTGTCCAAACTCTACAAAGATTCGGATAGTTCTACTAGTCATACTTCAAAGATCTCCACAGAAATAGAAGAGATAGCTGAGCAAGTTGCCAAGAAGCTGGGAGTCCAAAATAAACAAACACAGAGAGTCACTCCAGTGAATCGGTGTTATACTTGTGGGGGCGACCACATGGCTAATGTATGCCCAATGCATAACCAAAACATTAGAGAAAGGAATGCTCCATATTGCACTATTGAGAGAAAATACACAAACCACACGGCTCAAGATTGTCCCTACAATAGGCAGACTGTTAGACAGAATTATCAGCAACCTTACCCACAAGGTAGGTATCAGAACCAATACCAACAGCCATATTATAGACCACAACAGCAATATCAGGTACCATATAGGCCACAACCTGTCTTGGGAAACCAACCACCAACTCCAGCCAACGTGATTCCAGTCAAATATGCGGTGGGAGAGGAAAATCCAAATAGAGCTTTGGTGCCACTAACCCCATTGATACCAGATAATGACTCTCATGCTCATAGTTCAGACTACTCCCATGAAGGTAGTCCACATGCGTATTACACAGGGTCACCTGAACATAGTGAGATTTACTCGTATCAATATGAGGCACCACCTATGGAGCAAAATTGGGAGCCAGAATACTCCAATGTCATGTACACAAATCCTAACCCTAGGCCCCAATTGAGACAAATGAGACCACAAGCCCCTAGAGGATCTTGTTTTAGATGTCAAGGTGATCATTTCATTCGTGACTGTCCCCACCCACCATCTCCGAGTCAAGGACAGGCTATCACAATACAGGCTTTTTGTCCTGATTGCGGCAAAGACCATCTCCCTAGAGATTGTCCGAGAAACCCCTCCAGTGCACCCAAGATTACACCCATTAATGTGGTAGGCTTAGTGGCAGATTCAAGTTCAAGTAGTAGCAATGTGGCTCCTATACAAGCTGTCACTAGAGCACAAGCCTTAAAACAGGATAAACCAGTAGAACAATCAGAGTCGAGTGAATCGGGAGAGCCTAGTAAGAGGAAAACACGAACATGGAAGGATACCAGAGAGAAGGCCAATCGCAAGTGGAATAAAAAGTTATCGGAACTAGAAGAAAGCTTAAAAGAAGCAAAAACAAAAATAGAAGACATTGCATCTCAAAGCCCCTCGCATGCCGAAACTCCATCCACTCCACCTCATCCCACCCCACCACCCATTGTAAATAGACCACAACCAGGGTCTGTTCTTGCAGATCCAACCCCAGAAGGCTTGGACATGATGTTCAAGGCCTACCAGGCTCGACTTCAAGAAGGGCCTACAGCTGCAAACCTAGACAAGAGTTACCCTAGAGCGGACTTAGAGATTGAACGGATGAAAATGTGCATGAAAATGGTAGAACAAGCTCAAGCTATACTTGAGACTAGTCAAAAGTTCAATCAGACAAACTCTGTCAAAGGGGAATTGCACTTCCAGGGCTTACTAGAACGATTAGAGCAGTTGGTAAACAAACCACAAGTTTCTTTACCTCCACAGGCTCAACCAGTTATTGAAAGAGGAAGCTCACCACCAATGGGAGCTTATGTTCCTAATTCCACAGATCCAGGAATACCTCCTTCAATTCAACAGTACTCTCAAGAATTCTTGCGGGAAATACAAGAAGAGAAATGGGGCAAGGAGAAGGGTAATTCCCCTCCTATTCCTGAGATTGATGATCTTCATGATCAATTTCCCCAAGACATTCCATCTATTTACGGGGATGAAGCAGAACAACAAGAAGACGAAAGGTTAGATTTTGAATCTAATACCTTAGAAGAACTGCCTCAATTTCCAGGCTCATGGGAATCTGAATCTCTCCAGATTAGAGCTCCCACAATACTAGTAAGAAATGAAGACTCAGTGGTTCCAAGGAACACGGATGTCGTGAAGAACACTAAAGTTCAGTGTCATCTCACTGTAGAAGAGCTGCTCAAAGCAAAACCTGAGCTTTGGAATCATGTGAAGGATCAGGTTCCAGAACTTGATTCCAACATGCCAAAAGCAGGCTCCAAGCAAAGGGTACCAGAGATACCTCTAGACAAAATAGGGGACATGTGTGAGGGTGAAGAAGGTAATACTTATCTTCCAATCACCTACCAAGGGTACACAACCAAAGCAATCATAGATTCAGGTGCTGGTGTTGCTATTGCGACCACCTCCTTGTGGAAGCAATGGGGCAAGCCCACATTAAGACCAACTAGAATGAAGCTTCAAATGGCTGATGGTCATTTTGAAAGACCTCTAGGATTGCTAGAAGGGATCACTCTAACCACTTGTGGTGTAGAGTTTGAGCACACATTTGCTATATGTGACTTTGAGAAAAATAATGTCTATGAGATGATCCTAGGAAGACCCTTCCTACGACAATTGCAAATAGTACAGGATTGGGGAACTAACTCCTTGTACTTACAGCACTTAGGGGTCACCACCAAGGTCAATTTGAAGGATTACACCTTCAGAGATGTACCACCCCTACAGTGGAATTCTATCCACAAAGCGAAAGAAGATTCCATCTCGGTGCAATCTGAAAGTTCACCTGATCCATCATGGTTGCATGAAGATACTCATTTGTGGATGTGCAAGGTCGCAAACGAAGAGGAAAAACGTTTAAAGGCAAGAGAAGAAGGAACTTCGCTAGGAGATAGACCAGTTAGAGACCCAGCCTACACACCGATGATCTTTCCAGATGAGGAGTTTGAGCCTCATGGCTGGCCAGAAATCTTAGCCACCATGGACATTGCTGTCAATGAGGAACAGTGGACACCTCATTGTGATGAGGAGGGTTATGATATCTCAGTGTTCATGTGTCAACCCTTGCTAGAAGAATGTGACCCTAGTGATATCATAGAAGAAGAAGAAAATGACGATGATCTGGAGTCTATTGTGATGGATAGTTGCTTTAACTCAGAGCAGCACTATCTAGAAGATATAGGAGTGTTCACCCAGAAAGAAGAAGAACCTCTCACAAGTATTAAAACAGTAAGCTCAAAGGATGGAAGTGAGAGTAGTCAAAAGAAAAAGAAAAGAAAAGCAGTGAAACAAGAAGAGGAGGAATCATTGTTTGAAGTACCAGAAAACTTCAAGAAATATGAAGTTGACGACCGCAAAATTTTGGTACGAATGCCTAAGAGAAAGGCCATCATAGGAGAATCATATGATAATAAAGAAAAGACCAAGAAGATTGTAGTGACCATCGAAGAGAATGAAGAGAGATGCACATATATAGGAGATGACCTAAGTGCAAGAGAAGAAATGGAGCTTGTCGCTCTATTAAGGGAATATAGGGATGTGTTCGCGTGGCACTATAGAGACTTGAAAGGGGTAGATCCAAGAATTTGCTCTCATACTATCCCCATGACTGCTGATGCTAAGCCCACCAAACAGAAGCCCTACACATATAATGATACCTATGCTGCCAAAATAAAAGAAGAAATTGATAGGTTGATTGAAGCTGGATTCATCTATGAGATTGAGCATACCGAATGGGTGTCCCCCATTGTTGTAGTACCCAAGAAGAACGGGAAGTTGCGAGTGTGTATTAACCTTAAAAAAGTTAATGCCGCTACGATTAGAGATAGTTATCCACTTCCAATCACAGAACACCTTTTGGAGCGTGTTGCAGGCAAGGAAGTTTATAGCTTCCTTGATGGATTTTCAGGTTACAATCAAGTAGCCATTGCCCCAGGAGATCAACACAAAACAGCTTTTGCTACAGAGTGGGGAATCTTTGCATTTCGTGTGATGCCATTTGGGCTCACCAATGCACCTGCAACATTCCAAAGGCTCATGTGTCATGTCTTCAAAGAGTTCTTGCGAAAGAGCTTGGAAGTGTATGTGGATGATTTATGTGCTCATTCCCAAGAAAGAAGGTTTCACATCCCTGAGCTCAGACAAATCTTCAACAAGTGTAGAGAATATCGGGTGTGTTTGAACCCAGAAAAGTGTGTGTTTATGGTGCGTCAAGGTAAAATCTTAGGTCATATTGTTTCTAAGAATGGAATCTCAACAGATGAAGATAAGGTACGAGCCATAGCGGAGCTACCAAGGCCAAGGAATATTAAAGAGGTACAAGCCTTTATGGGCCATTGTGGATACTACCGTAGGTTTATCCACATGTACGCGATCATAGCTAGACCCCTTTATGCCTTGTTGTCTAATTTTGCGTGGAACGACGAATGCGAGAATTCTTTCAACGAACTGAAGAAACGTTTGTGCTCGGCACCAATACTCACCACTCCTGATTGGAATAAATCCTTCCATGTCCATGTGGATGCATCCAATCATGCCATAGGATGTGTGCTAGCACAACCCACAAGTGAAGGAAACTTAGATTTGCCCATAGCATATGCTAGTAGACAGCTCACTGCAGCTGAACGGAACTATACCACAACTGAGCGAGAGGGCTTAGGCATGATATATGCTGTGAAGAAGTTTAGACACTATTTATTGGCCAACAAGTTCAAGTTTTTCACTGATCATCAAGCTTTGTTATATTTGGTCAATAAACCTTGCAATACTGGACGCTTAGTAAGATGGTTCCTCTTACTAATGGAATATGACTTTGAAGTTGTTGTCAGGAAAGGTAGAACCCACCTTCGGGCAGATCACCTTTCTCGCATCACTTCAGGAGAGTCACCGCAAGGAGTGTCTGACGAATTACCCGATGCTTATCTGTTCAATTTAGAAGTTGTTCCTAAATGGGCAAATAAGTTGGTACCAGTCCTAACCTTTGGCCCTGCAAATACGAATGTGAAAACATCACAAGAAGAAATTGTAAAATCACAAAAATATCACATATTAGCAGGAAGCATGTACAAACAAGATACTGAGGGTGTATTAGCTTGTTGTGTGGAGGATGATGAACATAGTAGTTGGTTGCAACAAGCCCATGAAGGAATGCTAGGAAATCACTATTCTAAACAACGAACATTGCAGAATCTAAAGCGTTTAGGAGTGTATTGGCCTAGCATGGACAAAGAAATACATGAGTGGATTAAGAATTGTCCAAGGTGCAGAGAGAGACCCCCAGTGGAGCATGCGACCCTTTATCAAGTGTCATTAATTCCAGATTGGAGTGCTCCATTGGTAGAGTTTATGAGATCCGGAAGATTACCCAAAGAGGCTAGTCTAGCAAGAAGACGAAGCATGGAGCAAGAGGCTCAAGGCTACGCCTTAGTAGGGGACAACCTATATCGAAGAGGCAAAGATGGTTACTTAAGACTATGCGTTCATGAATCAGACTATTTAAAGGTCTTAGAGACTGCACACAGCGGTGTTACAGGTGGACATTTTGGTCCTGACCGAGTGATCAAGACCATTCTATTCTCAGGACTTTGGTGGCCCACTCTTCATATGGACGCACATACCTATGTGAAGAAATGTGACACATGCCAACGTGCACAATATCCAGTGAGAAAAGACGAGATGCCCTTGAGGCCAATGATGGGAGGACGTGCATTTTCGAAGTGGGGCATAGACTTCATAGGTCCTATTAACCCCCCAGCTAGAAACTCCCATGCAGAGTACATCATTGTAGCCACAGATTACCTTACAAAGTGGGTAGAAGTCAAAGCCACGACAAAGAATGATGCTCAGACTACGGCTAAGTTCTTATTCGAGAATGTGTTCACGAGATACGGACTACCAATAGAGTTGGTGAGCGATAGAGGCACACACTTCTTGAATGAAGTCATTGAAAATCTTCTCCAAGAATTCTTGGTGATACATAAGAAATCTGCCCCCTATCACCCACAAGCCAACGGACAAGCCGAGAGTACCAATAAGATTCTTTGTAACGTATTGACAAAACTGGTAAATAATAAACGCTCTGATTGGGACAAACAACTTCATCATGCTGTTTGGGCTTATCGAGTTGCCTACAAAACGGTACTCAACGCCACCCCATTTCAGATGGTCTTCGGACAGAACGCTGTGCTACCATTAGATTTTTTAATCCCTGCCTTAAAAGTAGCACAAGAGTATGAGTGGAATGGGCATGAATTGTCCTCTAGGATCTTTGATCTCGAACGCTTGGGTGAGACGAGGCTACGAGCGGCAGCAGGCATCTACGCTGCAAAGAAGAGGCAAAAGGCTTACTTTGATGCACACATCAAGGATAAGGGATTGAAAGAGGGAGATCTAGTGTTGGTATACACACTAAAACAACATGCCCGTAAGTTGGAAAAAAGAGGATACGGACCCATGATCATTAATAGAATTTCCACTAGTGGTGCAGTTCAGTTGGCCACTCTAGAAGGAGATATCTTGCCAAACTATATTAGTGGCTGTAGAGTAAAGCTATATCAAGAACCTCTTACTGAGGATATGCTAATGAGACTCAACACTGCTAAGAAGCGAAAAGAAGAAGAGTTAAGAGTGAGAGAAGAAGCACAGGTAGAGGCCAGGGAGCGTATTAGGCGAAATAAGTTAAGGCGATTAGGCCTAGAGGTCAACTCAAAAGCCACAAAATATCGCATGGATATGTGTCAGAAGTCAGGCATAGCAACTTCTCAGGTCATTGACCGAAGACCCTTTGTGACCATAGAGATAGGACAAGGGAAGGGTGCAAGGACGGTGAAAGCATTGATTGACTCAGGTGCAGCAAGTAGTGCAGTTAGACTTTCCTACTGCCAAGACTTGGGGTTGAACATCAATCCCATAGAAGCTTATCTCATAGGATTGGGAGGTGTGGAAACCCCTTGTTTGGGCGAGGTGGAACTTCCCATCTACCTTCAAGATGTTCCAATGAAAGTCAAAGCGCTAGTATGTCAAGATGAGAACCTTACAGAACCACTTGTCTTGGGTCAAGATTGGATCTATGACCATGCAGTTAACTTAAACCTAAGAAGTCAAATTCTTCAAGTTTGGGTACATGAACAATGCATTACATTAGAATTAGAGAACTGCATGCTCCTAAATCATGGCACCACACACTCTCTTAGTTCTTCCAAGGCTAATCATACGAAAGAAGATGTTGTATGTGTCAGAAGCTCTATGATACAGAAGGAGTCAATCGTGGACGACCAGGTTTGAAGGCGGGTGGATCCTTCTTCTTCTCCAAAGAATCAAGTAGCCACCGTAGTGCGTCCACCACACAAGCACACACACCAGTTCACGACAACTGCTACATCAAATAGAAAGACCCCACTCGATAAACAAGCAGTTCCGAGCATGAAGCAGATATGGATACGCAAAGGAGAGCAACCACCAACCTTGCCCCCACAAATTCCATCCATGCAAACCAACCAGGCCAAAAGACAAAGGAAACAGCTCAGACAAGCTCAATCACAAGGTATCCAACAAGTTTGGGTGCCTAAGAAGTTAGCTGCAGCTCAACAAGGGCAATTACAAATGTGGGTACCTAAGAAGCTCCTACATCCACAACAACCTTTGTTCTCCCACATGCAAAAGGTTTCAACGAAGAAGCCAAAAAGAGAAAAGGGTAAGAACCACGTACAGAGACCAAAGGAAGATCAAATCAGCTCTTCAACCTTAGTAGGAAGACATGCAAAAAGGATATGGGTTTGGAAGCCAAAAGTGCAAGTAGCCTCCACCGAACCAAAGCGTCAACCACACTGGATACCACAGTTCAGAAAGCATCCAAAGAGAAAGACGCCTGAAGTGACCTCTACAGTGCCACATGATGTTCTAAAATGGACTCCAATAAGGAGGATTACATCAGTTCGAGACTCAATGGATACCTCCACCAAGGTCGGCATCAACATCCACAAATAACATCGAAAGCCTCGAAGGAGCGACAACCATGTGCTCCTTGCACAACCCTGTCTTCTGCACCATTCAGGTCATGCATTTCCAAAGTATGCATTAATATAGGGCCACATTACACGGCCGTGCATAGACACACTTGAGAATCCCAAGCTCAAGAGCACATTGACATAGGTCAAATATGTCTATTGATACTAACTTTTGTGTTCTTGTTTTGTGCTATTCTTTGCAAAAAAAAAAAAAAAAAAAAAAAAAAAAAGAGAGAGAGCGAGTGCTTGTTCCTAGATTTGGCTTATGGAACATGAATGAGTCATGCTTAGGTGGACCATCAACCAGGGCATCCAGCGACAATGATAAACCAACCAATGGTCCATCATGATGAAAGGTGTACAACACGAAGAGATCCGCATCGACTGACCTTTCCCTATGGTAAGAATCTTCTACTTGGACCACAACCATGATAGTTTGGGAAACCTCTTCGTCAGCATACCCTTGAGCACTTAGCTCAAGACCCGCAATTTTTGCACCATGCTCTTCCAATGCATTTTTCAAGTAAGCATGCGTAGGGCTACATTACAAGGCCGTGCACAAGGCACATACTTTTTTCAACCCAGGCACGAACACACTTACTCTTCATTCATTATGGGTTATGAGTAGTTGGCATGACTGCTCTCAACATCATCCTTGGAAGAGCTAGCGGATGTTATGGGAACAACATCCAAATCTCGGAAGCAAATTGAAGCCAGTAGTTGCTCCAAATCACTCTTGACAACTCTTTTGAGCAACTTGCAGTTTTGAACGCTCACAACGACACATTCTTGCTGGAATCCAAGGAACCAGCTCATACAACGGATGGACACCACCTCTCAAAGCACTACATGGAACAGCCCTTCCAACAAGGGTCTGTCAGGGACGACAGACTCGAGAGGGGGGGGAGTGTTGAAGCTCAAAGTCAAGGACAAAGCATGGAAGCACATCAAAAGGCGGACACACAAGGAAAGGGAGCAAGTAGGGAGCTCCAAGAAGTGTATGTCAAATTTTCAGAAGAATCCCCTACAAAAATAGTGATTTTCATCACTAAAAACCATTGTAAATACCATTATCTATTTTTAGTAACTCCATTTTGTTCAAGCCGAGGAGTCCTCGAGCTTGAGGAGTATTAGAAGTACCATCGTACCAATTTTCATAATTTTTAGACTTCGTTTGAGCCCTCAAATAAGCCCTGGAACCTAATTTTTAACTAGGCCGGACACTAGGTCTGGACAGGGCCAAAACTAGTCAAAAAACTATAAAAAGAGCTAGAGAGCTCATTTTTGGGTTAGCTTGTTAGAGAATAGAACTTTTGTAAGAGAACTCTGTTGCAATCTAAGCTTTCCATTGTTCCTCTCTTTGATCTTACTTTGTGCGCGTGTGTGTGTATGTGTGTGCATGTTTGTGTGCTTTCACTCACGCACTTGTGCCTTCACTTGCTCGTGGTCTTCATACCGGTCCTCACGTCTCCGCGGATTGACAAGTAAAGGAGGTGGTGCTTACGCTTGAGCTACATGGCCATCCATGTTTATTATTATATCAACTGAGGTCAGTTGCTTGTTCAACTGAGGGGCATGTTATACCTTATGGAATATGTTGAACAATGCATTGTTGGATTGAAATATAAAATAGCCAATGCATTGTTGGATTGAAATATAAAATAGCCAATGCATTGTTGGACTGAAATATAGAATAGCCAATGCATTGTTGGATTGTAACATGGAATATGTTGAACACTGCATTATAATTGTTAGAGTGTTGAATTATTGTATCAATTGAGGTCAGTTGCTTGTCAACTGGTAGGCATGTTGTATATTATTGAACAATGCATTGCTAAAGTGTTATATTATTAATGTATTAATATGTTTTTGATGTTTATGATATAGCAGCTGAAGGTTCGTGAGGAGCGTGCAAGGCGTGAAAGGGCCGACATCAATAATCCGAATAATTATTATTTAGCTTGTAAATAAACCTGCGTAGAAGGTTCTATTGTTAGAAAAGTAATGGTTAGAATAAGGGTCGTTGTAGACCGCAGTTTTTGTTATTCAAAAGTAATGGCTTTCTGTAAAAGTTACTAACTTTTAGTTTCACGCCTACGTTCTGAAGCCGCCCTCATGTAACCACTATTTTTGACGTAATCAAAAGTCCTATAAATACATGCACTCTGTGGACTGTCAAAACAGAGTGCATGGGGGGAGATTGCACCCAATCTTGCGTTCGGTCTCGTCTCTTGTTGCCTCTATTTTCTGTGTGTTTTTCTGCATCCGTAATCTCTGTATGCGCGTGAGCAAGATCCTGACAACAATTACCTACAACGCCAACATCTCACATCTACGTCTTACCATCACACGCTCATCCTCAAAGCTCGATCCCCGGCAACGGTGCCAAAATTTGGTGTAGCTCAGTGATGAGTAGCACCTCCTTTAATGTCAATCTGGGAAGACGTGAGGATGGTATGAAGACCTCGAGCAAGTGAATGCACAAGTGCGTGAGTGAGAAGCACACTAACATGCACACACATATACACACACGCGCACACAAGGTAAGACCAAGAGTGAGAAGCAATGGAGTTCTTTAGATTACTTCCAAAATGCTCATACCAGTTTAGATCAATTACAAGCTAACCTCAAAAATGAGCTCTCTAGCTCTATTTATAGTTTTTGACTAGTTTTTGGCCGTGTCCAGACCTAGTGTCCTGCCTAGTTAAAAATTAGGTTCTCTACCCTATTTGGAGGTTCAAACGAAGTCTAGAAAATGTGAAAACTGACAGTTAGGTACTTCTAAAGCTCCTCAAGCTCAAGGACTCCTTGGCTTTCACAAAATGGAGCTACAAAAATATGAAATGGTATTTACAATAGTTTTTAGTGATGAAAATCACTATTTTTGTAGGGGTTTCTAATAACATTTTGACATACATTTCCTGGAGCTCCCTACTTGCTCCTTCTCCTTGTGTGTCCACCTCTATTATATGCGTTAGTGTCCTGAAAAAATATTGGCCTACTTGCCAGATCATCGTTGACTGCTCTGTCTGCTTGTACTTTCTCTTCTCTCTGACTCCCTTCGTAAGCTTCCTTGCCTGGTGAGTCCTTCAGTTCCAACATATACGTATGTGTATATGTGTACGTATGTGTATATGTATACGTATGTGTATATGTATACGTATGTGTATATGTATACGTATGTGTATATGTATACGTATGTGTATATGTATACATATGTGTATATGTTTGACCATAGCATAGACTTAGTCCCTGGTAGTTCTCCTCCTCATAAAGCACCTTATAGACATGGCCCACTACATCAAAAGGAAATAGAAAATCAAGTAAAAGACCTACTACAAAAAGGACTTATAAGGCCTAGTTCTTCCCCATTTGGAGCACCAGTTCTCTTAGTAGAGAAGAAGAATAAAACTTATCGAATGTGCATTGATTATAGAGCCCTTAACAAGATCACGATCAAGAATAGATACCCTATTCCTCGAATAGATGATCTCTTAGATAAGTTACGAGGAGATCGTGTCTTTAGTAAAATTGATCTTAAATCGGGTTACCATCAGATTCGTATGACACAAAGTGATATTTTTAAGACTGCATTTAGAACTCAAAATGGCCATTATGAATTTATGGTAATGCCCTTTGGACTTACTAATGCCCCTGCTACATTTGCGCGAATGATGAACACTATTTTTCTTGATTACCAAGCTTTTGTTCTTGTATTCTTTGATGACATACTTGTTTACAGTAAGAATGATAGTGAACATGAAAAGCATCTTGAAACAGTTTTTCGTTTGTTACGAGAGAACACATTTTATGCTAATCCTGAAAAGAGTTATTTCTTTCAGCATAAGCTAGAATATTTAGGACATATTATTTCAAGTGAAGGTGTGCATGTGGATCCGAAAAAGATTAGAGTTATCATAGAATGGCCTACACCACAATCAGTCAATGATGTTCGTTCTTTTCTTGGGTTGGCTAGTTTCTATAGGAAGTTTGTTTGAAATTTTTCTTATTTAGCATTGCCTCTTACCTTGTTGTTGAAAAAGAAAATAAAATTTGCATGGGGAATTAACCAACAACAGTCCTTTGACAAACTTAAACATGCACTTTCACATGCACCTGTTTTACAATTACCTGATTTTTCACAACCCTTTCATGTTTTTACTAATGCTAGCGGTTCAGGAATAGGCGCTATTTTAATGCAAAATGACCATCCCATTGCATTTGAGAATAGAAAGCTTAAGCCCTCAGAACAGAATTATAGTACGTATGATAAAGAACTGTTAGCAGTTGTGCATGCTTTGCGAATTTGGAAACACTATCTTATGGGCTCTGAAGTATTAATCAAAACCGATCAACAGGCTATTAAGCATTTATTAAGTCAACCCTTAATCTCTGATAGGCATCTTAAATGGGCATCATTCATTCAAAATTTCCAACCCATGATACAATATCAGCCAGGTAAAGCTAATGTCATAGCTGATGCTCTTAGCCGTTTTCCTTCGAATTCCGTTGTTTTGAATAATATTTCTGCCATTCAAATTCATTCTTTTCAAGACATGGTTTCCACTTATGCATCTGATTTGTAATTTTCACGTGCATGGCATGACTTCAACAATGCTGCATCTTTATCTGATGAACATTATACATTTCATAATGGTTTTCTCTATTTTCAACATAGATTGTGCATAACCCAAGCTTTTAAAGATTTTGTCATTAAAGGAATGCATGAACCATCTTACATGGGTCATAGAGGCATACAAAGCACCATTTTTGCTTGCAAAGATTTCTTCTTTTGGCCACACATGGAAAAAGACATTGCACGTTATGTTTCTCAATGCATTGTATGTCAGCGTGTCAAACGTCATCATGGTAAACCATTTGGATTATTAATGCCACTTCCTATTCCAAATCAACCATGGGAACAAATCTCTATGGATTTTATCACAGGTCTTCCTATCACTTCATCACGTAATGATATGATTTGGACAATAGTTGATAGGTTTAGTAAATATGCATATTTCATTCCATGTAGAAAAACTTTGACTGCACCTCAACCTGCAAAATTATTCATTAAATGCATTTTTCCACATCATGGATTTCCTAAAGTAATGTTATCTGATCGTGATGTTCGGTTTTGTAATCATTTTTGGGTTGCCTTATTTCAACATTTTGGTTCTAAAATAGATTTTAGTTCTGCATTTCATCCTGAAAGTAATGGATAGAGTGAAGCTACAAATAGTACTATTCTTGATTTATTGCATTGTTATTCATTAGATAATCCTAATAACTGGGATGAAAAATTGCCATTGCTTCAGTTTGCTTACAATAACACTTCACACACCACTACTGGTCGTGCACCTTTTGAAATAGTTTTTGGTAAAAAGCTTCCCACTCCCATGTTCCTCACCCAAACCGACATTCCGATGGCTGATTCTATTGCTCAAGATCACGTTTCTATACTTCATGATGTTCACGAGCACATTAGGAAAAGTCAAGAGCGATATACACGTATTATCAATACTAAACGATTAGCCAAACAATTCACGGAAAATGATTTTGTATGGTTGCGAATAATTAAAAGACGTCTCAAAAATATTTTGCAGCATCCTAAAATTAAACTTGCACCACGCTATTATGGACCGTTTCGCATTATAGAAAAAATTAATGATAATTCATTTCGATTAGATATTCCATCCCATTGGACTATACATAATTCTTTTCATATTAGTTTACTTAAACCCTTTAAAGGAACTTTACCACTTGCTCCACTCCTTGATGACCCTCCTTTGATTGAAGAACAATCTGAAATCTTAGTTCCTGAGAAAATCATTGATCATGATGTCACTACTACACGCACACGTACTCAATATCATCGATATTTGGTTAAGTACAAAAATCACTCTATTGAAGAATGTCAATGGATACATAAAACACAATTAACACCTCATTATGACCACTTAATTTCTGCATATCATACACAAACTCATTAATGTAACAGCTCCATGAACATTTCCATGCATGTATTTTTACATGGCACATGCCTATTTTCTTTATTCAGTGATGAAACATGTGACTGGCCATCCATGTTTATTATTATATCAACTGAGGTCAGTTGCTTGTTCAACTGAGGGGCATGTTATACCTTATGGAATATGTTGAACAATGCATTGTTGGATTGAAATATAACATAGCCAATGCATTGTTGGATTGAAATATGAAATAGCCAATGCATTGTTGGATTGAAATATAGAATAGCCAATGCATTGTTGGATTGTAACATGGAATATGTTGAACACTGCAGTATAATTGTTAAAGTGTTGAATTATTGTATCAACTGAGGTCAGTTGCTTGTCAACTGGTAGGCATGTTGTATATTATTGAACAATGCATTGCTAAAGTGTTATATTATTAATGTATTAATATGTTTTTGATGTTTATGATATAGCAGCTGAAGGTTCATGAGGAGCGTGCAAGGCGTGAAAGGGCGGACATCAATAATCCGAATAATTATTATTTAGCTTGTAAATAAACCTGCGTAGAAGGTTCTATTGTTAGAAAAGTAATGGTTAGAATAAGGGTCGTTGTAGACCGCAATTTCTGTTATTCAAAAGTAATGGCTTTCTGTAAAAGTTACTAACTTTTAGTTTCACGCCTACGTTTTGAAGCCGCCCTCATGTAACCACTATTTTGGACGTAATCAAAAGTCCTATAAATACATGCACTATGTGGACCGTCAAAACAGAGTGCATGGGGGGAGATTGCACCCAATCTTGCGTTCGGTCTCGTCTCTTGTTGCCTCTATTTTCTGTGTGTTTTTCTGCATCCGTAATCTCTGTATGCGCGTGAGCAAGATCCTGACAACAATTACCTACAACGTTAACGTCTCACATCTACGTCTTACCATCACACGCTCATCCTCAAAGCTCGATCCCCGGCAACGGTGCCAAAATTTGGTGTAGCTCAGTGATGAGTAGCACCTCCTTTAATGTCAATCTGGGAAGACGTGAGGATGGTATGAAGACCTCGAGCAAGTGAATGCACAAGTGCGTGAGTGAGAAGCACACTAACATGCACACACATATACACACACGCGCACACAAGGTAAGACCAAGAGTGAGAAGCAATGGAGTTCTTTAGATTACTTCCAAAATGCTCATACGAGTTTAGATCAATTACAAGCTAACCTCAAAAATGAGCTCTCTAGCTCTATTTATAGTTTTTGACTAGTTTTTGGCCGTGTCCAGACCTAGTGTCTTGCCTAGTTAAAAATTAGGTTCTCTACCCTATTTGGAGGTTCAAACGAAGTCTAGAAAATGTGAAAATTGACAGTTAGGTACTTCTAAAGCTCCTCAAGCTCAAGGACTCCTTGGCTTTCACAAAATGGAGCTACAAAAATATGAAATGGTATTTACAATAGTTTTTAGTGATGAAAATCACTATTTTTGTAGGGGTTTCTAATAACATTTTGACATACATTTCCTGGAGCTCCCTACTTGCTCCTTCTCCTTGTGTGTCCACCTCTTTTATATGCGTTAGTGTCCTGAAAAAATATTGGCCTACTTGCCAGATCGTCGTTGACTGCTCTGTTTGCTTGTACTTTCTCTTCTCTCTGACTCCCTTCGTAAGCTTCCTTGCCTGGTGAGCCCTTCAGTTCCAACATATAAGTATGTGTATATGTATACGTATGTGTATATGTATACGTATGTGTATATGTATATGTATGTGTATATGTATACGTATCTGTATATGTATACGTATGTGTATATGTATACGTATGTGTATATGTATACGTATGTGTATATGTATACGTATGTGTATATGTATACGTATGTGTATATGTATACGTATGTGTATATGTATACGTATGTGTATATGTATACGTATGTGTATATGTTTGACCATAGCATAGACTTAGTCCATGGTAGTTCTCCTCCTCATAAAGCACCTTATAGACATGGCCCACTACATCAAAAGGAAATAGAAAATCAAGTAAAAGACCTACTACAAAAAGGACTTATAAGGCCTAGTTCTTCCCCATTTGGAGCACAGGTCTCTTAGTAGAGAAGAAGAATAAAACTTATCGAATATGCATTGATTATAGAGCCCTTAACAAGATCACGATCAAGAATAGATACCCTATTCCTCGAATAGATGATCTCTTAGATAAGTTACGAGGAGCTCGTGTCTTTAGTAAAATTGATCTTAAATCGGGTTACGATCAGATTCGTATGACTTAAAGTGATATTTTTAAGACTGCATTTAGAACTCAAAATGGCCATTATGAATTTATGGTAATGCCCTTTGGACTTACTAATGCCCCTGCTACATTTGCGCGAATGATGAACAATATTTTTCTTGATTACCAAGCTTTTGTTCTTGTATTCTTTGATGACATACTTATTTACAGTAAGAATGATAGTGAACATGAAAAGCATCTTGAAACAGTTTTTCGTTTGTTACGAGAGAACACATTTTATTCTAATCCTGAAAAGAGTTATTTCTTTCAGCATAAGCTAGAATATTTAGGACATATTATTTCAAGTGAAGGTGTGCATGTGGATCCGAAAAAGATTAGAGTTATCATAGAATGGCCTACACCACAATCAGTCAATGATGTTCGTTCTTTTCTTGGGTTGGCTAGTTTCTATAGGAAGTTTGTTCGAAATTTTTCTTATTTAGCATTGCCTCTTACCTTGTTGTTGAAAAAGAAAATAAAATTTGCATGGGGAATTAACCAACAACAGTCCTTTGACAAACTTAAACATGCACTTTCACATGCACCTGTTTTACAATTACCTGATTTTTCACAACCCTTTTATGTTGTTACTGATGCTAGCGGTTCAGGAATAGGCGCTATTTTAATGCAAAATGACCATCCCATTGCATTTGAGAGTAGAAAGCTTAAGCCTCAGAACAGAATTATAGTACGTATGATAAAGAACTGTTAGCACTTGTGCATGCTTTGCGAATTTGGAAACACTATCTTATGGGCTCTGAAGTATTAATCAAAACCGATCAACAGGCTATTAAGCATTTATTAAGTCAACCCTTGATCTCTGATAGGCATCTTAAATGGGCATCATTCATTCAAAATTTCCAACCCATGATACAATATCAGCAAGGTAAAGCTAATGTCATAGCTGATGCTCTTAGCTGTTTTTATTCGAATTCCGTTGTTTTGAATAATATTTCTGCCATTCAAATTCATTCTTTTCAAGACATGGTTTCCACTTATGCATCTGATTTGTATTTTTCACGTGCATGGCATGACTTCAACAATGCTGCATCTTTATCTGATGAACATTATACATTTCATAATGGTTTTCTCTATTTTCAACATAGATTGTGCATAACCCAAGCTTTTAAAGATTTTCTCATTAAAGAAATGCATGAACCATCTTACATGGGTCATAGAGGCATACAAAGCACCATTTTTGCTTGCAAAGATTTCTTCTTTTGGCCACACATCGAAAAAGACATTGCACATTATGTTTCTCAATGCATTGTATGTCAGCGTGTCAAACGTCATCATGGTAAACCATTTGGATTATTAATGCCACTTCCTATTCCAAATCAACCATGGGAACAAATCTCTATGGATTTTATCACAGGTCTTCCTATCACTTCATCACATAATGATATGATTTGGATAATAGTTGATAGGTTTAGTAAATATGCATATTTCATTCCATGTAGAAAAACTTTGACTGCACCTCAAGCTGCAAAATTATTCATTAAATGCATTTTTCCACATCATGGATTTCCTAAAGTAATGTTATCTGATCGTGATGTTCGGTTTTGTAATCATTTTTGGGTTGCCTTATTTCAACATTTTGGTTCTAAAATAGATTTTAGTTCTGCATTTCATCCTGAAAGTAATGGACAGAGTGAGGCTACAAATAGTACTATTCTTGATTTATTGCGTTGTTATTCATTAGATAATCCTAATAACTGGGATGAAAAATTGCGATTGCTTCAGTTTGCTTACAATAACACTTCACACCACTACTGGTTGTGCACCTTTTGAAATAGTTTTTGGTAAAAAGCTTCCCACTCCCATGTCCCTCACCCAAACCGACATTCCGATGGCTGATTCTATTGCTCAAGATCACGTTTCTATACTTCATGATGTTCATGAGCACATTAGGAAAAGTCAAGAGCGATATACACGTATTATCAATACTAAACGATTAGCCAAACAATTCAAGGAAAATGATTTTGTATGGTTGCGAATAATTAAAAGACGTCTCAAAAATATTTTGCAGCATCCTAAAATTAAACTTGCACCACGCTATTATGGACCGTTTCGCATTATAGAAAAAATTAATGATAATTCATTTTGGTTAGATATTCCATCCCATTGGACTATACATAATTCTTTTCATATTAGTTTACTTAAACCCTTTAAAGGAACTTTACCACTTGCTCCACTCCTTGATGACCCTCCTTTGATTGAAGAACAATCTGAAATCTTAGTTCCTGAGAAAATCATTGATCATGATGTCACTACTACACGCACAGGTACTCAATATCATCGATATTTGGTTAAGTACAAAAATCACTCTATTGAAGAATGTCAATGGGTACATAAAACACAATTAACACCTCATTATGACCACTTAATTTCTGCATATCATACACAAACACATTAATGTAACAACTCCATAAACATTTCCATGCATGTATTTTTACATGGCACATGCCTATTTTCTTTATTCAGTGATGAAACATGTGACTGGCCATCCATGTTTATTATTATATCAACTGAGGTCAGTTGCTTGTTCAACTGAGGGGCATGTTATACCTTATGGAATATGTTGAACAACTCATTGTTGGATTGAAATATAAAATAGCCAATGCATTGTTGGATTGAAATATAAAATAGCCAATGCATTGTTGGATTGAAATATAGAATAGCCAATGCATTGTTGGATTGTAACATGGAATATGTGAACACTGCATTATAATTGTTAGAGTGTTGAATTATTTTATCAACTGAGGTCAGTTGCTTGTCAACTGGTAGGCATGTTGTATATTATTGAACAATGCATTGCTAAAGTGTTATATTATTAATGTATTAATATGTTTTTGATGTTTATGATATAGCAGCTGAAGGTTCGTGAGGAGCGTGCAAGGCGTGAAAGGGCGGACATCAATAATCCGAATAATTATTATTTAGCTTGTAAATAAACCTGCGTAGAAGGTTGTATTGTTAGAAAAGTAATGGTTAGAATAAGGGTCGTTGTAGACCGCACTTTCTGTTATTCAAAAGTAATGGCTTTCTGTAAAAGTTACTAACTTTTAGTTTCACACCTACGTTTTGAAGCCGCCCTCATGTAACCACTATTTTTGACGTAATCAAAAGTCCTATAAATACATGCACTCTGTGGACTGTCAAAACAGAGTGCATGGGGGGAGATTGCACCCAATCTTGCGTTCGGTCTCATCTCTTGTTGCCTCTATTTTCTGTGTGTTTTTCTGCATCCGTAATCTCTGTATGCACGTGAGCAAGATCTTGACAACAATTACCTACAACGCCAACATCTCACATCTACGTCTTACCATCACACGCTCATCCTCAAAGCTCGATCCCCGGCAACGGTGCCAAAATTTGGTGTAGCTCAGTGATGAGTAGCACCTCCCTTAATGTCAATCTGGGAAGACGTGAGGATGGTATGAAGACCTCGAGCAAGTGAATGCACAAGTGCGTGAGTGAGAAGCACACTAACATGCACACACATATACACACACGCGCACACAAGGTAAGACCAAGAGTGAGAAGTAATGGAGTTCTTTAGATTACTTCCAAAAAGCTCATAACAGTTTAGATCAATTACAAGCTAGCCTCAAAAATGAGCTCTCTAGCTCTATTTATAGTTTTTGACTAGTTTTTGGCCGTGTCCAGACCTAGTGTCCTGCCTAATTAAAAATTAGGTTCTCTACCCTATTTGGAGGTTCAAACGAAGTCTAGAAAATGTGAAAACTGACAATTAGGTACTTCTAAAGCTCCTCAAGCTCAAGGACTCCTTGGCTTTCACAAAATGGAGCTACAAAAATATGAAATGGTATTTACAATAGTTTTTAGTGATGAAAATCACTATTTTTGTAGGGGTTTCTAATAACATTTTGACATACATTTCCTGGAGCTCCCTACTTGCTCCTTCTCCTTGTGTGTCCACCTCTTTTATATGCGTTAGTGTCCTGAAAAAATATTGGCCTACTTGCCAGATCGTCGTTGACTGCTCTGTCTGCTTGTACTTTCTCTTCTCTCTGACTCCCTTCGTAAGCTTCCTTGCCTGGTGAGTCCTTCAGTTCCAACATACATGTATGTGTATATGTATGCGTATGTGTATATGTATACGTATGTGTATATGTATACGTATGTGTATATGTATACATATGTGTATATGTATACGTATGTGTATATGTATACGTATGTGTATATGTATACGTATGTGTATATGTTTGACCATAGCATAGACTTAGTCCCTGGTAGTTCTCCTCCTCATAAAGCACCTTATAGACATGGCCCACTACATCAAAAGGAAATAGAAAATCAAGTAAAACACCTACTACAAAAAGGACTTATAAGGCCTAGTTCTTCCCCATTTGGAGCACCAGTTCTCTTAGTAGAGAAGAAGGATAAAACTTATCGAATGTGCATTGATTATAGAGCCCTTAACAAGATCACGATCAAGAATAGCTACCCTATTCCTCGAATAGATGATCTCTTAGATAAGTTACGAGGAGCTCGTGTCTTTAGTAAAATTGATCTTAAATCGGGTTACCATCAGATTCGTATGACACAAAGTGATATTTTTAAGACTGCATTTAGAACTCAAAATGGCCATTATGAATTTATGGTAATGCCCTTTGGACTTACTAATGCCCCTGCTACATTTGCGCGAATGATGAACCATATTTTTCTTGATTACCAAGCTTTTGTTCTTGTATTCTTTGATGACATACTTGTTTACAGTAAGAATGATAGTGAACATGAAAAGCATCTTGAAACAGTTTTTCGTTTGTTACCAGAGAACACATTTTATGCTAATCCTGAAAAGAGTTATTTCTTTCAGCATAAGCTAGAATATTTAGGACATATTTTTTCAAGTGAAGGTGTGCATGTGGATCCGAAAAAGATTAGAGTTATCATAGAATGGCCTACACCACAATCAGTCAATGATGTTCGTTCTTTTCTTGGGTTGGCTAGTTTCTATAGGAAGTTTGTTCGAAATTTTTCTTATTTAGCATTGCCTCTTACCTTGTTGTTGAAAAAGAAAATAAAATTTGCATGGGGAATTAACCAACAACAGTCCTTTGACAAACTTAAACATGCACTTTCACATGCACCTGTTTTACAATTACCTGATTTTTCACAACCCTTTCATGTTGTTACTGATGCTAGCGGTTCACGAATAGGTGCTATTTTAATGCAAAATGACCATCCCATTGCATTTGAGAGTAGAAAGCTTAAGCCCTCAGAACAGAATTATAGTACGTATGATAAAGAACTGTTAGCAGTTGTGCATGCTTTGCGAATTTGGAAACACTATCTTATGGGCTCTGAAGTATTAATCAAAACCGATCAATAGGCTATTAAGCATTTATTAAGTCAACCCTTAATCTCTGATAGGCATCTTAAATGGGCATCATTCATTCAAAATTTCCAACCCATGATACAATATCAGCGAGGTAAAGCTAATGTCATAGCTGATGCTCTTAGCCGTTTTCCTTCGAATTCCGTTGTTTTGAATAATATTTCTGCCATTCAAATTCATTCTTTTCAAGACATGGTTTCCACTTATGCATCTGATTTGTATTTTTCACGTGCATGGCATGACTTCAACAATGCTGCATCTTTATCTGATGAATATTATACATTTCATAATGGTTTTCTCTATTTTCAACATAGATTGTGCATAACCCAAGCTTTTAAAGACTTTGTCATTAAAGAAATGCATGAACCATCTTACATGGGTCATAGAGGCATACAAACCACCATTTCTGCTTGCAAAGATTTCTTCTTTTGGCCTCACATGGAAAAAGACATTGCACATTATGTTTCTCAATGAATTGTATGTCAGCATGTCAAACGTCATCATGGTAAACCATTTGGATTATTAATGCCACTTCCTATTCCAAATCAACCATGGGAACAAATCTCTATGGATTTTATCACAGGTCTTCCTATCACTTCATCACATAATGATATGATTTGGACAATAGTTGATAGGTTTAGTAAATATGCATATTTCATTCCATGTAGAAAAACTTTGACTGCACCTCAAGCTGCAAAATTATTCATTAAATGCATTTTTCCACATCATGGATTTCCTAAAGTAATGTTATCTGATCGTGATGTTCGGTTTTGTAATCATTTTTGGGTTGCCTTATTTCAACATTTTGGTTCTAAAATAGATTTTAGTTCTGCATTTCATCCTGAAAGTAATGGACAGAGTGAGGCTACAAATAGTACTATTCTTGATTTATTGCGTTGTTATTCATTAGATAATCCTAATAACTGGGATGAAAAATTGCCATTGCTTCAGTTTGCTTACAATAACACTTCACACACCACTACTGGTCATGCACCTTTTGAAATAGTTTTTGGTAAAAAGCTTCCCACTCCCATGTCCCTCACCCAAACCGACATTCCGATGGCTGATTCTATTGCTCAAGATCACGTTTCTATACTTCATGATGTTCACGAGCACATTAGGAAAAGTCAAGAGCGATATACACGTATTATCAATACTAAACGATAAGCCAAACAATTCAAGGAAAATGATTTTGTATGGTTGCGAATAATTAAAAGACGTCTCAAAAATATTTTGCAGCATCCTAAAATTAAACTTGCACCACGCTATTATGGACCGTTTCGCATTATAGAAAAAATTAATGATAATTCATTTCGATTAGATATTCCATCCCATTGGACTATACATAATTCTTTTCATATTAGCTTACTTAAACCCTTTAAAGGAACTTTACCACTTGCTCCACTCCTTGATGACCCTCCTTTGATTGAAGAACAATCTGAAATCTTAGTTCCTGAGTAAATCATTGATCATGATGTCACTACTGCACGCACAGGTACTCAATATCATCGATATTTGGTTAAGTACAAAAATCACTCTATTGAAGAATGTCAATGGATACATAAAACACAATTAACACCTCATTATGACCACTTAATTTCTGCATATCATACACAAACACATTAATGTAACAGCTCCATGAACATTTCCATGCATGTATTTTTACATGGCACATGCCTATTTTCTTTATTCAGTGATGAAACATGTGACTGGCCATCCATGTTTATTATTATATCAACTGAGGTCAGTTGCTTGTTCAACTGAGGGGCATGTTATACCTTATGGAATATGTTGAACAATGCATTTTTGGATTGAAATATAAAATAGCCAATGCATTGTTGGATTGAAATATAAAATAGCCAATGCATTGTTGGATTGAAATATAGAATAGCCAATGCATTGTTGGATTGTAACATGGAATATGTTGAACACTATATTATAATTGTTAGAGTGTTGAATTATTTTATCAACTGAGGTCAGTTGCTTGTCAACTGGTAGGCATGTTGTATATTATTGAACAATGCATTGCTAAAGTGTTATATTATTAATGTATTAATATGTTTTTGATGTTTATGATATAGCAGCTGAAGGTTCGTGAGGAGCGTGCAAGGCGTGAAAGGGCAGACATCAATAATCCGAATAATTATTATTTAGCTTGTAAATAAACCTGCGTAGAAGGTTCTATTGTTAGAAAAGTAATGGTTAGAATAAGGGTCATTGTAGACCGCAGTTTCTGTTATTCAAAAGTAATGGCTTTCTGTAAAAGTTACTAACTTTTAGTTTCACGCCTACGTTTTGAAGCCGCCCTCATGTAACCACTATTTTCGACGTAATCAAAAGTCCTATAAACACATGCACTCTGTGGACTGTCAAAACAGAGTGCATGGGGGGAGATTGCACCCAATCTTGCGTTCGGTCTCGTCTCTTGTTGCCTCTATTTTCTGTGTGTTTTTCTGCATCCGTAATCTCTGTATGCACGTGAGCAA
This sequence comes from Ceratopteris richardii, assembly GCA_020310875.1. Classification (NCBI taxonomy): domain Eukaryota; kingdom Viridiplantae; phylum Streptophyta; class Polypodiopsida; order Polypodiales; family Pteridaceae; genus Ceratopteris; species Ceratopteris richardii. Next base: position 1,977,220 of record MU260052.1, read on the forward strand.
GATCCTGACAACAATTACCTACAACGCTAACGTCTCACATCTATGTCTTACCATCACACGCTCATCCTCAAAGCTCGATCCCCGGCAACGGTGCCAAAATTTGGTGTAGCTCAGTGATGAGTAGCACCTCCTTTAATGTCAATCTGGGAAGACGTGAGGATGGTATGAAGACCTCGAGCAAGTGAGTGCACAAGTGCGTGAGTGAGAAGCACACTAACATGCACACACATATACACACACGCGCACACAAGGTAAGACCAAGAGTGAGAAGCAATGGAGCTCTTTAGATTACTTCCAAAATGCTCATACCAGTTTAGATCAATTACAAGCTAGCCTCAAAAATGAGCTCTCTAGCTCTATTTATAGTTTTTTACTAGGTTTTGGCCGTGTCCAGACCTAGTGTCCTGCCTAGTTAAAAATTAGGTTCTCTACCCTATTTGGAGGTTCAAACGAAGTCTAGAAAATGTGAAAACATGAAAATCACTATTTTTGTAGGGGTTTCTAATAACATTTTGACATACATTTCCTGGAGCTCCCTACTTGCTCCTTCTCCTTGTGTGTCCACCTCTTTTATATGAGTTAGTGTCCTGAAAAATTATTGGCCTACTTGCCAGATCGTCGTTGACTCCTCTGTCTGCTTGTACTTTCTCTTCTCTCTGACTCCCTTCGTAAGCTTCCTTGCCTGGTGAGTCCTTCAGTTCCAACATATACGTATGTCTATGTGTACGTATGTGTATATGTATACGTATGTGTATATGTATACGTATGTGTATATGTATACGTATGTGTATATGTATACGTATGTGTATATGTATACGTATGTGTATATGTATACGTATGTGTATATGTATACGTATGTGTATATGTATACGTATGTGTATATGTTTACGTATGCGTATATGTATATGTATACGTATATGTATATGTATGTGTATATGTATATGTATATGTATATGTATATGTATATGTATGCATATACGTATGTGTATACGTATAGGTATATGTATATGTATATGTATATGTATATGTATATGTATATGTATATGTATATGTATATGTATATGTATATTTATATGTGTATGTATATGTATACGTATATGTATATGTATATGTATATGTACATGTATATGTATATGTATATGTATATGTATACGCATATGTACATGTATATGTATATGTACATGTATATGTATACGCATATGTACATGTATATGTATATGTATATGTATATGTATATGTATATGTATATGTATGTGTATATGTATGTGTATATGTATATGTATATGTATATGTATATGTATATGTATATGTATATGTATATGTATATGTATATGTATATGTATATGTATCTGTATATGTATATGTATATGTATATGTATATGTATATGTATATGTATATGTATATGTATATGTATATGTATATGTATATGTATATGTATATGTATACGTATACGTATATGTAAACGTATACATATATGTATACGTATATGTACTCCCCAGGAGCTTTCCAACAAGACAAGAATCACAGCAATTGGATTTCGTATGAGAAAGTTATGCCAGTTCCGGGTTCTGGTGCTAAAACAGGGTTCAAACAGGCTGACAGATCACAGGATTTTTCTCAAAAACACATGTGTAGGGACCTCACAAATCACTAATGACTCTCTAATTATGCCCAAAATTCCCCAAGGACTAGGAAAAATTAACCCTAAAATTTATGCCGAAAAGCCTGTCAATCGCGATCGACAGGTCTGTCAATCGCGATTGACAGAGGTGTCCGTCGGGGCCTGTCGGTCGCGATTGACATGTGAGTCGCGATTGATAGTGTCAATCGCGATCAACAGAGTTGGTCGTGAGTCCTGTCAATCGCGATCGACGGTGTCAATCGCGATCGACACTTTTTCCGGGTTTTTCGCCGTGAATTCAGTCGATCGGGGCTGTGTCCATCGCGATGGACACGTGGCTACGCAAGAAAGTCAATCAATCGTTGAAATTCAGTCGGTCGCAATCGACGGTGTCAATCGCAACTGACAGAGGTGTCGGTCATGGCTGTCGATCGCGATCGACGGTGTCAATCGCGATTGACAGGGTCCTACGTGGCAGTCAGTGGGTCGTGGGGTCTATCAGTCGCGATCGACAGGTCTGTCGGTCGCGATTGACAGATGTTGTCGATCGTGGCTGTCGATCGCGATCGACGGTGTCGGTCGCGATTGACAAAAAAACACGGAATTTTTCAATTTTGTTTAGTGATTTGGAATGTGCTCTTTGTGCTGGTCTTAGTGGTGCACTTTGTTTTACCAAATGGGCATTTTTTCTGTCGATCACGATCGACAGAGGTCGGCAACACACAGACAGTTTCTAAGTTTTCCGTACCTGCACGGAGTGCTGGAGATGATGATGCAGCAAGTACCTGCAAGAAAGCTCAAAAAACATGCAAAAACAATGCACACAATATCGCTCTCTCGCTCTCTCTCACAAGTGGAATGAGGGAAATGAGGTTGAGAAGGTGATATGATCAAAAACAGAAAATTTTCGCGATGATGGAGATGGAGATCGGATATGGTGAGGATGATGATGGTGATGATGGTGGTGAGGTAAGAAAGAGAAAAATAAGAAAAGTAAAGAAATTATTGTTGTATATTATTGAACAATGCATTGCTAAAGTGTTATATTATTAATGTATTAATATGTTTTTGATGTTTATGATATAGCAGCTGAAGGTTCGTGAGGAGCGTGCAAGGCGTGAAAGGGCGGACATCAATAATCCGAATAATTATTATTTAGCTTGTAAATAAACCTGCGTAGAAGGTTCTATTGTTTGAAAAGTAATGGTTAGAATAAGGATCGTTGTAGACCGCAGTTTCTGTTATTCAAAAGTAATGGCTTTCTGTAAAAGTTACTAACTTTTAGTTTGACGCCTACTTTTTGAAGCCGCCCTCATGTAACCACTATTTTCGATGTAATCAAAAGTCCTATAAATACATGCACTCTGTGGACTGTCAAAACAGAGTGCCTGGGGGGAGATTGCACCCAATCTTGTGTTCGGTCTCGTCTCTTGTTGCCTCTATTTTCTGTGTGTTTTTCTGCGTCCGTAATCTCTGTATGCGCATGAGCAAGATCCTGACAACAGTGGTATCAGAGCCAGGCACGCGTCAATACAGAGGGTTCTGTTCTCTGTTCACGATTCTGAATTCCGTTTCCGTTTCCATTTCCGTCTCCGTCTCCATCTCCGTCTTCGGTTTCTATTCCTGCTCCTGTTCCTGTTCCAGAACCAGAACCTACGTTTTCACCTACGTTTACTCCTTCGGCTTACTCCAAGGCGTCGACTAAGGCAAAGAACTTAGGCAATAACTTAGGCAATAACTTAGGCAATAACTTAGGCAATAACTTAGTCAATACATTGGCACCCAAGGCTCCCTTGGCGACCGTTGGCTACGCGCGAGGCAATGTTAATTTTTGAGTGGTAATAGAGAGGTTTAGAGTCCCTAAGGTAGGAGGATTTGAACCCACAACCTCCTACTTTCAAGGGAAGTACTTTGACCACTCCACCATCTCTTGGAGTTGTACTCAAGTTCTCTCTCTCTCTTACTTATGGAAGGCGCTCGCGACGATTTCAAGGATGGACCCAACAAAGAATCAAGTGTATCTCTCAATCCGTAGGTCGGATTGAGGCGTGTAATATACCGTTGGAAAGCTCTCGGAACAAACTTTCCAATGAGCTAACTTGGAAGTGTGAATTCCTTCAAAATCCTTGGGTGAAACTTGATTGAGTGTCCAAGATACCAAGCAAGGTTGAGAGCAAGGATCCAAGAGCACCATGGAAGATTTCAGTAATTCACCTCTACCTGCGGCAACACTTGAACAACAACTAGAGCTCTTGCGGCATGAGCTTCAAGGAGCTCAGAACGAGATCCGATAACGTGATGAAATCCTCCAAAAGATGCAAGCTGAGGAAGACAATCTTACGAGAGTAGTAAAAGCTATTGTGTCTGCCCAATCTGCTGTTACTCATTCAAAGATTGGTAATAGAAACTACCAGTTTCTACGATTTGATGGCCGAAAGGATGGGCCTTTAGTACTTTCTTGGTTGTCGCAATTTGATGATTTTTATACCGATGAAATGTACGCTGAAAGTGAAAAAGTTAAATTTGCCACTAACTATTTAGTAGGTAAAGCACAACTCTGGTGGAATGTCCTGTGGCACAGTACGGAGCGTCCAACAACTTGGAAGGCTTTTCAAGAAAACGTGAAGGATTCATTTCTTCCTCCTCAATACCATTTGCATGTTCGACGAGCATGGACGACCCTTACATGGAAGGAGGGTGATACGGTTACTACCTACACAGAGCGGTTCTGGCAAAATTTACTACTTGTACGAATGCTTGAAGATGTATCAGAGGATATCTTGCAGCAGAAATACGAAGATGGTTTGGAGGTGGGTATCCAAGCTAAGCTTCACACCCTACGACCTACAACCCTCAACGAGGCTATATCATTTGCTTATGATGCAGAAAAAGAATTCCAGTCCATAACCAAGTCACTCCGTCTACAACAACCACGTCCACTACCATTTCCTGTTAAACCTTCATTTCCTATGAAGCATAATTTTAATGCCCCATCTTACCCTAGTTTTCCTCATCCTCCACAATCCAATTACTCAACTTCACCCGTTGCTTCATCTCTCCAACCAACCAAACCACCTACCCTTCAAACTTCAGAAGTGAATGCCCAACAGAAGCGACCACGAATCACTTGCTGGAATTGTGGTAAACCTGGACATACAAAAATAAGGTGCAGATTGCAACCTCTTCATATGAAACCGGCTACAACTCGATTGCATAACATGGAGGTCTTTAATGAAGAAATTCCTCCTGTTTGGACAGAGGAATCACTGGAGAAGGATTTAAGTACCTTGGGTAACGATATCTCTCTACACTCTCTTCTTTGCATGCAGGGTACAATAAATAACAAACTAGTTAAAATTCTACATGACGATGGTAGTTCACATGACTTCATTTCACATTTATTTACAAGAACTTAAATTACAAACGTTTCCTTCTTTGTATAAAGTGAAAGCTGCATTTCAAGGTAGTCGTTATAATGTAACACGAGAAGTGCAAGATGTTACGATTAGCATAGGCCCTTATGTTGATTCACGAACATTTTTAATTGCACCTTTGCAATCTTATGATGTTATACTAGGTATGCCTTTTCGTCACCATTATAACCCACGTATTGACTACCATACTCATACCTTTAAGTTTGTTTTCAAAGGTCAAATCATTACTTTGTCTGCACGGCATGATTTCCAGCCATTTCCATTGATTAGTCAGACTCAAGTAAAGCGTGCATTTAGGAAAGGATTCAACTCATGCATTGTTTTTGTCAATGTCATCAATGATTATACTCATACACTTCTAGATGCATATAAACCTTTCATGAGTACTTATAAGGATTGTTTTATGTCTGAATATCCCTCTGAACTACCACCATCTCGAGGATCCTTTGACCATGGCATAGACTTAGTCCCTGGTAGTTCTCCTCCTCATAAAGCACCTTATAGACATGGCCCACTACATCAAAAAGAAATAGAAAATCAAGTAAAAGACCTACTACAAAAAGGACTTATAAGGCCTAGTTCTTCCCCATTTGGAGCACCAGTTCTCTTAGTAGAGAAGAAGATTAAAACTTATCGAATGTGCATTGATTATAGAGCCCTTAACAAGATCACGATCAAGAATAGATACCCTATTCCTCGAATAGATGATCTCTTAGATAAGTTACGAGGAGCTTGTGTCTTTAGTAAAATTGATCTTAAATCGGGTTACCATCAGATTCGTATGACACAAAGTGATATTTTTAAGACTGCATTTAGAACTCAAAATGGCCATTATGAATTTATGGTAATGCCCTTTGGACTTACTAATGCCCCTGCTACATTTGCGCGAATGATGAACAATATTTTTCTTGATTACCAAGCTTTTGTTCTTGTATTCTTTGATGACATACTTGTTTACAGTAAGAATGATAGTGAACATGAAAAGCATCTTGAAACAGTTTTTCGTTTGTTACGAGAGAACACATTTTATGCTAATCCTGAAAAGAGTTATTTCTTTCAGCATAAGCTAGAATATTTAGGACATATTATTTCAAGTGAAGGTGTGCATGTGGATCCGAAAAAGATTAGAGTTATCATAGAATGGCCTACACCACAATCAGTCAATGATGTTCGTTCTTTTCTTGGGTTGGCTAGTTTCTATAGGAAGTTTGTTCGAAATTTTTCTTATTTAGCATTGCCTCTTACCTTGTTGTTGAAAAAGAAAATAAAATTTGCATGGGGAATTAACCAACAACAGTCCTTTGACAAACTTAAACATGCACTTTCACATGCACCTGTTTTACAATTACCTGATTTTTCACAACCCTTTCATGTTGTTACTGATGCTAGCGGTTCAGGAATAGGCGCTATTTTAATGCAAAATGACCATCCCATTGCATTTGAGAGTAGAAAGCTTAAGCCCTCAGAACAGAATTATAGTACGTATGATAAAGAACTGTTAGCAGTTGTGCATGCTTTGCGAATTCGGAAACACTATCTTATGGGCTCTGAAGTATTAATCAAAACCGATCAACAGGCTATTAAGCATTTATTAAGCCAGCCCTTAATCTCTCATAGGCATCTTAAATGGGCATCATTCATTCAAAATTTCCAACCCATGATACAATATCAGCCAGGTAAAGCTAATGTCATAGCTGATGCTCTTAGCCGTTTTTATTCGAATTCCGTTGTTTTGAATAATATTTCTGCCATTCAAATTTATTCTTTTCAGGACATGGTTTCCACTTATGCATCTGATTTGTATTTTTCACGTGCATGGCATGACTTCAACAATGCTGCATCTTTATCTGATGAGCATTATACATTTCATAATGGTTTTCTCTATTTTCAACATAGATTGTGCATAACCCAAGCTTTTAAAGATTTTGTCATTAAAGGAATGCATGAACCATCTTACATGGGTCATAGAGGCATACAAAGCACCATTTCTGCTTGCAAAGATTTCTTCTTTTGGCCTCACATGGAAAAAGACATTGCACATTATGTTTCTCAATGCATTGTATGTCAGCGTGTCAAACGTCATCATGGTAAACCATTTGGATTATTAATGCCACTTCCTATTCCAAATCAACCATGGGAACAAATCTCTATGGATTTTATCACAGGTCTTCCTATCACTTCATCACATAATGATATGATTTGGACAATAGTTGATAGGTTTAGTAAATATGCATATTTCATTCCATGTAGAAAAACTTTGACTGCACCTCAAGCTGCAAAATTATTCATTAAATGCATTTCTCCACATCATGGATTTCCTAAAGTGATGTTATCTGATCGTGATGTTCGGTTTTGTAATGATTTTTGGGTTGCCTTATTTCAACATTTTGGTTCTAAAATAGATTTTAGTTCTGCATTTCACCCTGAAAGTAATGGACAGAGTGAGGCTACAAATAGTACTATTCTTGATTTATTGCGTTGTTATTCAATAGATAATCCTAATAACCGGGATGAAAATTTGCCATTGCTTCAGTTTGCTTACAATAACACTTCACACACCACTACTGGTCGTGCACCTTTTGAAATAGTTTTTGGTAAAAAGCTTCCCACTCCCATGTCCCTCACCCAAACCGACATTCCGATGGCTGATTCTATTGCTCAAGATCATGTTTCTATACTTCATGATGTTCACAAGCACATTAGGAAAAGTCAAGAGCGATATACACGTATTATCAATACTAAACGATTAGCCAAACAATTCAAGGAAAATGATTTTGTATGGTTGCGAATAATTAAAAGACGTCTCAAAAATATTTTGCAGCATCCTAAAATTAAACTTGCACCACGCTATTATGGACCGTTTCACATTATAGAAAAAATTAATGATAATTCATTTCGATTAGATATTCCATCCCATTGGACTATACATAATTCTTTTCATATTAGTTTACTTAAACCCTTTAAAGGAACTTTACCACTTGCTCCACTCCTTGATGACCCTCCTTTGATTGAAGAACAATCTGAAATCTTAGTTCCTGAGAAAATCATTGATCATGATGTCACTACTACACGCACACGTACTCAATATCATCGATATTTGGTTAAGTACAAAAATCACTCTATTGAAGAATGTCAATGGATACATAAAACAAAATTAATACCTCATTATGACCACTTAATTTCTGCATATCATACACAAACACATTAATGTAACAGCTCCATGAACATTTCCATGCATGTATTTTTACATGGCACATGCCTATTTTCTTTATTCAGTGATGAAACATGTGACTGGCCATCCATGTTTATTATTATATCAACTGAGGTCAGTTGCTTGTTCAACTGAGGGGCATGTTATACCTTATGGAATATGTTGAACAATGCATTGTTGGATTGAAATATAAAATAGCCAATGCATTGTTGGATTGAAATATAAAATAGCCAATGCATTGTTGGATTGAAATATAGAATAGCCAATGCATTGTTGGATTGTAACATGGAATATGTTGAACACTGCATTATAATTGTTAGAGTGTTGAATTATTTTATCAACTGAGGTCAGTTGCTTGTCAACTGGTAGGCATGTTGTATATTATTGAACAATGCATTGCTAAAGTGTTATATTATTAATGTATTAATATGTTTTTGATGTTTATGATATAGCAGCTGAAGGTTCGTGAGGAGCGTGCAAGGCGTGAAAGGGCGGACATCAATAATCCGAATAATTATTATTTAGCTTGTAAATAAACCTGCGTAGAAGGTTCTATTGTCAGAAAAGTAATGGTTAGAATAAGGGTCATTGTAGACCGCAGTTTCTGTTATTCAAAAGTAATGGCTTTCTGTAAAAGTTACTAACTTTTAGTTTCACGCCTACGTTTTGAAGCCGCCCTCATGTAACCACTATTTTTGACGTAATCAAAAGTCCTATAAATACATGCACTCTGTGGACTGTCAAAACAGAGTGCATGTGGGGAGATTGCACCCAATCTTGCGTTCGGTCTCGTCTCTTGTTGCCTCTATTTTCTGTGTGTTTTTCTGCGTCCGTAATCTCTGTATGCGCGTGAGCAAGATCCTGACAACAATAACCTACCACGCCAACGTCTCACATCTACGTCTTACCATCACACGCTCATCCTCAAAGCTCGATCCCCGGCAACGGTGCCAAAATTTGGTGTAGCTCAGTGATGAGTAGCACCTCCTTTAATGTCAATCTGGGAAGACGTGAGGATGGTATGAAGACCTTGAGCAAGTGAATGCACAAGTGCGTGACTGAGAAGCACACTAACATGCACACACATATACACACACGCGCACACAAGGTAAGACCAAGAGTGAGAAGCAATGGAGTTCTTTAGATTACTTCCAAAATGCTCATAGCAGTTTAGATCAATTATAAGCTAACCTCAAAAATGAGCTCTCTAGCTCTATTTACAGTTTTTGACTAGGTTTTTGCCGTGTCCAGACCTAGTGTCCTGCCTAGTTAAAAATTAGGTTCTCTACCCTATTTGGAGGTTCAAACGAAGTCTAGAAAATGTGAAAACTGACAGTTAGGTACTTCTAAAGCTCCTCAAGCTCAATGACTCCTTGGCTTTCACAAAATGGAGCTACAAAAATATGAAATGGTATTTACAATGGTTTTTAGTGATGAAAATCACTATTTTTGTAGGGGTTTCTAATAACATTTTGACATACATTTCCTGGAGCTCCCTACTTGCTCCTTCTCCTTGTGTGTCCACCTCTTTTATATGCGTTAGTGTCCTGAAAAAATATTGGCCTACTTGCCAGATCCTCGTTGACTGCTCTGTCTGCTTGTACTTTCTCTTCTCTCTGACTCCCTTCGTAAGCTTCCTTGCCTGGTGAGTCCTTCAGTTCCAACATATACGTATGTGTATATGTATACGTATGTGTATATGTATACGTATGTGTATATGTATACGTATGTGTATATGTATACGTATGTGTATATGTATACGTATGTGTATATGTATACGTATGTGTATATGTATATGTATATGTATATGTATATGTATATGTATATGTATATGTATATGTATATGTATATGTATATGTATATGTATATGTATATGTATATGTATATGTATATGTATATGTATATGTATGCATATATGTATATGTATAGGTATAGGTATATGTATATGTATATGTATATGTATATGTATATGTATATGTATATGTGTATGTATATGTATATGTATATGTATTTGTATATGTATATGATGTATATGTATATGTATATGTATATGTATATGTATATGTATATGTATATGTATATGTATATGTGTATGTGTATGTATATGTATATTTATATGTATATGTATATGTATATGTATATGTATATGTATATGTGTATGTATATGTATATGTATATGTATACACATATGTATATGTATATGTATATGTATATGTATGTGTATATGTATATGTATATGTATATGTATATGTATATGTATACGCACTTGTACATGTATATGTATATGTATATGTATATGTATACGCATATGTACATGTATATGTATATGTATATGTATATGTATATGTATATGTATATGTATATGTATATGTATATGTATATGTATATGTATATGTATATATATGTGTATATGTATATGTATATGTATATGTATATGTATATGTATATGTATATGTATATGTATATGTATGTGTATATGTATATGTATATGAATATGTATATGTATATGTATATGTATATGTATATGTATATGTATATGTATACGTATATGTATATGTATACGTATATGTATACGTATATGTATACGTATATGTATACGTATATGTATATGCATATGTATACGTATACGTATAGGTATACGTATACGTATAGGTATACGTATACGTATAGGTATACGTATACGCATATGTATACGTATACGCATATGTATATGTATACGTATATGTATATGTATACGTATATGTATATGTATACGTATATGTATATGTATATGTATATATATTTGTATATGTATATATATATATATATATATATATATATATATGTGTATGCATACGTATATGTATCTTGTTGCATAGCTAAGAAGAGCAAAAGGCAGAGAAAAAGATGGGCCCCAAAATTTTTCCGATTTGGACACTTTATTTTTGTATCATAACCATCTTGTAATATATTTTTCCGATGTAAATGCACTAGAGGAGTCCTCTAGATGCATACCCATGGAGATTAGTAGCTTACACATGTAAATTAGTAGGAAATTAACCTTTTAGTGAATAAAGTGCCGGTCTCTTGTGTGAAAGGACCATTTCTAGGGCACATGTATATAAGTCAATTGGTGACTCTTTGTAAGGACTTTTGGCCATTGTGAGAATCAAGAGCACAGAATTTCGAATTTGTGTCTTCTCCTCTTTGTATCATCTTCTTTGTGAGCTTGTGTGCATGTGTGTTGCTTGGAAAGAGTGTTTGGAGGTGTTGTCTATCCATGAAAGTGCTTGTTTGTTGTTGTTAGGGTGTGTGTGAAGTGTAGGAAGTGTTGAAGTGTAGGAAGGTCATTCCCGCGACTTAGTATTTTACTCATAAGTTGAAGTGGAGTGTCAGAATTGAGTGAAAAGACCACCATTGGATGCGTCTTCTCGAGAGCTTAGAAATGAATGGCTATTCGCTATATTCGGAGTTCGGAGCTGAGAGAAAAGCTCAATTTACTGTTGAATGCTGCTCCAAGTATCGTGGCATCTCCACAAATTCTTGACACTTGTTTGGAATAGGCTTGGACTTGTTTGCACTCTTTGGAAAGCTCATTTGCATTGACCATCATTTGAATGCATGTCTTCATACACTCGGCTAGGTTTTGATACTCCTCGGATTGATAAATAAAGTGTGAATCCCCACTATATGCACTTGAGGGGGATCGAGGTATAGTCTCTTTCTCCACAAGTACCTAGGTTGGTACTTAGGTACACACGTTTTTGGCACCATTGCCGGGGAACTCGAATCAAACTGAGGCATTCGTGTGATGGTAAGTAGCTTTTAGCATTGAAGTGAGTAGAGGAGTTGTGAATTTCTCTTCTTTGGTAAGTCACACTCATCCGCAATTACTACTTCTCACTTTTGGAGTGTGTGTAGTGAGTTGATAGTCTAGGGAAGTGAGTGGAGAGAGTAGAGTAAGGGGAAGAAGGGAGTAGTTAGGAAGTTAGAGTAGCATTCAACCTTGTTCTTGCCAAGTCTTTGTAGTTAGGAGAACTTTTCAAAAAGTATAAAAGCCAAAAAAACTGTCTTTTTTCAAGTCACTTGTTTTTAAAGCAAGTATCGTGAGAGCTAGCAGTCGGATATCGTGATCTGAGATCAGGGTTTTTGAGCTACGCAGGGCGAGTAGGAGTGATTGAAGAGTTGAAGGATAGCTTCCAAGGTGAGCACCTTAATCTTCCACTCATCATTGCCAATTAAATCAAGTATTTTAGTAGAACGATCTGCGGCAAGTATCATGAAAGATTAGACAGGGGTAAAGAGAGTCTTTCTTGGGATACAGACTGAGGGGGAGGAGAGGGTAAATAAGCTCTAGGAACATTTGTGTGCACTTCAAATCCAAAAACACTAGCTAAAAAATTGAAAAAAGGCCAAGTATCGTGTTCTCCCATGGTTGAAGTATCGCGATACCTGGATATCGTGAACTCGTGTGTCGAGTATCACGATACTTGAAGTGGTCACATATCATGTATCGCTGGGAAACACTCATGATACTCGACTGGTATCGTGTATCGAATATCGTGATTTTTTTGTGATACCTGATGAATATCATGTATCGTGACAGTTAGCTTCACGATACTTGGTAGATATCGGGTATCGCCAAAAATTTCTCGCGATATTGGTCACATATCAAGTATCGTAGAGAATTGTAAACAATACTTGACGACTATCATGGGAATTCCAAGTATCGTGTATCGTGATTTTTTCGTGATACCCACTCAATATTGTGTATCGTGACCTTCAGTGTCAAGTATCGTGTCTTGGCTCTAGCCTCATATCGAGTATCATGTATCGTGGGATTATTCTTTGTGATACCTGTGCAATATCGAGTATCGTGGAGGGTTTCCCTCGATACTTAGCAGATATCGAGTATCGTGATCCCTCTAGTTAGTGGAGTATCGTGTCTCGTGCGTGTTGAAGTATCGAGTATCGTGGTATCTTTCCAGTCATTCAAATATCGAGTATCGTGACATATTCTTTCGGGTTGAATATCGTGTATCGTGGATTTAGAGAGAGTTTCTCAGGCAACCAAATAATTCTTATAAATTGGGACCTCATTAATGAGTAGTGGAATCCAAGAGTCGGCTAAAACGAGAAGAGAATTTTTAGGTGAATGAACCTAAGGTCTGGAAGAACCCTAGGGAGTCGAAGAAGTGTGATTTCTTCTGCAAGAAGTGTAGCCAACCCAAGTAGTCGTTCACATCACTCTGAAACCTCGAGTGAGTCTGAAGAAGAAATTCCCATGGCTTCAGAGGATATGCAGAGTTCTGTACCAATAATTGGCATGATGTCAATTATTGAGGGTGAATATTGGTCATCTCTAGAATATGTGAACACTAACCAACATGGGATACCTATCTACCTAGATGGTCTAAACCGATCAGTGGCCAGACTAAAGAAAGCTACAGATGCTTATATAGTACCTAGGCCAACAGTTAAGTATGCAAGAGGGTTCTATATGGACAAAAGAGATATTCAGTATGTTGTTATGGAACATCTTGAAAGCATCAACGAATAAGGGGAAGAAGGCAATGTCCACAACCTTAATGAAGAGGGACAGGAAGAGCAGGTAGCCACCCCTAGAGGAAGATCCACTGTTGTTAGGGTTTGGAGAGGAGACCTAGTTCCCCAAGATGATTCCCTAATGGATGTCTATCTGATCAATGGGATGGAACATCTCCTCATAACCCACTCTTCATTATGGGAAGTGGCCACTAATCCAGTCACTATCTATGAGTTACAAGATCCTGAACTCCCACCATTATCACATATTTGGATAAAAACCAAAGGAGGTATTGGCCCCTAACGGAGTTAGAAAGAGCAGGGTTGAAATATCAGAACTTTCTAGTGTTTCCTCCTAGGGATCAAGCCACTACTTCACAAAAACCCCAAGGAACTTTTCAAGATAATTCTTATGAGCATTCTGGACAGACACAACAAACGCACATACCTGTCATAACACATGTGCAGTTTGCTATGCCGGCCAATAATCCTAACTATCGGCCTCAACCACCTGTTGAACCAAGGAATAGAATCCCTGTCCCAGATAGACCACCTATAGTCAGAGGACCTGGTATACCCATAGCAAGACCATTTTTCCCTGTGATGCCTAGACCACCTGAAGCAAGAAGAAGATTAAGACCTATTCAAGTTGCTAAATGCATGAGAAACCATTATGATGGCTCTAGCGAACCTTACAATCATATAGCTGAATTCAAGCAAGTAATCAGAGCCGAACAAGTGGAAGATTTCTTGATCCAATATGAATCCTTTGGTCTAACGTTGATAGACACAGCTTTAGCTTGGTTCCAACCATTAGACCCTAATAATTTTTAAAACATGGAACAAGTCTATCAAGAATTGATTGAAGAGTTCAACAAATCTGGGATTAAAAACAACTCTTCCTCATTGATCCATAGTTTTAAGCAAGCTCCTACAGAATCAGTGAGATTGGTAGTAAGAAGATTTAAGCAGTATGTGGATAGATGCCCAGTGGAAGAGAGACCCACTCAAAACAAAATGGTGTCATTGTTTTTGGAAGGACTAGTGAATGGATCATTAAGATCTCTCGTATATGTGAAAAGAGTTCAAACTTTGCAAGAATGTATGAAAGAATGTATTGACCTAGAGGACAATCTAGCAGAAGATCTGAAAATACCTCAAGGTAGCATGAAAAGTGAAGATTCCACCAGTAGCACGTCAAACTCTAAGAACAATGTAGAGGAAATAGCCGATTTAGTAGCAAAGAAATTGAATGTTCAAGGACAGAGGAACTACCCCAACAATCCAATGAGAGTACCCATGCTTAGAAGGTGTGTGCAATGCGGAGGTGATCATCCTTCTCATTTGTGCACTAGGGGAGTAGTCCCACCACCTGCTTATGCTTACAATAGACCACCTATATTGGGCCCTCTACAATATTGTAGCATAGAACAAAAGTACACAAATCATAGCACAGAAAACTGTCCTTACAATCGGCAGTCAAGACCAGTACAACCTCTCATGAGACCCTATGGACACTATCCGAGAGATCAAGGAGATGAAGCCTTTAGATATCCCACATATTAGCAACAGGCACCAGCACCACGACCCTATGCTTATCAAGGTTACACTCAACCACAACCGGTGTTAGGACATCAACCGCCCCATCCTCAGAATGTTGTCCCAGTGAAAATAGCTCAACCTGAAGAAAACCTAGAAAGAGCAATAGTCCCAGCCACGCCATTGGCAAGTAACAAACCATATGACCCATCGTATGACCATAGTCAAGGAAATTACTCCGCTTATGAGAGCTCTATAATTGAATATGGACAAATGTACGAGCCATATGCATATGGAATGGAAGGACTAGATAGTTCTTACGGATATGAGCAGGATTATGTGTCACTAATGTATACTGCTCCCAGAGCACCCATACCCTCACGACCTATGAATAGACCACCTGCTCCTAAAGGACCATGTTATAGATGCGGAGGTGATCATTTTATCAGAGAATGTACATTACCAAACCCACCACCACCACAGCGAGTCTGGGAAGGATACTGTGGTGATTGTGGTAAAGAACACCTTTTTAGAGACTGCCCAACGAACCCCAACAAAGTTAACTCGAACGTGCAAATTAACGGGATAGAAGTGATAGAGTTGTCAGGGAGTGATAAGGAGTACACCGTGCCATTGAAAGCAATAACAAGAGCAAAAGCTAGAGAGATCCCAGGAAAAACTGGAGTTATGATCGAGTTGATAGAGAAGTGAATATACCTACACCTCAAGTAGTTGAAGACTCGGAAGAGCCTGGAAAAAGTTTCACAAGTAAACGAACGCAAAGATGGAAGATTCGTAGAGACAGGATGAAGGAAAAGAAACTACAACAAAAGAAGGAAGATGAAAAGAATGAACAAGGTCAAGAAGAAAAATAGAAACTTGAAGGAGAAAATTAGAAGTGAAAGTATAAAAAAGAAGAGGTAGGATCAGTTTTAGCATATCCCATGCCGGAAGAGTTAGCCATGTGGATTCAGGCACGAATAAGAACAGGACCAACCATTGAACAACACGAAAAAGAATACCCAAGAGGTGACTTAGAGAAAGAAAGGTTGGAGATATGCAAAAAATTAATTGAAGTAGCTCAACAAACCCTAGAAAAACTTGTTCTTTGACTACCCAATTCACAAATCCTCGAAAAAGAAGTCCAAGAGTGTGTCATCCCTAATGATCCTAAGAAAGGAAAGGAAGGTGAGACATGTAATGGAAATTACTGTGAGGATAAAGGAGAAGGATCCGTTGTCCCCGAAGTAGATGGAGAATGGCCTAAGGACTTGTGGGCAAGAGTCCAAGAAGATAGATGGAAGAAAGTGGAAGGAATTGAAGCACCTTTTGAGGAGCTAGAAGCAGAAGGTGAATTGGAACACTCAATACCCGAGCTGAATTCAGAAGGATTATTACAATTCAACCAAAGCGACAAGGAGAATGACAGTGTAAAGGCTTTGCCAAATTACACAGGGGAATATGAACATAATTCAGAATTATACTGCATTCCCTCAATAAGAAAAAAAGAGCAGAACCCATCAATCCAAACATCGGACATCATACATCTTAGAAAGGTAAAAATCCCTTGTACTCTGACATTGGAAGAACTTTTGAAGATAAAACCACATTTGAAGGAGAAGCTAACCAGTCAATTGGAGACCAAGTCAGAAGAGAAGGAGATGCCTGATGAAGTAACCACAGTCAAAATCCCAATTGATAAGGTTGGAGATTTCAAGGAGGGAGATGAAGGAAACACATGCCTTCCAATTACTTATAGGGGTTACACCACGAAAGCTATCTTAGATTTTGGAGCTAGAGTAGGAATCGCGACTAAAGAAATATGGGAGAAATGGGGAAAACCGGCTTTAAGACCAACACGCATGAAGATACAAATGGCAGATGGACACATTGAACAACCGTTGGGATTATTGGAAAGAGTAACTTTCACCACCTGTGGAGTTGAATTCGAGCACACCTTAGCGATCTGTCAATTTGAAAGGGCTAGCAATTATGAAATGATACTTGGAAGACCCTTCATGAGACAGCTAAAGGTAGTGCAAGATTGGGGAAAAGACATGGCATACTTACAGCATGAAGGAACCATGACAAGAATAAATCTCCACACATACACGTATCAAGATGTTCCCCCCTTGCAATGGAATCCGATTCATAAGGAGGAGGACGAGCAGTCGATTCACATTATAGGTTCAAGTGACCAATCTTGGATGAACGAAGACACTCATCTATGGATATGTCAGACTGCAAAAAAAGAAGAGGAAAGAAGGAAAGGATGGCAGCTAAGGCAAGGAGTTACTAGGTCTGTACAAGATCCAACTTACATGCCTCAAATATTCCTAAATGAAGAATTCAAGCCTCATGGTTGGATGGAGATTTTAGCCACTCTCGATGTGTGTGTAAATGAAGAAGTAATAACCATGAATGAATGCATTGATGAGGAAGGATATGACGTAAGTCTATATGTGGTAGTTCTTCAAGAGGTTGAAGAAGGAGAAGTAATTGAAAAAGAATGGAAGGAGGATTATGAGAGCATTGAAATGGAGCAAGAACAAATGGAAAGAGAAAGTGGAAATCAAAGAGTAAGTGTCATAACTAATGAATTAAATCAAGAAATGACACGGGAAGGAGAACTTGGATTAGATAAAGAAAAAGAAGATGGAGAAAATAAATCTAAGGATCAATTTGAAGTGCCCGCTCACTTCAAAAAATATGAAGTAGACGAGAGGAAAATTGCTATTCAAATGCCAAAATGAGAAGCACAACCAGGAATAGCATATGACAACAAAGAACAGGCCAAGAAAATAGTAGTAACCTTAGAGGAAGGAGAAGAACGATGTACTTTTATAGGACAAGATGTCTCAATGGAAGAAGAGCAAGAGTTAATACGACTCATAAAAGAATATAGGTATGTCTTTGCTTGAACATATAAAGATTTAAAAGGAGTAGATCCTACTATTTGTGCCCATAGAATCCCTATGACATCCGAAGCCAAACCTTCCAAACAAAGACCATACACATATAACAATGTGTACTCAACAAAAATTAAGGAAGAGATAGATAAGTTGTTAGATGCTAGGTTCTTTTATGAGATCGAACACACGGAATGGGTATCCCCTTTGGTGATCGTACCAAAAAAGAATGGCAAGTTAAGGGTATGCATTAACTTGAAAAAAGTAAATGCTGCCACCATAAGAGATAGTTACACATTACCCATCACTAGTCATCTTTTGGAAAGAGTGGCAGGGAAGGAAGTTTATAGTTTTCTCGACGGCTTTTCAGGTTATAATCAAGTAGCGATAGCTCTTGAAGACCAACATAAAACAGCCTTTGCAATAGAATGGGGAGTGTACACTTTTAGGGTTATGCCTTTTGGTCTAACCAATGCCCTAGCCACTTTCCAAAGATTGATGTGCCATGTATTCAAGGAGTTCTTGAGAAAAATCATGGAGGTATATGTGGATGATTTATGCACTTATTCAACTATACGATTAGAACATATCCCTGAACTAGGAAAGATTTTTGCCAAATGTCGACAATATAGAGTATGCCTCAATCCAGAAAAGTGTGTCTTCATGGTTTGACAAGGAAAGATATTAGGACACATTGTCTCTAAAAATGGAATTTCCACAGATGAAGACAAAATCAAGGTAATTCTGGATTTGTCGAGACTAAAGACTGCTAAAGAAGTGCAAGCATTTATGTTGGGAAAGATGGATGGACACTTCAAAAGATTGAGTAGATACTACCAAATCCTACTTTGTAACAGCCCTTGTAAACTTCAGAGTTGATAAGTGGACCTCCTTAGCTTTCCAATGACACCATAAATTGGCCTATGTACTTTGGAAATGATGTGTGTAATGATTGAACCAAAACAGATAACTTTGAAACTCACAATCTCAAGAAAACCTTCTATTTATGTCTTGACACTTGCTGGATCTTTTGCTCAGTATGACCAGCATAGTAGGAATTGAAAAAATTCCTTTTAGAGGTATCTAATTATCTTAGCAAGCTAACTATTCCAAGTGGAATGATGTAAAAATACTAACTATGCTCAGAGAAATCACTTTAGCAAGTTAAACTTTACCCCCCGATTTTTTAGGACTATAGCAGGCAATGACCAGTGATCACCTCGACAAGCTTTTCTCTGAAATGGCTGAATAGAATTCTTCAATTTTTGATACCATGTAGAAAACTTCAAGCTGAATCCAACAAGCTTTGAATCCTTGAATTTGGTGGAGAAAAGACCAAGATATGCACTCCACAAGTTGATAGACTTTCAAGTAGTATGACAGAGAACTCAGAGATGACTAATGAAGATATATGTATTAATGAACACTTGTATACAAAACCATTGGCATGAATATCATTGCCTAATGGTGTGGATAGGTGTGGGCTAGAGTGTAGGCCTCACACACACTCAGAAACAGTAATGAGAAGCTCGGGAGTGATGAGTTCTAACCACGACTTTTCCATGACCATTTTTATAGAGAGTGAGTAAAAATTTGAATTCAAATTCAAACTTTTGGCTCCCTACGATTAAGCTCCTATATCCTAGGAGATATAACTTCAATCAAAAGCTAACTTTTTCCACGAATCCTTTTGGTAGGTGTTTACAAAGATTCCAAGTCAATTTGACTTTTACAAAGAGATAAAGTGGTAATTAACCACTAGCACTAGTTCCTATGCTTCTTCATATGTGCATGGAGTTTAATGTATCCATCAAGGCAAATGTGTAGGCTTGTGAATTACACTAACAGCTCCCCCTCAAACCAAACATTTTGGCTTGGTCTTCATCCATCATTCTTCATGTATATCCTACAATCCAATCATTGCTTTGAACCTACAAAGTTTGGTTCCATCCAAAGCTTTAGTCAACAAATCTGCACACTGCATATTGGTTGATACATAGGTTAGTTGAATGTCTTTGTTTAGCAACTTCTCTCTCACATAATGGTAATGGAGCTCTATGTGTTTGGTCCTAGCATGGTAGATAGGATTAGCTGCAAGGTGAAGTGAGCTTGTATTATCTCCAAAGATTATTGGTGACCTAGTATACAAACCCAAGTCTGTATACAATAGCTTGATCCATATGGCTTCTTGTGTGGCGTTAGCCAATCCTCTATACTCTACTTCTGTGGAAGACAAAGCAACAGTAGGTTGCTTCATTGAAGACCATGAAATTGGCTTATCACGTGCAAATGAAATGTATCTAGAAGTGCTCCTCCTATCATCCTTGCATCCTGCCCAATCTGCATCTGAATAGATCTTGATATCAATGTCTGAAGTGTAAGGAAAATACAACCCATGATTTTGTGTACCCTTGAGATACTTCAAGATTCTCTTGGCAGCTTCTAAGTGAGGTACCCTTGGCTTGTGCATAAACTGACTTAGCACACTGACTCCATATGCAATATCTATCCTTGTTAAGGTAGCATAGTTCAAGCTACCCACCATACTTTGATAACCTGTAATGTCATTAACTTCATCACCTTCATGGGCACTTAGTTTTAGGTTTACCTCCATTGGAGTACTTGCAACTTTGGCATCCTGCAAATGAAACTTCTTCAACATATCTTGTATGTACTTTTTTTGAGTAATGTATATTCCTGAGTTAGTATAGACTAAGTCAAGTCCAAGAAAATACTTTAGTAGACCAAGATCATTGATCTTGAACTCCTTCATCATCTGGCTTTTGATTTGTCTCATTCCATTAACATCATTACCTATAAGTATGATGTCATCAACATAAACACCAAAGGTATATTACCTCTGAATTACTTCTCTTGATGAATAGAGAAGTATCTGCCTTGCTTATGCCTTGGCTACCAATCTGGCTTTATACCTGTTAATTGAGCCATCAGAATTTCTTTTGAGTTTATAGATCCATTTGGATCCTATTACCTTCATGGAGTCCTTCTTTGGTACTAGCTCCCATGTGTCACTTTCCTTGAGTGCTTCAATCTCTTCATCCATAGCTTCTTTCCATTTTATCTTGGTTATGGCTTCTTCATATGATCCTGGTTCTTCAATTGACAAATCTTTGGAAAGATAAACAGAGTGTTAAGTAACAATAGATGTATCATACCCATATCTGATAGGTTTTTTGCTCTCTCTTTGTGATCTTTTGATTGACCGATTGAAGATTCAGGTATGTCTTCAAGCTTCTTCATCTTCATTTTGCCCTTGGACTTCCATTCCTTGAACTCTTCAAGGTTGATAACATCTTCATCATCTGAAGTTGAGTCTTCATTCTGAGTAGGTTCTTCCTTTGCAAGACTTGGAAACTCCTCTTCCAAGTCATAGGGTAGTTTAAACTTCATGCATTCATTCTCATACCAAGAATCATTTTCATCAAAGACAACATCTCTACTAACCATGAATCCCTTATTGGAAGGGTTATAAAACCTGTAACCTTTTTGATTTAGGTCATATCCAATAAAGATGCACTTTTCAGCCTTTGGGTCTAGCTTACCTCTTATCTCAGAAGGAATGTGTACATATGCTACACATCCAAATATCCTGCAATGGTCTAGTGAGGTTCTCTTCCCATGCCATGCTTCATAGGGTGTCATCCCATCAAGGGACTTAGATGGTAACTTGTTTATGAGGTAAGTGGTAGTAGAAACACTTTGTGCCCATAGGTAATTAGGTAACTTTTTTTCATTCAACATAGACCTAGTTGTTTCAACAATCAACCTATTTCTTCTCTCAGCTACCCCATTCTGTTCAAGAGTGTACCTTGTGGTGGTTTCTCTTTTGATGCCTTTGTCCTACACGAAGTCTTCAAACTCATTGGAGAAGTACTCACCTCCTCCATCTGACCTTAGTCTCTTCAAGTTCTTTCCTGTCTGATTTTCAACTAGTGCAAGATATTTTTTAAAGAAATTAAACACCTCATCCTTGTGCTTCATGAAGTACACCTGCTATAATCATCAATAAAAGATACATAGTACCTTGATCCTAAGATTGAGGGGTCTTTGCTTGGTCCCCATACATCTGTATGGACAAGCTCTAGGTAGTCTTCATGCATGTAGACTTTCCTTGAGAAGGGTAACCTGTGAGACTTTACAAATTGACAAGCACTGCATTTATATATCATATGTTGTTTGGAAACATTGGGTATTCCAATAACACATTGATCCCTGCATATCTGTTTCAAGTTTTTTTCTCCTACATGCCCTAATCTTTTGTGCCAAATCTCAAGCTCTGAAAGTGTTTGATCTTTATAACTATATAGTGCAATATTCTTTGAGTCTTCTTGCTCAAAGGTGAAAAGTCGACCTGATTTTTCTCCTTTAGCAATCCTCTTGAACCCATGCCTTGGATCCTCCACAAATGCTCCAAATTGGTTGAATCTAACCTACAAACCTTTCTCCACAATCTATCAAACACTCATCAAATTTTTGGTAATGGTTGGTACATAAAGTACCCTACTCAAAAAGTCCTAATTTCCATCACAAGTCTTAACATTTCTAACTTTAACTACTGAGTGCTTGGTGTCATCACCTGTTTGTACTTGGTGCTTACCTTTTGGTTCCTCAAGATCAGAGAGTAGTGCTACATTGCCAGCCACATGATTTGAGCATCTTGAGTCAATGTAGAATAGGTGGTCATCATTAGTACTTGGTTTTGAAGTCATGTTCATGATCAGAAGAGAGTCATCTTGCTCCTCTGTATAGTTGTTGTAGTCCTTTCTGGATTTGAATCCTCCTTGATAATTGCCATTGTAGTTGTTGTAGTTGTTGTTGTAGCCTTGGTGATGGTTGAATCTACCTCTTGACTATGAGTATCCACCTCTTTGATATCCTCTTCCTCTCTGATTTTTGTAATTCCTGAAACACTCATCTGTAGTATGATTTGATAAACCACAAATGTTGCATGGTGAGGAGTTATAGGATCTCCCCCTACCTTGCTTACCTCCTCTGCCCCTTCCTCTTGATGATCTACCTCTTCCTACATAGTTTTCTTGGGAGGTAGAGCCTTCATCTTCCACCTTCTTGTTCTTTCCTTTATCTTTAGACTTTTTATCAGTATATAGAGTAGAGGAACTATTACCTTTGGATGTATCTCCATTCTTGTTGAGCTTGGCTTCATGAGTGAACAATTGTCCCATGAGAGTTGTAAGATCTGGAATTTGCATGTCCATGTAAAGGTCCATGGGAGTGGTGAAGCTTTCCCATTTGTCATCAGCCTTGATCCCATTGATCACTTGCCTCACAATCTGTTCTTCTTCAATCTCTTCTCCTATGCTTGCTAACTGATCTGCTACATCTTTAATCCTCGTCGCAAACTCTGAGACAACTTGCTTAGGTTGGTTCCTTAATGTGGTGAATTCAACCCACAACTGATTTTTCCTAGCCCTTGTGTTGGAGGAAAAATAAGATGACAAGGTTTCCCAAGTCTCTTGGGATGTCTTACAATTTCTAATATGTGGCAAAAGAAAATCAGAGATGGAGTTGAGTAAATAAGACCTTGCCAATGCATCCTTAGCACACCATCTGTTGAGCTTTTCATGTTCTTCCTTTGTTGGTAATCCTCTTGTTTTGAATGAGGGCAATTCCTCATCTCCTGAGATGTATCCATAAAGACTCCTTCCTTGTAGATAGGTCTTCATCCTTAAAGACCATGCCTAATAGTTGTTCCTGTACAATTTATCAATAAATTAAGAAAAACCATCTCCCATTTTACCTTAGTTTGCTCTGATACCACTATTGGAAAAGATGGATGGACACTTTAGAAGATTGAGTAGGTACTGCCAAATCTTGCTTTGTACCGGCCCTTGTAAACTTCAGAGTTGATAAGTGGACCTCCTTAGCTTTCCAATGACACCATAAAATGGCCTATGTACTTTGGAAATGATGTGTGTAATGATTGAACCAAAACAGATAACTTTGAAACTCACAATCTCAAGAAAACCTTCTATTTATGTCTTGACACCTGCTGGATCTTTTGCTCAGTATGACCAGCATAGTAGGAATTGAAAAAATTCCTTTTAGAGGTATCTAATTAGCTTAGCAAGCTAACTATTCCAAGTGGAATGATGTAAAAGACTAACTAGGCTCAGAGAAATCACTTTAGCAAATTAAACTTTACACCCGATTTTTTAGGACTGTAGCAAACAATGACCAGTGATCACCTCGACAAGCTTTTCTCTGAAATGACTAAATAGAATCTCTTAAATGTTTGTTAGAATGTAGAAAACGTCAAGTTGAATCCAACAAGCTTTGAATCTTTGAATTTGGTGGAGAAATGACCAAGATATGCACTCCACAAGTTGACACACTTTCAAGTAGTATGACAGAGAACTCAGAGATGACTAATGAAGATATATGTATTAATGAACACTTGTATACAAATCCATTGGCCGAATATCATTGCCTAATGGTGTGGATAGGTGTGGGCTAGAGTGTAGGCCTCACACACACTCAGAAACAGTAATGAGAAGCTCGGGAGTGATGAGTTCTAACCGCGACTTTTTCATGACCATTTTTATAGAGAGTGAGTAAAAATTTGAATTCAAATTCAAACTTTTGGCTCCCTATGATTAAGATCCTATATCCTAGGAGATATTCCTTCAATCAAAAGCTAACATTTTCCACGAATCCTTTTGGTAGGTGTTTACAAAGATTCCAAGTCAATTTGACTTTTACAAAGAGATAAAGTGGTAACTAACCACTAGCACTAGTTCCTATGCTTCTTCATATGTGCATGGAGTTTAATGTATCCATCAATCCAAATGTGTAGGCTTGTGAATTACACCAACAATTTATGGGACATTGCAGGTACTACCAAAGATTTATACACATGTATGCCATAATTTCTAGAACTCTTTATGCATTATTGTCTCAGTTTAAAAGGCCTTTAGCGAACTAAAGAGTCGATTAAGTTCAGCACCAATCCTTCCAGTACCTAATTGGAACAAACCATTTCACATTCACGTAGATGCTTCCAAGTTTGCCATTGGTTGCATCTTAGCTCAACCCGCGGACACAGGGAAGTTAGACCACCCTATAGCCTATGCCAGTAGACAATTGAATCAAGCGGAGCGCAATTATACCACGAATGAGAGAGAGGGTTTAGGGATGGTGTACGTAGTGAAGAAGTTTCGACACCACATTTTGGCAAACAAATTCAAATTCTTCATTGATCATCAAGCTCTATTGTACTTAGTCAATAAGCCTTGTAATACGGGACGACTAGTACGATGGTTTCTATTGTTGATGGAATTTGATTTTGAAGTAGTATTCAAGAAAGGGAATACACACATTAGAGCAGATCACTTGTCGAGAATGACACATGGAGAACCCCCCACAGGAGTACCGGATGATCTGCCAGACACTTACCTTTTCAATCTCGAAGTATGTCCCCAATGGGCAGAAAAGTTGATCCCTATGCTCACATATGGACCTAAACATGGGATCACACCAAACAGAAACCAAGACCTATGGAAAACCAAAAACCTCCATATCATTACTGGAAGTTTATATCACCAAGACTCAAGTGGATTACTCATGAGATGCGTGGAAGAAGAGCAACAAGAGATGTGGCTTCAAAAAGCACATGTAAATCAATGGAAAACTCATTTTAATGCGAATGGGACATGGCAAACAGTGAAGAGATTAGGCATATATTGGCCAACCATGCAGAGGGATACACATAACTATGTATCAGCCTGCCCAACTTGTCAAGAACGAAATCCAAAAGAGAACTCTACTCTATGCTACTCCACAGTAGCACCAAGATGGAGCATGCCCCTAGTGAAATTCTTGAAAACCCAAGAGTACCCAGAAGGAGACACTCTAGCAAGGAAATGTGCACTCATAGAGCAAAGCAAGGACTATGCTCTTATATGAAAACAACTTTTCAAGCAAGGAAGAGACAATCATTTACGAATGTGCATTCATGAAGATGAGTGTCTTGCTGTGTTAGAGATGGCACATACAGGAGCTGCAGGAGGACATTTTTCTGCAGATAAAACTGCAAAAATGATTCTCTTTGCTGGAATGTGGTGGCAAACTCTACATCAAGATGCAACCACGTATGTTCAACGATGTGACACTTGTCAACGAACGAAATATCCTATTAGAAGAGATGAAATGCCGCTGAAACCCATGACGAGTGCTATAGCTTTTACTAAATGGGGAATATACTTCATTGGACCTATCAACCCACCAGCTAAAGGATCCATGCCGAGTACATAATCGTAGCCACAGACTATTTGACCAAGTGGGTTGAAGCCAAAGCAACCAAGAAAAACGATGCGAGGACTACGGCCAAGTTTCTCTTTGAGAACGTATTCACTAGATTTGGACTGCCAATAGAAATTGTGAGTGATAGAGGCACACACTTTGTGAATGAAGTGATAGAAGCCCTACTAAATGAATTCTTAGTAATTCATAAGAAATCAGCCCCTTATCACCCACAAGCCAATGGGTAGGCCGAAAGTTCAAATAAAATCTTGTGTACAGCCCTCACTAAAATTGTTAACAATGGTAGATCTGATTGGGATAAGCAATTACATCATGCTTTATGGGCATTCTGAGTAGCCTACAAAACAGCCATAGGAACTACTCCTTTTAACTTAGTTTTTTAGTACCCACTCTCAGAGTAGCAACGACTCACGAGTGGACTGGACATGAACTATCGGCAGAATTGGATCAAATAGAAAAGTTACACAAAACTAGGTTATAAGCGGTAGCAGGGATTTATGCTGCAAAAAGGTGATAGAAGGCATATTTTGATGCTCATATTAAAGATAAAAACTTGAAGGAAGGAGATCTAGTTTTGGTTTATACTTTGAAACAACATGCGAAGAAACTACAGAAAAGAGGATATGGCCCATTGATCATCAATCGCATATCTACCAGCGGAGCCATCAGTTTAGCAACCCTAGATGGAGAAGTACTACCAAACTATATCAGTGGTTGTCAAGTAAAAAAATATTTAGAGCCATTGACAGAAGAGATAATGTCACGACTAATAATGGGTAAAAATAGGTGCAGAGAGGAAGAAAGAATACGATAAGAAGCCAGACAAGAAGCACTAGAACGAATCAGGATATGAAAAGAGTAGATGAGAGAGAGAGAGAAAGAGAGACGATAGATATCGACAAGGAGAGGAGCTCATCCCAATGGCTAACTTTAGAGCCACTGAAAACCTAGGACAACAAATGATGCAACCTTATTTGAATCTAGGTGCTGGAAGAGGAGAGTACCACTTAGTGGATGCTCTCATTGACACAGGGGCAACTGTAAGCTGTATTAAGTATTCATTGACACAAAGAATTCCGTCCATCTAAGGCAAAGCTGATTGGAATAGGAGGAAAAATCACTCCATGTATAGGCAAGATTACCTTACCTCTACATCTCGGAAACAACACGATGGAACAAAAACTCTTAGTATGTCATGATCAGGACTTATTAGAAGAGCTCGTGTTAGGTCAAGTTTGGATATATGAGTATGAAGTGACTATTCAATTGGCCCTAGGATACATCTCTGCCAAGATAGGACATCGTGAGGTATTTAGCATGTTGAATGAACTTCTGGTCAAAGCTAAACGTATAGACCCAAGAAATCACTCAAACGAGAGCGATGATGAATGCATGTTCACTCACACTATGAAAACCTCTCCACCAAGTACTTCTTGTGAGAATGCACCAAATCTTGCTCTCACATAATCTTCTAAGCCAATAAATCACCAGATTAGTGTCTTACCCAATAAAAGCCTCAATGAGGAACCAAGCACAAGAGGGAACATTGAAAAGGACTATCAAAAACCTGCATACATTAGGATATACCCCATTCCTTGCACTAGACAGGCGTGGATCAAAAAAGATCAAGTGACAACATATCTTCAACAACAGAACAACTCTCGACATTGGAAACAACAACAAAATAAGTATGCAAGTTGCGTTGGACACCCAGGTCCACCAAGGACTACAAAAATATGGATACCGAAGAAGGTGATAGCCGCACAGCCGGCCCGAACGCAAATATCGATTCCCAAGTCAGGTGCCCAAGTAACAATCATAAAAAAGGACAAGTCAAGACATATGGAGAATCAATATGATCTAAAGGCAAAACAACCATAGATAAACAACTACAGAACAGAGCAGGAGCCTACATACGCAATAAAAATCATTCAACGATTCAAAAGGCAGACAAAGCAGAAGTACAACATGAGAAGCACTACATTCTCCAGGAATGTTGGTCAGACAAGAGTAAAGCAGATTTGGATGCGAACGGGCAAGACAACCTGCATGCATCAACCAAGTAACTCTAGTTGCACACATTCGGAGTCACAAGAATCCAAAGTATGCATAATAGGGCCACATTACAAGGCCAAGCATTCGGCACATTCTTCTTCTACTTCAAAATAGTGAAGCACATTTCCCCTTGGGAAATAGGAGAGCACTTGTTGCAGCACAATGGTGAGAACCACGTTAAGAAGCTCCACCTCCTTAATGTCAATCTGCGGAAGAGATAGGAGTGATATGAAGATCGTGAATGTGAGATGAAGTGAGCGTGAAGGTGAGAAGCATAGAGATGCACACACACATACACACACACACACACAACGAAGAGACAAGCAAGACACAATGGAAGGTAGGAACTCAACTCT
This sequence comes from Ceratopteris richardii, assembly GCA_020310875.1. NCBI lineage: Eukaryota > Viridiplantae > Streptophyta > Polypodiopsida > Polypodiales > Pteridaceae > Ceratopteris > Ceratopteris richardii. The sequence goes on from MU260052.1 coordinate 2,006,170, forward strand.
ATTACTCAAGAACACTCTTACAAGCTCAAAATAGTTCTAAGCTCTATTCATAAAAATGAGCTCTCTAGCTCTTTTTATAGATTCTAGACTAGTTTTGACCGGTTTCACATCTAGTGATCGGCATAGTTAAAAAATAGGTTCTAGGTGCTGTTTGAAAGGGTAAACGGTGTCTAAAAGTAACCAAAATTGGTACGCTCATTCTACCTAAGCTCCTCAAGCTCGAGGACTCCTCGGCTTACACAAAATGGAGCTAAAATTTACTAAAAGGGTTTTTCTATGTTACATATGGTACAAAAGTGATAAAAATCACTATTGGAGGTTTTGAAAAGTATTTATAAAACATAATTCTTTGAAAAATGATTCGACTGACTCCCTGCTTCTTTGTTATGCTCTATGTTCACATGCTTCTTCGTCTTCTATGCCTCTGGCTACTGCCAACACCTCCCTTCCTCTCGCTTCTGTCGTCCTCGACAGAACCTTGTTGTGAGGTCTGTTGGATGTAATTCTGGAGTAGTTCCCGAGCGAGGGTGTATTCTGATATGTGAATTCCTCGGGCCAGATCTGCCTCGAGTTTCTCTCAATCAATGGGCTATGTTTCATCTGATGGTGGGAGTTGATAATGCGTGGAATATACCATCTATTCATAGGCAAATAACTACAAGAGGTGTGTAGGCCTGCTGATGAACACCTCTGAATGGTATTCCCAGAAACCGGTTGTGAACATTTCTTTGAAGGTCTGCTTATAGCACGTTGGTAAGTATTTAATTTGAGAGTGCCAGGCGTAACACACCTGGAGGGATGGTGTCGTGCTCATGTCATATGCTAGATCTAGATTTCCATGCTCGAAACCTCGGGTGTTCACATGGGGTGCCTTGACGCGACAGAAGACTTTGAAAACCATCTGCATCATGTCAAATATCTTGACAGTCATGTGCGCTGCGACATCATCCATATGTTTTAAGCGAGGGATCCAGTGACGAATCTTTTCCATCATATAGCCGACTATTGGTGGTCCGCGAGGGGGGGTGAAGTATGGGTAATTGAGCCAATCCTGGCATTGCTTGTTGTTCTATACATTAATGGCGAATGCCTTCCAAAAGCGACGATTTGGCACTGGTCCCCAACATGGTTTGTACTTTAAGTGTAGTGGTGCCTTGACCCAAGTACTCATCATCTCTGGATATTCTTGTAATAAATCCTTGCGCCAATCTGGTTGATAGATCTCTCCTCGCTGCACATCTAGTGGAAAATCTTTCGGCTCAAATTGAGTTGCATGGGAGGGCTTCTTGCCTGTTTCCTTTTCTATGGCCAGCTGATATTCCACCATTAACGTAAAATAAGGTTTGTATTGTAGCTCATGCCCAGATATGTATCTGCGAGGGGCCAAGTGAGCAAAATAAGGGGATTGTAAAATGCGTTCTTCAATCATTGCCATTGCGTGTAACTGCGCCTCTACCCTTGCTGAGTGAGTTCTTCCAAGTTCTTCAATCGTCTTCATCTATGCGGGATTTGGAAGTTTGAAAGTCATCTGGCCTTCAGCCGTGACACGTCCACCTCGGATGGATTGGGGTTCATATGCCTCTTCGAAAGTTTCCTCCACCGGAATAGTCACTGTTTCTTCCTCTGGTGGTAGTTCCGGTGGGGAGTCTGGCCTTGGTGCTGCTTCATATACTGCTATCTGTGATTGAAGAGTTAATACCTGGGCCCGTAATGCATTGAGTTCCTCTACGATGTCAGGAGATGGGTCCGTAGGGGCTGGTAGTCCTTGTTGTACAAGTGCTCTTAACTGCAATATCTTGTGTTCTTCTTTGAGCTTCTGGAACTCCTCGTTCATGTTGTCGTATTCATCTACCAATCTGACATGATCATCTAGTAACATCTTCATAGATTCCGAAGGAACAACTTTAAAGCGACTGGGGCTTAATGGTTGGTCGGGTTGATCTAGGGTAGCTTCTAAGTTCTCTCTGTTTTGTTCTTGTAAGCGATGTTTCTCTTCTTTTGCTGTTGCCAAGTGTCGTCTGAGTAAGCCCATGTTTCTGGTGAGCATCGCATTGCAAATTGTTTGGGCCCTTAACAAGTTATCGATATCTGTGATGGCCTCTTTGGTTTTTTCTTCACTTTCTAGTTCCAGTTTATGATAAGCCTCTCGTAGCTCTTGGTAGCGGGTGTTTAGTAAGGCATTCTTGATGGATAGTGAATTGAGCTGCGACTGTAAATCATGCATTGTCTGCTGCAGCGTCCGATAATTATTGCCAAGAGATGCAAATTCATCTCTCACCTGAGTCATGCCTGTGAACATCTGACGAAATGCGGTGTCTATAGTGGGTGATAATATTAATGGTGTGCTAAATGAAGATGCGGTGGGTGTTGATGCAAGGGGTAAGGGAAATGGGGGTGGGAGAGTGGATGCTGTGGTGATTGTGGAAAATTGTGATGTACCTATGTGTGGTGGTGAAATGAATGAAGGGAGTGGTGGTGCAGTGGGCGGTGATATATCCATGTCATTGGATGTGGTCTCAAGTGCGGTGACCGTGAACAGTGGGGTGACAGTAGGTGTGTGTGTGGGGGTGTAAATATAGGGTTTACAAAGGTTGTAGAGTAATTTACAGAGGGGGTCTCTTGTACTCCTTAGTAGAAAGGGAAAAGCGGAAAAATGGTGGGTCGAGGAGGTGATACAGGGGAGAATGTCAATGGGGTTAGAAATGGAAAAAGGGGTCTTGGAGGTGCGGGGAAGGATGGGAAAGATGGATGGAGAAATGGGCTGGATAGAAGGGTAGACATCCTAGGGGGTAGACTGGGTTGCGTAGGTGCGGGAAGGGTTAGAGGAATCGAAGCAACAAAGGCTTCTGCTGCGGCACTATCGAAAGATGTGGATGGTCTGGGAGAGAGCGGATGTATAGGGGAGAGTGGAGAGATGGGGGGTGAAGGAGGAGCAGTTGGTGTGGTAGGTACTTCGGTAACAGCGGTGGTCTATACAGTAGTAGTGTGGGGTGGGGAGTCGATGAAAATGGTGTCTTCTGCCAGTGCGCCTTCAGGGACGAGACATGCTTCCCTGGCTTGTTCTGAGGATTGGCCATCTGTGGGTACACGAATGTATTTGCCTGTTGCGGGGGTCATATTGCGGAAGTGGTTTTCTCTGCGAATATCTTAATGCTTCATTGGATCCCACTGATTTAACAAGTTCCTTGAAGCCTTTAAGTGCCCAAACTTTTTCCATAGTACGATATAATTTTTTGATTGCCAGCGTATAAGCTGTTGCTTCGAAGGTTTCATCTTCATGCGTACTAGTATCACCCTGGGTGTCCATTTGCTGTCCTTATCCATCTGTCTACACATTTTCTTGGGAGTCATGAGTGCCCTGGTTGGCTTCATCATCGCCCTCATCATCATCTGTTTCTGTTCTTTCCTCTTCAGAGCTGGACACTACTTGTCCGTGCTGTTGATCAGGTGGAGTGGTCGGGTAGCTTGGACGTTCATATTCTTGAGAGAAAATCTGTCCTTCAAAAAGCTGAAATTCATTTGAAAAGGCATCTGGCATTTCAAAATCAAAGGTTGTATCCAGTGGCTCTGCTTCCATGTTGGGTATTGGAAAAGAAAACGCTTCCGCACCAATAGTGGTGGGAACTTTTGCTGCAGTGGTGGTAGGTTCCTGAACTGATGTTGGTTGTGAGGTAATCGCACTATAGTGCCTTCTGTAATGATAGGTCGTGATAACCGTATGCGAATAGGTTGTACAGTTGCAAGGGCTTCCATCAGAGACTGTTCTGGAGAGGGTTGCGGTGATGGTGATTCTGGGACCTGTAGGCATGGAATGGTTCCTCTCATGCGCTTTCCTGCTCGTCCTTTGCTAGCCTTCCTAGCTTTCTTTGTTGTCCCTTTGAATGCTTTCAACTCCTCGCTTGTCATTGTACGCTTGATTGGTAAGTCGTAGGCCAAACACATGTAAATAATTCTCATGAGAGCATCGAATCCACTTCTTCCTTTCCCATCGGTGTTGTGCTAAGTATAGCTGATCAATGATCCAGCTAGCCAGATCAATTGTTTGTGGCCCAGTACAAGCTAAATATAAGCCAAACTAGATGCGCTTATGGGGCATGGTGAATCTATCCTGAGCGGGGAAAGCAAAATGCTGCATGCATATCCTCAATGGTTTAGAGAGCTCAGGTGTGATTGCTGAAATATCTTCCCACTTAATGACGTTGCCACGTTTCATAGGCTCTGGAATCAGCCTCTCGCGCTCTGTAGGAGTATGCATCCCATGGATCTTGATGGCAGCTCTAATCAAATCTTTTGTCAAATAAAACCTTTTGAATGGGGGTTCATTCATGAAGGATGGAAAAATGAATGTGCCTGTTAATTCCTTGTTCTCCGAAGCCGTCAAAGTGGTTACCATATAATAGCATCTGTAGAAATCTGGTTTAGGCAAAGGATCACTAAAGTATTCAGTGAAGCCTGCTCTTGCCCAAACATGCTTCAATTCTTGTGTGTTCTGTAATGCTTCAAACTCTCTTGAGAAAAACTGGTACTTGTGCCACGTGCGGGTGTCAAAAGTCAAATTGGCCTCAAAAAGGAAATCTGTATCTGCCAATGGGCCTGCTAAACCTTGGAACCAATGATAGTTGCGATGAATCTTCTCAGTGTATCCCCTAGGAGGATTGTCAATCGGCATAGGTCCCGAAAATCCCTGAAATTCTGGTGGTTGAGCCGTAGGATGTGGTTCAGCTAGTAATTCACGAATATTTGCCATGGATACACTAGGGCCAGCTTCATATGGTCCTTTTGCCTGCATGATGAATGATGCAAGTGTGTAGCAGATCTGCTACAAAAGATTAACACATTAGTATGGAAATTAATCATGATCCCATTAAATTTGAGACCGCAATCCCTTTCCATGACCGATGTGTAACCCGTGTAGCCGAGTGTTGTGAGGTGGTTTATGGAATGATTGTTGCAAAACTAGTGCAGGTCTCTAGACACCTACATGGTTCAGATGATGCATACATTTCTTGATGAGATGTTATTACAAGTGATGTTGGGTCATAGTGAGTGGATTTGTACAAGGTTTTGGTGTGGGTGAATTATTACAAGGGTCTTGTTTAGTCGGGATGGGAGTAATGTTAGATAAGGGGGTCGGAGAAGTCGTCTGATACGTTTCGATATCCACTTCCTAAGAGTTTTTGAGCGGGTGGAATGTTTCTACTGAGGGACAAAAGGTGATATCGGATGTGGTGGTCTTGAAGAGTGAAGAGATTTCTGAGGGGTATATATTACATGACTTGAGGGTTGAGTTATAATACACTATTTGGGTACCCAAATCTGCCTAGGTGTGGGTCGATTTGTAAGGTACTTCTTGGCGATTTAAATCTGTCGAATGTTCGTACTCGTAGAAGAAGGTCGAAAAGGCTTTGGATATTGCTTCTGATTCTGTCGCAACTTCTTCTTGTTATTGTCCACATTGTTGAGATCTCTCGGTGGTTTCTGTCCTTTTGGCACTGTGTTGACCTAAGCATCAACTTAGGGACTTGCGGAGAAGGAGACTATACCTCAATCCCCTCACAAGTGCATATAGTGGGGTTACACGCTTTTAATTATCAATCCAAAGAGTATGCGAACCCTAACCGAGTGTATGAGGACATGCATTCATGTAATGGTCAATGCAAATGAACTACTCAAAGAGTACAATCAAGGTAAATACTTATCCAAACAAGCTCCAACTGTTGGTCCAGGCGAAACGATACTTGGTGCAGCAGCCGTCAGTATTTTGGACTTTTCTCCTAGCTCCGAGCTCCAAACATAGGAAATAGCATATGCATTTCGAAGCTCTCGAGAAGACGCATCCAATGGCAGTGGTTTCACTCAATTCTGACGCTCCTACTTCAAGTTATGGTCAAAATACTGAGTCGCGGGAATACTTTCCTACACTTCAGCACTTCCTTCTCGTCACACACACCTTACCTACAGCAAACAACAGCTCTCATGGATAGGCAACACTCACGAGCACTCTTTCCAAGCAATACACATGCATACAAGCTCACGAAGAAGAAGATACGGAGTGAAGAAGACACAAATTCGAATTTCTGTGCTCTCCCTTCTCACAATGGCCAAAAAGTCCTTTACAAAGAGTCACATTTGACTTATATACTTGTGCCCTAAAAATGGTCCTTTCACACAAGAGACCGGCACTTTATTCACTAAAAGACTAATTTCTCTACTAATTTACATGGGTAAGCTTCTAATCTTCTGTGGGGATGCATCTAGAGGACTCCTCTAGTGCCTTTACAACGGAAAATATATTACAAGAGTGATTATGATACAAAAATATGATGTCCAAATCGGAAAAATTTTGGGGCCCATCTTTTTTCTGCTTTGTACTTCTTTAGCTCTGCAACACTCTCCCCCTCTTCGTCTCTGTCGTCCCTTGACAGGCTTTGCTTCTCGTCTTCAGTTTATTCTCTGCACGCAACCTTTGCTCGTTGTTACCTGTTTATAAGACAGGTGTTCACTTTTGACGGCCTCTTCTCAATTCTTGTTTTACATTCTCTGGGCCTGATGCATTCGACTTGCTTGTCCGCAACCCTTGTAGTTAGACTGACTACCTGATATTTCGCAGTCTAATTCACCTATAGGTTCTTAATTCTGGGTTGCCACGCACGCCACCAGTGGAAGGTTGAGGATGTGATGCTTCAGTCTTCGATCTGGACGTTCCAACAGATCAAGAGGTTGAAGCACCCATGTGGGTTGCGTCCTTTCCTTGGTGTGTGTGCCCCTGCGGGGCTCTGTGCAGAGATATATCTTCAGATATTTCCTTTTAGTGAAGCTGCTTCTTTCGTTGTCTTCTTCTTTTCTTCTTCTTACTTGACTCTCCCTCAACACTGCCCCCCTCCTGAACTCTGTCGTCCCCGACAGGCTTTAATAAGCGACGGGCATATGTTTGATAAACTCTTTGCTCTGTATTATTCAGCTGATTTGCTTTACGTATCATGAGTTGTTTCCATTGTTCTGCCTTCACTCCGTCATTGGGTGGCTGTCTATGATCTGCGAAGAAACTAAGTTCATATGCCACTAATCTGGCATTTATATTTGACGACATCTTCAAAAAGATTTCGGAATCAATTTCAAAAAATCCTGTAAAGAAAGCTTCTTCAAAAGTCTGCATATATACACTTGGCAAGAACATAATCCTGGAATAATAAGCCATTATTGTTGGGCGGCTGGGCATAACTGAGAGATAAAAAATGAGAATCTCCGTTCCCTGATTAATACCGATGAAGTTTAAAAAGGTGTAAGCCGCGTGCTTGAATACCTTCAAAACGGTAAGGATCATGCTAAGTATCTTGTTTGTCATTTTTACAGCTAAGTCAGGTACCTTCGCATAATTCTGTAGCCAAAATTCTATGGTTTTTACCATATACTCCTCCGTTGGTAAGTAGTTATGTGGCGGGCTCGGAAGCATAGGATAATTGAGCCATTGCTTATTGATAGTGCCACTTCGTTGCAAATCCAAAAATTCCCTGGTATCCCTTCTGCGTGGTAGTGGACAAAATGAAGGGTTTACCTGTAAAACATATGGTGCGGCCTGCCAGTGTACTCGTAGTGTGGGATGTTTCTCCAAAAATTTTCGCCGCCACACTGGTTGTGCAGCTTCAAACTCTGCTTGAGTGTATGCGAATGTATCATGTTTGAAGTTTAGCTGCTCATCTGGACTCTTTCTTGTAATCTTTATTATATAGCGTCTGGTCTTTTCCTTCAAGAGTCCATATGGAATATTGAATGGCTTCATGATTTTGTCCAGGTCTTTACCTTTGATTTTGGCCTCTTTCATGACTTTTACCACTTCATTTTCAAAATTTTCTGTCAATCGGGACACCACTAATGCCCGTTCCTTCTGACTTATTTCTGCAGTATACGGCATTGGATGTTCATCATGGATATCGGCCAACTGCTCATGTAGTGGAGAATTATAGATCGGGTGAGATAGAGGACTTACCTCTACCTCGTCAGTAGGATTTTCCTGTACCGGCACTACTGGTGTCCCGATCGGCCCTTTGTCTTTTAGCTGAGTCTGTAAATGTGCTATGCATTCCTCTTTATCTTTTATCTTTTGCATGGCCTCTCCGAGCGCTTCTTTAGTTGCCAATAGTTCTTTACCTATGTCAGCTACATGATCCATGTTTTCACTGTAGCTTTGAACCAGTTTGGCATTCACCTGTTGTAATTGACGCTTCAGTTCACTGGTTTCATGGGCATACCTGCTTTTCCAATCCTCTATCTGGACTTGTCCTTGCTTTAGCAGCTCTTCATATTTCGAGATCTGATCCCGTAATTCCTGATCTTTGGTTGCTGTGGATTCCTGTTGTATGAGTGGTCGATCATATAATAAAGATGTCATCAATTCTTTATTTCTGTTGCGTAGGCTGTCGTTCTCTTCCATATACAACTTGAGTTGTTGCTCTAAAATCATGCTTCGCATCTTCATTTTTTCTTTCTCAGCCTCACTTGCTTCGTGTAATCTTTGCAACTCCGTTAGTTGTGTGTGCAGCTGTTGGTTCTGGGCAATGGATGCTGCATGTTGTGTCTGGATTGCCAGCACTTCAGTATTTTTGGTTGCTAGATCCTTTTGTGCTGCAATCAATTGTGCCGATAGTTGTTCACTCATGAGTTGAAACTGCTTCTTTTCTCTCCTTGCCTGATCATACTCGGCATCTATATCCATCATCTGTTGTTGAGTGTCCATGGCCGTTTGAATCATCTGTTTTACTACAGGTTTCAACTGAGCAACATCCACATTAAGCCATGTTTTTGGTATTGTCGGCTCTTCTCTGGTATTTACGTCTTTACCTTGAGACACATGTAATGTAGAGTCATGGGGCTGCCTAATCTGGAGCTGGATCCTTGGCTCATTCCCCATGTCTTCTTTATTTCCTTGAGGTGTGTCATCAGGCACCTCGATCACAGTCTGTTCGTGGGTTTGGAACTCCTTCGTTTCCTTACTCACTGGAGTTTGTCCTTCCTCTTTAATAGGTAGTTTTACATAAGTAGTATTGGTAGGAGCTTCCTTGATGCTTATCTTTGTAGTATCCTTCAATTGAATGATATGTTCCGGTTCCATAGATTCTTCGACTCTCCTTTCCTTTTCTTCCTGATTTTGTGTCGTGACTTCTACATGATCCACTTCATTCCATTCATCTTCTTGTGTTTCTGTCCGAATGTCAGTATCTAATGTATCTTTTTCAGGGCTGGATTCTGTGTTGGTACTAGAATCATCAATACCCAGCTCTTTGTATCGTCCCGCTTGTTTCGGTGTTTGCTCTGGAATTCGTTGTGTCTGCTCTTGACTAGCTTGTCTATAATGATGTCCTTGAACGTTTAAATTGACCTGCCCTTGCATGTACTGATGTGTTTCCTCAAGGGCAGCGGACAGGTCTCTCTTGGTGATAGGTACTTGTGTTGTCGTGATTTTCGGTAAGAGATGCGTTCTCTTTGATTGAGGTGTAGCTTAGGCTTCCTCTTCTCGTAGGCGCTTCGTACCCCTCATGGGTTTCTGTGTGCTGGTTTCCGCTTCTTCCACCATAGCTACTGCTTTTTTCTTTTTAGGGATCGTAGCTGATTTTACGTATCTTGCTAGTCCTTCTGAGGTTGGCATCTCTCTCAAACAGTGCTTCATTTCTAAAGCTTCGTAAATTAGTAATGTAAGAGCTGAACTGCCATTCAAAAATTTCTTTTGCCCCCACTTCTTTTGTGCTTCAAACAGTCTTTCTTGGACATACCCTGTTAGGTTGATTTTGTTTCCAATTTGCCTCATGGCATGCGATAGTAGTTGGACTACAATTTTCTGTGGAGCTGTATACCTGTGCATGCTGGGAAAGCAAAAATGTTGATGTACCAATCGTACAGCATCCTCTATGTCGATTCTGTTAATTTCCAGGAATGATCTCTTCTTGGGATCATGGCATTCTTCTTTCACATTAGTAATGCCTGCTTGATTCCATCCAAATGCTCTGTTAATCAACTCATGTGTGAATTGGATGGTCTTCCATGCCCCGACTTTATCCAAAACTTTTGCTTCGGGAACTGAGATCTTTGTTGCAGCAGGTTGCATGGTATTCATCACCTGTGCACATCTCTGAAAATCTGGCACATATATAGGCAGTTTAAGAAATGCCTCTATTCCTGCTTGTGTCCATACATCCTCAATATGAGGTAGTCCTTGTATTATTGTCTTGAAATCCTGGGACATGATTGGAAAGTAATGATCTGTGTCCATGATTTTGATTGTAGCCATGAAGATTAGCTCTGCCACTGGTTGATCATCTCTGAACCAGTGACCTCTTGCTTTTGTCAATGATTCTAATGGAAGAATTTGCACCTCTTCTTGCTGTGTAGATTCGGAATCAGTGGAAGCCATCTGCACTCAATATAGAGTATGAATTAGTATCCATATGTTCTCAGAAATCCTCCTCTATATGTTGGTTATAAGTTCGATGTTGCTCCGAGTGAATCGTGTCGTCCCTTTCCCGTGTGTGAGAAAGGTAATACCTGGATTTTTCTCCCTTTTATGTATTTTTATGTTTTCTGCTGAAAAGAAAAACAGAAAAGTTAGTTCGTAGCCGAAGCAGTTATTAATTTTTTATTTTTTTTTTTGGAGTAGATTCTTAACATATGTACAAGTGCTCTCCTATTTCCCCATTTGGAAAATGTGCTTGACTATTCTGAAATAGAAGATGGATGTGCCGAATGCTTGGCCTTGTAATGTGGCCCTATCATGCATACTTGGGATCTCGACAACTCCATATGTGTGCAATTGGGAGTAGTTGGCGTATGCATGCTGTCCAATTTGTCTTTCGGTATCCAGAATTGCTTCCTTGTGCTGGGCTTCGTTGTATGTTGCCCACTTCCACTTATTGTGGCTCTTGTCTTCTTGTTGCAGGTTTGTTTGGTCTGCTTCGTGAATTTCGGGGAGGGTCGGGTTGCCCTAGCAGACTCCTTTTTTCTCCAGTAACTCTTTATTTGTGGTTGTTTAGCCTGTGGATTGCATTGGTTCTTCTTGTTTCGGGGATCATCCTTTCGGTTTATTTTCCTTTGAATGCAAGACTTCGGAACCCATATTTGCGCTCGATCCTGTTGAGCAGCTACGACTTTCTTGGGGATCCATATTGTAGTAATTTGTCGATGATTTCGCTGTTCAGACGTAGTTGGTTTTTGCATTGCCTGTTTGTCCTGATGTCGGTTGTGCTTTTGTTGTCGAAGATACTCCTCCACTTGATCTTTCTTTATCCACACTTGGTTAGAATATGGAATAAGGTGTATCTCAATGGGTACAGATTTTGAATCACTCAGAGAACTAGTCCCTCTAATGCATGGTGCTTCTGTGAGGTCAGTTTCAGATAGATTGACACTCTCATGACTTGCTAGACTTGAACATGGTGTGCAAGCAGAATTCAATGTGTCATCACATACAGTACTTGGCGAAGTTGTTTCTATAGTGCTAGCGATCATACATTCAGGACTTTGTTCATTAGGATGAACAGTTTGCTCTATGCTCGCAGATTCCATTGGTCGTTCCTCTAGTAAACTGAATACTTCACGATGTCCTATCCTGGCTGAGATGTATCCTAACGCCAATTGAATGGTCACCTCGTATTCGTAAATCCAGTCTTGGCCTAACACTATCTCTTCAAGTAAATCCTGATCATAACACACTAATAGCTTTTGTTCCATAGTGTTGTTGCCAAGATGCAGAGGTAAGGTGATCTCACCTATGCATTGAGTAATCGTTCCTCCTATTCCTATCAGCTGTGCCATCGATGGGCGTACTTCCTCCTGGAATTTTTGGGTCAAAGAAAGTTTGATACAGCTTACAGCAGCTCCGGTGTCAATGAGAGCATTCACCAAGTGGTACTCCGTTCTTCCTGCTCCCAAATTTAAGTATGGTTGCGTTTTCTGCGATCCTTGGTTCCGAATGGCTCTAAAATTAGCCATCGGGATGAGTTCGTCTCCTCGTCGATATCTTTCATCTCGCTCTCTCATCCACTCCTTCCGTTTCTTTATTCTTTCCAATGCTTCCTGTCTTGCGTCTTCTCGTATCCTTTCCTCTTCTATGCGTCTATTCTTGCCTTTGATTAATCGAGACATTGTTTCTTCAGTCAATGGTTCTAGATATTTTTTTACTCTACATCCGCTGATATAGTTTGGTAATACATCTCCATCTATGGTTGCTAAGTTGATGGCTCCACTTGTAGATATACGATTAATGATTAAGGGGCCATATCCTCTCTTCTGCAACTTTTTAGCATGTTGTTTCAAGGTATATACCAAAACTAAATCTCCTTCCTTCAAATTTTTGTCCTTAATGTGCGCATCAAAATAGGCTTTCTGTCGTCGTTTAGCAGCGTAAATGCCTGCTACTGCTTGTAACCTAGTTTCGTGAAGCTTTTCTATTTGATCCAATTGAGCTGATAGTTCATGGCCTGTCCACTCATAGGTAGTTGCTACTCTCAGAGTGGGAATTAAGAAGTCAATTGGTAAAATAGCATTTTGTCCATACACTAAGTTAAAAGGAGTAGTGCCTATGGCGGTTTTATAGGCTACTCGAAATGCCCATAAAGCATGATGTAACTGTTTATCCCAATCTGATCTACCATTGTTAACGATTTTGGTGAGAACTGTACACAAGATTTTATTAGAACTTTCGGCTTGTCCATTGGCTTGTGGGTGATAAGGAGCGGATTTCTTATGAATTACCAAGAATTCATTCAATAAAGCTTCTATCACTTCATTCACAAAGTGCGTACCTCTATCACTCACAATTTCTATAGGTAGTCCAAATCTAGTGAAAATGTTCTCAAAGAGAAACTTGGCCGTGGTTCTTGCGTCATTTTTATTTGTTGCTTTTGCTTCCACCCATTTGGTCAGATAATCTGTGGCTACAATTATATATTTGGCATGGGATCCTTTCGCTGGTGGGCTAATAGGTCCGATGAAGTCTATTCCCCATTTCGTGAAAGCTCTGGCACTCATCATGGGTCTAAGTGGCATCTCATCTCTCCTAATTGGATATTTGGTTCGTTGGCAAGTATCACACCGTTGCACATATGTTGCGGCATCTTGGTGTAGAGTTGGCCACCACATTCCAGCAAAGAGGATCATTTTTGCTGTTTTATCTGCAGAGAAGTGTCCTCCTGCAGCTCCTGTATGAGCCATCTCTAAAACCGAAAGATACTCTTCTTCGTGAATGCATATTCGTAATTGGTTATCTTTCCCTCGTTTAAAGAGTTGTTTTCCTATGATGGCATAATCCTTACTTTGTTCCTCAAGTGCATGTTTCCTTGCTGAAGTAGCTCCATCTGGGTATTTTTGAGTTTTCAAGAACTTTACCAGAGGCATGCTCCATCTTGGTGCTATGGTAGAATAGCATAAGGTAGAGTTCTCTTCTGGGATTTGTTCTTGACAGGTCTGACAGTTTGACACATAGTTATGTGCATCTCTTTGCATGGTTGGCCAATATATGCCAAATCTCTTGAGAGCTTGCCACGTTCCTTTTGCATTCAAATGAGTTTTCCATTGGTTTATGTGAGCTTTCTGAAGCCACATTTCTTGTTCCTCTTCTTCCACACATCTCATTAGTATCCCACTTGAATCCTGGTGATACAAGCTTCCCGCAATGATGTGAAGATTCTTAGTCTTCCATAGATCTTGGGTTGGGTTTGGCGTGATCCCATCTTTTGGTCCATGAGTAAGTATAGGGATCAACTTTTCTGCCCATTGAGGACATACTTCCAGGTTAAAAAGGTAAGTATCAGGCAGATCATCGGGTACTCCTATGGGTGGTTCTCCATGGGTCATTCTCGATAAGTGATCTGCTCTTATGTGGGTATTTCCTTTCTTGACTACTACTTCAAAATCAAATTCCATTAGCAATAAAAACCATCGTACCAGTCTTCCTGTATTACAAGGCTTGTTGACTAAGTACAATAGGGCTTGATGATCAATGAAGAATTTGAATTTGTTTGCCAACAGGTAATGTCTGAACTTTTTGACTGCGTACACCATCCCTAGGCCTTCTCTCTCCGTGGTAGTATAGTTGCGTTCTGCTTGATTTAACTGTCTACTAGCATAGGCTATAGGGTGGTCTAATTTTCCTGTGTCAGCAGGTTGAGCTAAGATGCAACCAATGGCAAACTTGGATGCATCCACATGAATGTGAAACGGCTTATTCCAGTTAGGGACTCGAAGGATTGGTGTTGAACTCAATCGCTTCTTTAACTCATTGAAGGCTCTCTCGCATTCTTCGGTCCAATTAAATAGAGTCAATAATGCATAAAGAGGTCTAGCAATTATGGCGTACATATGTATAAATCTTCGATAGTATCCACAATGTCCCATAAATGCTTGAACTTCCTTAGCCGTCTTAGGTCTTGGTAAATCCAGAATTACTTTAATTTTGTCTTCATCAGTTGAAATTCCGTTTTTAGAGACAATATGTCCTAATATTTTCCCTTGTCTAACCATGAAGACACATTTTTCAGGGTTAAGGCATACTCGATATTGTCGACATTTAGCAAAGATCTTTTCTAGCTCAGGGATGTGCTCCAATCGTATAGCTGAATAAGTACAAAGATCATCCACATATACCTCCATACTTTTTCGCAGAAATTCCTTGAACACATGACACATCAATCTTTGGAAGGTAGCTGGAGCATTTGTTAAACCAAAAGGCATGACTCTAAAGGCGTATACTCCCCATTCAGTCGCGAAAGCTGTTTTATGTTGGTCCTCAGGAGCAATGGCTACCTGATTATACCCTGAAAAGCCATCCAGAAAGCTATAAACTTCCTTCCCTGCTACCCTTTCCAAGAGATGATCTGTGATTGGTAAAGGATAACTATCCCTTATCGTCGCGGCATTTACTTTCTTCAAATTGATGCACACTCTTAACTTTCCATTCTTTTTCGGTACAACCACCAAGGGTGACACCCATTCCGTGTGCTCAATTTCATATATAAATCCAGCATCTAGTAATTTGTCTATTTCTTCCTTTATTTTTGCTGAATATACATCATTATAGGTATATGGTCTTTGTTTAGAAGGTTTGGCTTCGGATGTCATGGGAATTCTATGCGCACATATAGAAGGGTCGACTCCTTTCAAGTCCTTGTAGGTCCAAGCAAAGACATCCCGATATTCTCTTATGAGACGAATTAACTCCTGTTCTTCCTCTACTGAAACATCCTGTCCTATGAAGGTACATCGTTCTTCTCCTTCTTCTACAGTCACTACTATCTTCTTGGTTTGTTCCTTATTATCATATGCTATTCCCAGTTGTGCCTCTCTTTTAGGCATTTGAATAGCGATTTTTCTCTCCTCCACTTCATATTTTTTAAAGTGAGCTGGTACCTCAAATTGGTCTTGGATTTTATTTTCCTCATCTTCTGTTTCCCTTTCAAATTCTAATTCCCCCTTCTGTGTGAGTGCCTGGTGTTTTTCCTTGGCTGTAATATTTATGTTGGTGGTACTATGCCCTAGATCCATTGGTTCGGGCTCCATTTCAATGCTCTCATAGTCCTCCTTCCAGTCTTTCTCGATCACTTCACCTTCTTCAGCTTCCTGAAGGACTACCACATACAGGCTCACATCATAACCCTCCTCATCGATGCATTCGTTTATGGTCACTACTTCTTCGTTTACACAGACATCGAGGGTCGCTAAAATTTCCATCCAACCATGTGGTTCAAATTCTTCATCCGGAAATACTTGTGGCATGTAAGCTGGATCTTGTACAGACCTCGCTATTCCTTGTTTTTGCTGCCATCCTTTTCTTCTCTCCTCTTCCCTCTTTGCCGTTTGGCATATCCATAAATGAGTGTCCTCGTTCATCCAAGATTGATCACTAGAACCTACGCTATGAATTGATTGATCGTCTTCCTCCTTATGAATTTGATTCCATTGTAGAGGTGGAACATCTTGATAAGTGTACGTATGTAGGTTAATTCTAGTGGTGGTTCCTTCATGTTGTAGATATACCGCGTCTTTTCCCCAATCTTGTACAACCTTTAACTGTCTCAGGAAAGGCCTTCCCAGAATCATTTCATAATTGCTTGGCCTTTCGAAGTGACATATTGCTAAGGTATGTTCAAATTCCACTCCACACGTAGTGAAGACTACTCGTTCCAACAATCCTAAGGGTCTTTCCGTGTGTCCATCTGCCATTTGTATTTTCATGTGTGTCGGTCTTAATGCTGGTTTTCCCCATTTCTCCCAAATTTCTTTGGTAGCAATACCTACTCCAGCTCCTGAATCTAATATGGCTTTGGTTGTATAACCCCTAAAGGCAATTGGAAGGCAGGTATTTCCTTCATCTCCCTCACTAAAGTCGCCTACCTTGTCCACTGGAATTCTCACCGTGTTAACTTCGTCTGCTATTTCTTTCTTTTCCTCTTTGGCCTCCCATTGATCAACTAATTTTTCTTTCAAATGCGGTTTTACCTTTATCAGTTCTTTGAATGTTAGGGTACAAGGGATTTTTACCTCTCTAAGGCGTTGTATGATCTCAGATGTTTGAACTGATGGGTTCGTTTCTCGTTTCCTTATTGAGGGAATGTGATATAGTTCTGAATTGTGTTCGTATTCCCCTGTGTAATTGGGTAGTTCATGTTCGTCTTCTTCTCCTTGGTTACTTGCATCCATCGGTAAAATTTCTTCTGAGTTTAGTTCAGGTACTGAACCCTCTATTTCGTCTCCTGCTTCTAGTTCCTCAAAGGGTGGTTCAATTCCTTCCACTTTCTTCCATTTGTCCTCTTGAACTCGTTCCCATAGATCTTTAGTCCATTCTCCTTCTATCTCGGGAACTATGGATCCTTCCTTTCTCTCCATACCCCGTTCGTCATTCTGGGTTCTACTCACTTCAGGCTTTTCATGAGTGTTTACACACTCTTGGAACTTCTCTTCAGAAATTCGGGTATTGGGTAAAGGTGATGCAGGTTTTTCTAAGGTCTGTTGCGCAACTTCTATCAATTTTTTGCAGATCTCCAGTCTTTCCTTTTCTAAGTCGCCTCTTGGATATTCTCTCTCGTGTTGTTCTATGGTAGGTCCTGCTTTTATTCGTGCCTTGTATGCCTGAATCCACATGGCTAATTCTTCAGGCATAGGATCTGCTAACACTGATCCTACCTCCTCTTTTCTGTACTGTTCATTCTTATTCTCTTCTTTCCTCTTCGGTTCTTCCTTTGGTTTTTGTTTGTTCTCCTCCTTTTCCTTCTTTTGCAATAACTTCTTTTCTTTTATCCTATCCCTTCGGTGCTTCCATCTTAGGGACCTTTTACTTGCAATACTCTTTTCTGGCTCTTCTGAGTCTTCAACTCTTTGAGGGATGGGTGTGTCCCTCTCCTTGTCGCTTTGATTATTCTCCTTCGTTTTATCAGGGGTCTCTCTGGCTTTGGCTCTCGTTATTGCTTTCAACGGTACTGAGTACTCTTTATCACTCCCTGATGATTCAATCACTTCTATTACATTGATTTGCACGTTAGATGTAATCTTGTTAGGATTCTTAGGGCACTCTCTGAAAAGGTGTTCCTTACCACAATCACTACAGTAGCCTTCCCAAACTCGTTGTGGTGGTGGTGGGTTTGGCAATGTGCATTCTCTGATGTAGTGATCACCTCCACATCTGTAGCATGGTCCTCTGGGTACAGGCGGTCTGTTCATGGGTCGGGGTGGTATAGTTGCTCTAGGAGCTGTGTACATTAATGGCACATAGTCATGCTCATGTCTGTATGGACTTTCTGGTGCTTCCATGGCATAGGCGTAAGGTTCATACAGTTGTCCATATTCTATCATTGAGCTTTCATAATCAGGGTATGTTCCTTGACTAGGGTCATAAAACGAGTCATATGGTTCATTACTAGTCAAAGGTGTAGCTGGGACTATAGCTCTCTCTAGGTTTTCTTCCGGTTGAGCAATCTTGACTGGGACAACGTTCTGAGGATGGGGCAGTTGTTGTCCTAGTACTGGCTGTGGTTGGGTGTATCCCTGATATGCATATGGTCGTGGCACTGATGCTTGCGGCTGATAAGTGGGATATCTAACGGCTTCACCTCCCTGGTCTCTCTGAGGGTATCCGTAAGGTCTTGTGTATTGTTGTGCCGGTCTTGCTTGCCTATTGTAGGGACAATTTTCTGTGCTGTGATTTGTGTATTTTTGTTCCACACTGCAAAATTGTAGAGGTTCTGGGACAGTGGGTCTATTATAAGCATAAGCCGGTGGTGGGACTACTCCCCTAGTACACAAGTGAGAAGGATGATCACCTCCACACTGCATACACCTTCTAAGCATGGGTACTCTCATCGGATTATTGGGGTAGTTCCTCTGTCCTTGAACGTTCAACTTTTTAGCTAACAAATCGGCTATTTCCTCCACATTGTTTTTAGTCATGGATGCGTTACTGGTCGAATCTTCGCTTTTAGAGCTTCCTTGAGGTATTTTCAGGTCCTCTGCTAGGTTATCTTCTAAATCTATGCATTCCTTCATGCATTCTTGCAAAGTCTGAACCCTTTTTACATACACCAACGATCTTAAGGATCCGTTCAATAATCCCTCCAAAAACAATGACACCATTTTATTTTGTGTTGGCCTCTCTTCCATTGGGCATCTGTCTACATACTGCTTGAATCTTCTGGCAGCCAATCTCACTGACTCGGTAGGGGCTTGTTTGAAGCTATGGATTAAAGATGAAGAGTTGTTTTTGATTCCTGATTTAGTAAATTCCTCAATCATTTCTTGGTACACTTGTTCCATGTTCTGAAAGGTATTAGGGTCCAATGGCTGAAACCAAGCTAACGCAGTATCTGACAGTGTAAGACCAAAGGACTCATATTGAATAAAAAAGTCTTCTACCTGTTCGGCTCTGATTACTTGTTTAAATTCCGCTATATGATTATAAGGTTCACTAGAGCCATCATAGTGATTTCTCATGCATTTGGCAACTTGGATTGGCCTGAGTCGTTTTCCTGCTTCTGGTGGTCTAGGCATCACTGGGAAAATGGGTCTTCCTATTGGTATGCCAGGTCCTCTTACTACCGGCGGTCTGACTGGAGCGTGAGTTCCATGTCTCGGATCAATAGTTGGTTGAGGTCGGTAATTAGGGTTATTTGTAGGAATTGCAAACTGCACATGTGGTCTAACGGGTATTTGTGTTTGTTGTGTTTGTTGTGTTTGGCCCGACTACTGGTATGAATCATTATGGGATGTTCCAAGTGGATGTCTTGAAGTAGTGGCTTGGTCCCTAGGGGGAAACACTGGGATATTCTGATACTTCAACTCAGCTCTTTCTGCTTCTGTTAAGGGCCAATATCTTCTCTGATTCTTGTCCAGATAGGTGACGACGGTGGAGAAATCAGGATCTTGCAACTCATAGATGGTGACTGGGTTAGGAGCAGCTTCCCAAATAGAAGAATGTGCTCTAAGGAGATGCTCCATCCCATTGATCAAATATACATCCATTAAGGTGTCATCTTGGGGAATCAGATCTCCTCTCCATATTCTTGCAACTGTAGACCTTCCTCTAGGTGTAGTTACTTGCTCCTCATTTCCTCCTCCATTCAAGTTTGAAGCATTATTTTCTTCACCAATTTCATTAATGTCTTCTGGGTGTTCCGTGACAACATATTGAATGTCTCTTTTGTCCATGTAGAATCCTCCTACGTACTTGACTGCTGGTCTAGGCACTATGTAAGCTTCTGAAACTTTCCTTAATCTGGCCACTGATCTGTTTAGACCATCCAAATAAATAGGGATCTCATTTTGGTTGGTGTTCACATACTCCAAAGAGGTCCTGTACTCTCCCTCAATGATTGACATCATGCCAATCATGGGCACAGTGTTCTGCATGTCTTCTGAAGCCATGGGAATTTCTTCCTCTGACTCACTGGATGTCTCTGAGTAATGTGAACGGTTACTTGGCTCTGCCACACTACCTACAGATGATATTACACTTCTTCGACTTCCTAGGGTTCTTCCGGATCTCAGGTTCATCCACTTCTAAACTCTGATCAGACTTTGATATCCTTGGGCCTTAGGCACTCCTCTCTATAGGTCTAAAATGTCTAGAAGACTTGGGTTGGAAAGAAATGAGTAAAAAGGAATTTTGTCAGAACACGATACTTATCTCCCAAACTCACGATACACGATCTCCAGATTTAGACGATACCCGATACTTGATAAATATCGCGACACCTGCGACACGATACCGATCGCTTAATGAAACGATACCGATACCTCGAGGTAAACGATACACGATATTTGGTCTCAGGCGATACACGATACTTGGAATAGACGATACTCGATATGTGGGAAGTATCGCGATCTTTGCTCTAAACGATCTCTGGGCCAAACGATACTTGGCTGGAAACGATACACGATACTTTAAATCCCACGATACACGATATCTGAACTGAAACGATCGACGATACACGATACTTGGTGAGTATCGCGATCTCAGAGATGCGATACACGATACTTGACCCAAACGATACTTGATCAAAACGATACTTCAGGGAAACGATACTTGGCAGACACGATACACGATACTTGGACTAGACGATACACGATACAGTTCAAGTATCGCGATCTCTGAAGTCCAGGCAATACACGATACCTCAGCAAAAACGATACATGATACTTCGGCTCAGACGATACTTGACCCAAGCGATCGCTAGCAAAACGATACACGATACTTATCAGGTATCGCGATCTTTGACCAAACGATACTTCTCAAGTATCGCGATCGGCACAAAACGATACACGATCTACGATACACGATAGACGATCGCTGGCAAAACGATCTCTGACCAAGTATCGCGATCGGTATGAGACGATACACGATCGATGGGAAATATCGCGATACTCAACCACAGGAGCAAAACGATACTTGTGAAGTATCGCGATACTCGACCGCGGGAGTAAAACGATACTTGACCCTTAGACAATTTTTAACAATTGTTTTTGAAGTTTTGATTTTGCCCCCTTGATCACCTAGCTCCTCACTTCTCTCTTCACTATCTGTATCAATCAAAACACACCTTTTTGCCCCCTGAAGCTCTAACGATACCTGGCGCAGATCGTTTTTCTTTCCTACTTTAATTTGTTTGAGAAATGTTGATTAAAATGATGGGCTAGCTCACCTTGGTGGCACCTAGGTTCTCTTTGTCACTTTCCCTTGCTCTGTGCACTTCCAAATTACTTGTTTCCTCGCCCACGATCTCTGCCACAGCTCACGATACTCGACGCTCACACTCACTATACTTGCTCAAACAAGTGATCTTCAAAATGACTTTTTGGCTTTTATACTTGAAAATTTTTTTTTTTTTTTTTCTATCTACTGAAAATGAAACAACAAGGCAAAGGGTGAAACTACTCTAGTCTACTCCCTCACTCTTCCTGCTCTCCTCCTACTACTCACTTCCCTAAACTAACAACTCACTACACACACTCCAAGAATGAGAAGTAGCAAGTGCGGCTGAAAGTGACTTACCAAAGAAGAGAAAATTTCCACTCCTCCACTTAAGCTACGTACCATCACACGAATGCCTCGGTTGATTCATCACTCCCCGGCAACGGCGCCAAAAAGTGTGTTGACCTAAGCATCAACTTAGGGACTTGCGGAGAAGGAGACTATACCTCAATCCCCTCACAAGTGCATATAATGGGGTTACACGCTTTTAATTATCAATCCAAAGAGTATGCGAACCCTAACCGAGTGTATGAGGACATGCATTCATGTAATGGTCAATGCAAATGAACTACTCAAAGAGTACAATCAAGGTAAATACTTATCCAAACAAGCTCCAACTGTTGGTCCAGGCGAAACGATACTTGGTGCAGCAGCCGTCAGTATTTTGGACTTTTCTCCCAGCTCCGAGCTCCAAACATAGCAAATAGCATATGCGTTTCGAAGCTCTCGAGAAGACGCATCCAATGGCAGTGGTTTCACTCAATTCTGACGCTCCTACTTCAAGTTATGGTCAAAATACTGAGTCGCGGGAATACTTTCCTACACTTCAGCACTTCCTTCTCGTCACACACACCTTACCTACAGCAAACAACAGCTCTCATGGATAGGCAACACTCACGAGCACTCTTTCCAAGCAATACACATGCATACAAGCTCACGAAGAAGAAGATACGGAGTGAAGAAGACACAAATTCGAATTTCTGTGCTCTCCCTTCTCACAATGGCCAAAAAGTCCTTTACAAAGAATCACATTTGACTTATATACTTGTGCCCTAAAAATGGTCCTTTCACACAAGAGACCGGCACTTTATTCACTAAAAGACTAATTTCTCTACTAATTTACATGGGTAAGCTTCTAATCTTCTGTGGGGATGCATCTAGAGGACTCCTCTAGTGCCTTTACAACGGAAAATATATTACAAGAGTGATTATGATACAAAAATATGATGTCCAAATCGGAAAAATTTTGGGGCCCATCTTTTTTCTGCTTTGTACTTCTTTAGCTCTGCAACAGGCACCCATATTTGTCTCGTGCCTCTTGCTTTATGATACTAATACTGCTTTCTTTTTGTAGTCTGATATTGTCGTCGGTCTGGGTTCCTTCGTCGTGGTTGACTCCTTAGTGGTTGAGGTTGAGAGGTCTGATGGACACTCTGCTTTGGAAAAGAAGGGAGGTCCAACACTTGCTGCCCATTAGGAAGTGAGGCATTCTATACCATAGATCTAGGCCAGTTCGCAGTAAGTGTGGAAGGATGGGCACCGCAGGGTGTTTTGCCCATGTGGCTGCTGCTGCAATCCACCTGACCGCTGATGTAACCCACCTGATCTGCAATGGTCCCCATTTGTCCGCTGCAGGAAGACCGAGGGAAAATCTCTCGACAATCTTTTATCTGGCAACGATCCATTGCCAAGCTCTCATGGGTTGACTTTGGAAGGAGCATGCTTAGCCGAGGGCTTTGACCAAATATTTTATGGTCCTCCATCGCAAGCGTTTCATAGGGTCGCGGGTCACATACCTCAAGCGGAGGGTTGTTAGGGAAGTTAAGCGGTATCACTCGCTTCTGATCTAAGGTTCCAATCTGTCACATGTGCATCAAAATATGCTTTCTATTGCTTCTTTGCTACGTATATTGCTGCTGCTTCTCTCAGCCTGGTTTCTCCTAATCGTTCCAAGTCCATTATCTTGGATGATAATTCATGGCGGGTCCACTGATGTTCTTGTGCAACCTTAAGGTTCGGTATCAAGAAGTCCAAAGGAAGCACAACATTCTGACGAAAAACCATATGAAAGGGAGTTGCATTGAGTACAGTCTTGTAGGCTACTCGATATGCCCAAACAACATGGTGTAACTGTTTGTCCCAATCTGAACGTTTGTTGTTCACGAGTTTTGTCAGTACGTTACAAAGGATCTTGTTAGTGCTTTCAGCCTGACCATTGGCCTGAGGATGCTATGGTGCAGATTTCTTGTGAATCACCATAAAATCCTGTAACAAATATTCAATGACTTGGTTTAGAAAGTGAGTTCCTCGATCGCTCACTAACTCTATAGGCAATCCATATCTTGTAAAGACATTTTCAAAGAAGAATTTTGCAGTCGTGTGTGCATCATTCTTTTTTGTGGCTTTTGCCTCTACCCATTCGGTAAGATAATCAGTCGCAACAATAATGTATTCTGCATGTGTACCTTTTGCAGGGGGGGTTAATGGGTCCTACAAAGTCTATACCCCACTTAGAAAATGCACGTCCTCCCATCATGGGTTTCAATGGCATTTCATCTCTACGAGTAGGAAATTGAGTTCTTTGGCACACATCACATCTCTTAACATAGGTATATGCATCCATGTGAAGAGTGGGACACCATAATCCTACAAATAGTATGGCTTTGATGATCCTATTGGGGCCAAAGTGACCTCTTGCAACACCTTGGTGTGCAGTTTCTAGTACGCTCAAATCATCGCTTTCATGAACACATTGTCTTAGGTATCCGTCTCGTCCTCTTTTGTATAGATTGTCACCAATAAGTGAATAATCTTGAGCTTCCTGCTCTAGACTTCGTTGTCGTGCTAAAGTCATTCCTTGAGGAATGTTTTCGTCCTCAAGTATGTCACTAAAGGTTCACTCTAGTCTAGTGTGAGAGACACATGAGATAATGTAGCATGTTCTACTGGTGGTCTTTCACAACAAACAGGGCATTCTTTACACAACTTTTAGACGTCTGCTTCCATTGAAGGCCAATAGACTCCTAGTCTATGCAGAGTCTGCAATGTATGATGTTTCGAGTGGTGTTGCTTTAATGCACCTACATGTGCTAATTGCAACCAATTCGCATGTTCTGATTCATCTACACAACAAGCAAGAATCTTTTGATTATCCTGTTTATATATACTTCCTGCTATTATTTGATATCTTTGAGACTTGGTAATTTCTCCTTCCTTGATCCTTATCCTAGGATTCTTGGGTCCATATGTGAGAATAGGGACTCTAGGCTTAGCCCATTCTGGTGCTATCTCAAGGTTAAACAAATATGCATCGGGTAATTCGTCCGTTATTCCTTGAGGAGCTTCTCCTGTGGTTAATCTTGAAAGGTGGTAAGCTCTGAGATGTGTCTTTCCCTTCCTGACTACTACTTCAAAGTCATACTCCATGAGTAATAGAAACCAACGTATCAAACTTCCCGTGTTACATGGTTTATTGACTAAGTACAATAATGCTTGATGATCGGTAAAGAACTTGAACTTGTTTGCCATCAAATAATGTCTGAATTTCTTTACTGCGTAGATCATTCCCAATCCTTCTCATTTCGTAGTGGTGTAATTTCTTTCTACTATGTTCAACTGTCTGCTCGCATAAGCTATGGGGAGATCTATATTACCTTCATTCGTGGGTTGTGCCAACACACATCCTATGGCATAGTTGGATGCATCCACATGTACATGGAATGGCTTGCTCCAATCTAGGGTTGTCAATATAGGTGCTAAGCACAAATGTCGTTTAAGTTCATTAAATGAATTCTCACATTCATTTGTCCATTCAAACTTGGTCAAAAGAGAGTACAGAGGCTTGGCTATGATTGCATACATGTGTATGAACCATCTGTAATAACCACAATGTCCCATAAATGCTTGTACTTCTTTTACGTTACTCGATCTAGGTAGATCTACAATTACCTTCACTTTTTCTTCATCAGTAGAGATTCCATTCTTTGACACAATGTGTCCTAGAATTTTGCCTTGTCTGACCATGAAAATGCATTTTTTTGGGTTCAGACAAACCTGATATTCTCGACATTTGTCAAATACTTGCCTTAATTCTGGGATATGAGTTTTCCTCACATTCGAATGTGCACATGGGTCATCAACATAAACTTCCAAATTCTTGCGTAAGAATTCCTTAAAAACGTGACACATGAGTCGCTGGAAAGTGGCGGGTGCATTTTTTAAGCCAAAAGGCATTACACGAAATGCAAATATGCCCCATTCTGTGGCAAAAGCCGTCTTGTGTTGATCTTCTGGAGCAATGGCTACTTGATTATAGCCTGAGAATCCATCAAGAAAGCTGTAAACTTCCTTGCCCGCAACTCTTTCCAATAAATGTTCCGTGATAGGAAGAGGATGACTGTCTCTAATCCTGGTGGCATTAACTTTTTTAAGGTTAATACACACACACAATTTTCCATTCTTCTTGGGCACAACCACAATGGGGGATACCCATTTGGTATGCTCAATTTTGTAAATGAATCCTACTTCTATCAAGTGATCTATTTCTTCTTTAATCTTAGCAGCGTAGTTATCATTGTACATGTATGGTTTTTGTTTCGTGGGTTTTGCATCTGGAGTCATAGGGATTCTATGGGAACATATATCCGGGTCTACTCCTTTCAAATCTTTGTAACTCCAAGCAAACACATCTCGATATTCGCGCAATAGGGCAACTAACTCTTCTTCTTCTTCATTCCTCAAATCATGCCCTATGTATGTACATTTTTCTCCTTCTCCTTCTATGGCAACTATTATTTTTTTGGTTTTCTCTTGATTATCATATACTTCTCCAACATCAGCTTTTCTGTTAGGCATTCGTACCATGATTCTTCTATCTTCAATTTCATACTTCTTGAAGTTCTCGGGAACCTCAAACAAGGATTCTTCTTCTTCTGACATGGTTTCTTTCTTCTTTCTTTTCTTATCTTCACTTTTGGTGGTCACGTGTGTGGCCAACCTCACATCATTCATTAGTTCTTCGTGTCTTTGAGGGTGAGCTTCTACTTCGTAGAAATATTCTTCCTCTTATGCAAAGGGTGGGTCCATAATAATTGACTCTAAATTGAAATCACTCGCATCCTCAAATGCATCAGTGCTAGGTTCACATTCTTCAATAATTGAATCACACATGATTGGCTCTATTGTGAAGACTGAAATGTCATAGCCATCCTCGTCACAGTGGGGTGTCCATTGTTCTTCATTGATGGCTACATCCATGGTTGCTAGGATTTCTTCCCAACCATGAGGTTCAAACTCCTCATCTAGAAATACTACAGGTGCGTAAGCTGGGTCTTGAAGAGTTCGTGGATGTTGTTCTGTACCTAAGGTCCTTGCTTCTAACCATTCTTTCTCTTGTTTTTCTACTTTACACATCCATAAATGAGTGTCCTCGTGCACCATGAGGGGTTTGATTCCAAGGAGTGTACTGATTCTGTTTCTTCTTGTGTCTTATGGATGGTATTCCATTGTAGTGGGGGTACGTCTCGATGAGAATAGTCTTTAAGATTGACTTTAGTAGTCACTCCTAAATGTTGTAAGTACAAAGAATTAGTTCCCCAATCTTGTACAATTTGCAACTGACGCATGAATGGTCGTCCTAAAATCATCTCATAAGCATGATTTTTACTAAAATCACAAATGGCAAAAGTATGCTCAAATTCTACACCACAAGTGGTGAGAGATATGCCTTCTAGTAAGCCTAATGGTTTCTCTATGTGTCCATCAGCCATTTGTAGCTTCATCCTGGTAGGTCTTAGTGTTGGCTTACCCCAATGTTTCCATAAAGCGGTGGTAGCGATGGCTACTCCGGCTCTTGAATCTAAGATGGCTTTTGTGGTGTAGCCTTGGTGGGTTATTGGAAGGTAAGTGTTACCTTCCTCTCCTTTGCTTACATCTCCAATCCTTTCTACGGGTATCTCTGGTACCTTTTTGTGTGATCCTATCTGTGATGGAGTAGTAGCAAGCTCCCGGAATTGATTTGCTACATGCTTCCACACTTTAGGTTTAACCTTTAGCAATTCCTCTAGAGTGAGATAACATTGTACTTTGGTGTTCTTTACCACTTCCGTGTTTCTAGGGATTACTGATTTTTCATTCCTCACTATATTGTGGGTGCTCTCATGCTAATAGACTTTGCTTCCCAAGGTCCTGTGAACTGAGGTAATTCTTGTAGAGAATTGGATTCAAAACCTGTGTGCTCACTCAGTTGCTCTTCCTCTACATCATCATAAATAGAGGGGATGTCTTGGGGAAATTGCTCTTGCAAGTCATCTATTTCTTGAATAGGAGGACGAGTTCCTTGTTCTTTTCTCCATTTCTCTTCTTGAATTTCTCTCAGAAATTCATGTGAGTATCTATGTATGGAAGACAGGTTGTCTTCACCCTCTGTGTTGGCTACTTGAGACAGGGATGGTGCATTCCTTTCCTGTGTCTCCGAGGTAATAGGGTTCCTATGCTGATTCTTTTTCTCCTTGCTATCAATCAAATATTCTAATCTCTCCACTAGTCCTTGAAAGTGTAGTTTCGGTTTTGCCATGTTATTCCAATTAAGATATCTAGAGGCTTTGAACATTGCTTGTGCTAATTCTACCATCTTCATACAAAGTTTTGTTCTCTCAATTTCTAGATCAGCTCGGGGGTAGTTCTTACTCATTTCAGCTATTTGAGGTCCTTCTTTTAATCTAGCCTAATATGCATGAAACATCATGTCTAGGTTTTTTGGTATGGATTCTGCTAAAACTGATCCTAATCTCTGAGCTAGGTTCTCTTGATTCAATTCTTGTGAAGTCAATTCTAGGATTTTGGCTCTAGATTCCTTGAGACTTCCTTCCCATTTAGTTATCCTTTTACTCCACTTTCTCTTAATCCTTTCTCTGGAATCTTTCCAAGATTTTGTCTTTTTACTACTAGATTCTCCAACTTCACTAGTTCCGGCTACTTTCTCATGATTAAGTTGTTGATTCTATAAGAGCACCTGGGCTCCTATTATAGCTTGGATAGGCATGTATGTAGGGTTGGATCCATCTACATTGTGCACAATACCTATCACATTGATGGGTGTCACATTTGAAGCATTTACAGGGTTCTTAGGACAATCTTTTATGACATGCTCTTTACCTTAATCGACACAAAAGCCCTGTATGTTATAATATTGTGACTGTCCCGCTTGGAGGATGTGGACAATCCTTTATGAAATGATCTCCTTGGCACCTAAAGCATGGTCCTCTAGGGCCCTGTGGTCTTTGTTGTCTCAATTGGGGCCGTGGATTAGGTTCATATACATCACATTAGCGTAATCGGGCTCCCAACTGGGTTCCAATGGTGGACTATTGTACTGATATGTCTCCACGTGTTTTGGTGACTCTGTGTAATATGCGGGTGGACTATCTACATGAGTAGAGTCAAAATTGTTAGGGTTCCGGTCAATTTCTGTGATCAGAGGTGATGAAGGCACTAAAGTCCTACTTAGGTTCTCTTCTGCAGCAGCGTATTTAACTGAGATAACATTAGCTGGTGGGGGTGGTTGTTGGGCTAAAACAAGTTGTGGTCTCTGTTGAGCCTGATAAGGATAGTTATGAGGAGGCCTATAGTAATGAAGCTGAGCATTGTACTGACCTTGATACCTACCTGGTTGTGGGTATGCTTGCAAGTAGTTTTGTCTCACTGCTTGTTTGTTGTATGGGCAGTCTTGAGCCGTATGATTTGTGTACCTTCTCTCAATTGTACAGTACTGGCCACTAGGGTGTGTTGCATTGGGACACACATTTGCCATATGATCACCACCACAGGTGTAACAACGCTTGTTTGTTGCTAACCTAGGCATCTGTTTACTAGAAACTCCTAGTTTCTGGGCCACTTTTTGTGCTAGGTCTTCTATCGAGCTGGACAATTTTGAAGATGCTAGAGATGAACAATCTGAGTCCTTATACACCTTTGAGAGTTCCAACTCGTCTGCTAAGTTGTCTTCAATGTTTATGCAAATTCTTACACATTGTTCTAGTGTTGTGGGTTCCTTCAAGTATACATAGGAGCTTAGGTTAGAGCTCAACAGACCATCTAAAAACAATGACACTTGCTTGGCATGTGAGGGTAGCTCTTACATCGGACATCTTTCCACATATTGTCTAAACCTACGTCCTGCCAGTCTAACTGTTTCTTGAGGGGTTTGTTTGAAACTATGAATCAATGAAGACGTGTCATGTCTGATTCCACTTTTAGAGAATTCAGTGATGAATGACTCTAAAAAGTGATGGATGTCTCTAAATTGCCTTTGTTGCAATGGTTGGAACCAAGTTAAAGCTGTGTTCTTTAACGTTAGTCCAAATGCATTATATTGCGTGAACATGTCTTCTACTTGTTCTGCCCTTAGCACTTGCTTGAATTCCGCAATGTGGTCATAGGGATCTCCTGTCCCATCAAAATAGTTTTTCATGGACTTTTCTAGTTGAGTGGGTCTCAGTATTCTTGCGTGTTCATGTGGTCTAGGTAGAGGAAAATCATCTCTACCACCTGGTATTCTAGGTTCTCTTTGTCTATCCACTTTATCAGTGTCTATGGTGGTTCTATCTCTCCCTAGGGGATGATTGAAACTTACTTTAGGTCTCTCTTTGTTGTTCTCTCTTTGATAACCATGGGCTGAGGATGTTCCTACCCCTTGATGGCTCGCGTTTACGTTTGTTCGAGATGGAGGGAATACTAAATCCCCTCTCCATGTGTAGGTATTTCTCACATGGTCTGGTACCACAAACACTCTTTATGAAGTTTCATCCAGGTATACAACCTTTCCAGGTGTATTTGGGTCCTTAAATTCATAGATTTTTATGGAGCCTACCTCACTAGGTTGTTTCGTTCTGTACCTCTGAAATGCTTCGTTTGTCTCTTTGTTTACGAATAATTCTATGCTTCTATTATCCTGAGGGATCCACTCTGGGATTAGTACTCTTGTTAGTACTGATTTCCCTCTAGGTATCATAGGTTCTTCTAATGTTTCTTTTCCTTGGGCTCTCGCTTCCGTCTCCCACTGAATTACGCCAAACTCATTGGTATTGTTTGGCTGAGTACTTATGATGTACATTGTTTCTTCCTTCTCTATGTACACGTCTCTCTCGAATTTCACCACTGGACGTTCCAATCCAATGGGTTGATCAGGATTGTGCATTTGCACCACTTATCTTTGCAAACCATCCTCATAGATGCGAGCACCTAAGCAGTTGGTTCGGAGAAATTCTAACTGAGTTCTATAGGGTCCTTCAGGTTTTTCCAAATATGCTACGTTTGACCCTCCTTCTGGTCTTTCCGTGCTAAAAGCCATTTCTGATTCACTCGTATCTGAGCTCAACTCGTAGGGAGAACTATTATTCAATTGTTGTGCCCACGAACGTGCAGTGGTTCCTACACTTGCTTCTGATGATCTAAGGCTCAGTCTGACTTGCCTATGTGTTTGCGCGATCTACGATTCATGAATTTTCTTCGCGAGTCTTCTGATTGTCAATGGTTCCACAGGAATTGACTTTGTGTGGTACTTTTGAGTTCTCGTTCCATCTCACTTAAGTTCTTTCCTTTAGGTTTTCCTTTCACACACCTTTACTTTAGTCTTGGACTTTGAAAAATTAAGTTTCTTCAACTTGATTCGTTCCTATCGTCGTTAATCTAATCCACAATGCTATCGTTTATCCTAAGCTAATAATTGACTGAGGGGGTTGGTCTTCCAACCTCAAGTCAGCTGCTTTGAGTGCTCTGATGCCCAAGAAGCTGCACTTCCCAAGCCTTGTGTTCTTCACTACCTTGCTTTGGTTGCCCTTGATTGTCCTTGCTAGACCTGTAAAAATTCAATATTAGACCAATTCACAATGGATGATCAAGCACTTGAGTATGTACACCTTTAAAGGTCCCTTTCCTTTTGCCCAAAATTTTTATGCTCCCTGACTTTTCTAATCCCAACTATGCAAACCTCAATTTATTCTCTCGGACTATGCCAACGAGCTATAAAGCTCAAAAAACGGACTTCGGATGAAAAAGATATGACCGTTCTAGCCCTCGGGGGTAAAAACTGACAAACAAGTTTTTCTCCAAATATGCGCTAAGGGGTCTCCTATGAGTCTAATCACCCAAAAATTTTCAAAAAATAGCCCCTAATTTGGTCAGAAAATCAAACCCTAAAAATTGCGTTTGGGGTGGACAATCGCGATGGTCTGAGATAATCGCGATGGTCTGGGACTGTCACGATGGTTCAGGTGAACCGTCGCGATGGCGTGACACAATCGCGATGGTCCGATGGAGCGAACTCTCGCGATGGCGTGAAGTGAACAATCGCGATGGTGTAAATGAACCGTCGCGATGGTCTAATCGGCGAGCAATCACGATGGCATCAGTCAACGGTCAACGGGACAATCGCGATGGCATGAGCTTGTCGCGATGGTCGCAAGGCACGATGGCTTGAGCCAATCGTGATGGTTCAATTTTCGAGGTGTCGCGATGGTCTAGGGGTATCGTCGTGATGGTCTAGCTTACCACGTGGTAGCATCTGCGTGATGGCATGAGCCAATCGCGATGGTGTGGGGTCAATGGGATCGTCACGATGGTCAAGGACCATCGCGATGGTTCAATTGAACCGTCGCGATGGCGTGAGACCGTCGCGATGGTCTAGCCGAGCCGTCGCGATGGTGTGAGCCAATTGCGATGGTGTGACACAATCGCGATGGCATGAGTCAATCGTGATGGTCCACCAAATCAAAGATTTTGCAAATGCAAGTGTGGATTCCTATATGTGCAAGGATGATCTATAGCGTGGTGAACTCACTTACCTCAAATTCCGAACTTGGCAGACCATCGCGATGGTCTGACACATACGGCAGAAATCTGACAGAAAGTGAAATTTTACCTTTTGCAAGTTTTTCTGATGCACTGGAGCACTGTACCTACAAGAAAACTCAAAAACACAATAGCACATGCAAGCACAAAACCTCTCTCTCCCTCTCTCGCATGCACAAATGAGAGGAAATGAGGAGAATGGGTGGATATGGTGAATTTTTTTATTTTTTTGGAGTGGAAGATGATGATGTGGTGATGAAGATGGAGTGTGGGGGAGGTGAAAAACACCAAAAACTAACTAAAAACAACAACAAAAACTGAAATTTTTACCTTCCAATGCCACTTCTTGCTATACTCTTACCATCACACATTCGTCCTAGACTCGATCCCCGACAACGGTGCCAAATTTGGTGTTGCTCTAGCACAATGGTGAGAACCATGTTCAGAAGCTCCACCTCCTTAATGTCAATCCACGGAAGAGATAGGAGTGATATGAAGATCGTGAATGTGAGATGAAGTGAGAGTGAAGGTGAGAAGCATAGAGATGCACACACACATACACACACACAACGAAGAGACAAGCAAAACACAATGGAAGGTAGGAAATCAACTCTATTACTCAAGAACACTCTTACAAGCTCAAAATAGCTCTAAGCTCTTCTCTACTCAAACAAGCTAACCTCAAAAATGATATCTCTAGCTCTTTTTATAGATTCTAGACTAGTTTTGACCGGTTTCACATCTAGTGATCGGCATAGTTAAAAAATAGGTTCTAGGTGCTATTTGAAAGGGTTAACGGTGTCTAAAAATAACCAAAATTGGTACGCTCATTCTACCTAAGCTCCTCAAGCTCGAGGACTCCTCGGCTTGCACAAAATGGAGCTACAATTTACTAAAAGGGTTTTTCTATGTTACATATGGTACAAAAGTGATAAAAATCATTATTGGAGGTTTTGAAAAGTATTTATAAAACATAATTCTTTGAAAAATGATTCGACTAACTCCTTGCTTCTTCATTATGCTCTGTCTTCACATGCTTCCGCGTCTTCTATGCCTCTGGCTACTGCCAACAACACTTGTAAAATAATCCAAAAGAAAATAACATATAATTCAATAACCGCTTCGGCTATGAACTAACTTTTCTGTTTTCTTTTAGACAAAAAAAAACATTAAAAATATCTCAAAGTATGAAAAAAATTCCAAGTATTACCTTTCTCACACCCACTCGGAAGGGATAACACAATTCACGCAGAGAGTTTCCAAATTCAAGAAGGATAAGTGAAGGATGATTCTTGATACCAGCTTGCCACTAATTACTCCTATATATTGAGTGCAGATGGCATCCTCTAATTCCGAGGCTACGCAAGAGGAAGAGGTCCTGCTTCTTCCCTTGGAATCAATCATGAAGGCAAGAGTTCATTGGTTTCTTGATGAATAACCAGTGTCCGAGCTTCTTTTTATGGCTACCATCAAGATCATGGATAGGGATCACTACTTTCCTATCATGTCTCAAGATTTCAAGACTATCATACAAGGACTACCTCGCATGACAGATGTATGGACAAGGGCTGGTATTGACAAATTCCTAAGACTTCCAATATATTTGCCAGACTTCCAGAGATGCACACAAGTGCTGAACACACTACAATCTGCATCAGATAAGCCATCAGTCCCGGAAGCAAGAGTGCTTGACAAAGTTGGTACGTGGAAAACAATTAGATTCACTCATGAGTTAATCAACAGAGCTTTTGGATGGAATCAAGATGGCCTCACCAATGTCAAGGATGAATGTCATGATCCCAAAAAGAGAACGTTTTTGGAAATCAACAGAATAGATATTGAAGACTCGGTTCGCTTAGTGCACCAACATTTTTGTTTCCCTAGTATGCATAGATACACAACACCTCAGAAAATTGTAGTGCAATTGCTTTCACATGCTATGAGGCAAGTGGGAAATCAAGTAAACATGACTCCATATATTCAAGACCGCCTATTTTAAGCAAAGAAAAAGTGGGGTCAGAAAAAGTTCTTGAATGGAAGTTTGGCATTGACCTTGTTAATTTATGAGGCACTTGAAATGAAGGAGTGCTTACGCTTAATGCCAACTTCAACGGAGATCGCAAAATATGCAAAGTTTGCAACAGTTCCAAAGAAAAAGAAAACAGTCATCTCTATTAACGAAGTGGGAACCAGTTCAAAGAAACCCATGAGAGGGACTAAACGCATTAGAGAGGAAGAAGCTCAAGAGACACCACAATCAAAGAGGACCCATACATTGCCCAAAATTCCTTTGACACAACAACCGATCACAAAAATTGACCTCTCTGTAGCTCTGGAAGAGACGCACATGTATATGCAGGGTCAAGTGAACTTAAATGTTCAAGGCCATCAATAGAGACAAGCAAGCCAAAGGAAGCAACAAAAGAATAAAGAACATACCCCAAAACAAACTGCCAGATATAAAGAACTGGGCTTGGAAGATTCGAGCTCTGATGAGGAATCTAGCCATGAGAAAGACACATTAGACACTGACATCAGAACAGAAATGAACAATGAGGAATGGACCGAGATAAATCAGGTCGAAGTCACACCTGATAATCAACAGTCACAGGCAAGGAACCAAGAAGCATCCACTGAACCAATGCATGTTATTCAATTGAACGATCAATAAAAAATGAGCATAAAGGAAGCTTCCATCACAAAAAAAGATGTAGTGCAACCGGTAAAAGAGGAAATAAAAACATGCATGGATAAAGAAGAAAGTTTCCCTCAAAATAAGGAACAAGTTGTGATTGAAGTACCTGACAATACGCCACAAGGCAAGATTGACCACAGGGAGGCGGAGCCACGGATACAACTCCATATTCGGCAGCCCCATGATACTACTTTACATGTGGCACAGGGGAAAGATGTTACCATGAGTGAAGAACCTAATATCCCCACCACATGGATGAATGTTGATGTTACTCAATTAAAACCTGTAGTCAAGCAAATGATACAAACAGCCATGGATACGCAACAACAAATGATGGACATGGATGCGGATTACGACAAGGCCATGTGGGAAAAGAATCAATTTCAAGTAATGAGTGAGCAATTGTCCGCACAGGTCATCTAGGACCAACAAGAGATTTCAGCCAAGGAAACGGAGTTACTCGCAGTCAAAGAACAATGTAATACATTGATGAAGCAACATCATCAGCTCCAAACACAACTGACAGATTTACAAAGACAGCATGAAGCTAGTGAAGCAGACAAAGAGAGGATGAAAGCTCGAAGCAATCTGCTCGAAACACAACTAAAAGTATACATGGAGGAAAATGATAACTTACGCAGCAGAAATAAAGAACTGATGAAGGCATTGTTGTATGACCAACCTATAGAAAAACCAAAGACATCAGTCACTGACCAGAAGCTTCACTAAAAGGTTATATCTGAAGATATGTCTCTGCAAGAAGCCCTGCAGGGGCGCAACACCCATCTCTGCACAGAGCCCCGCAGGGGCACACATCAAGGAAAAGCACGTAGGAGGGAAGGACGGACCAGGGCCAGGAAGTATCCATGAAGAAGTGCAAGAAGATATCCGGCAGGTCCTGATCCTTAAGGAGGTCCTTCAACATCTGGGTCTTCGGAAGGTCCAGATCGAAGGCTAAAGGACCACATCCTCATACCTTCCACTGGTGGCATGCGTGGCAGCCCGACTTAACACAGCAACCCAGATTTTAAGAGGTTATTGGTGAGCTATAGTAAAAATCTCAGGTACTCCATCTCCACGGGTTGTGAGCGATGAAAAGAAATGAAGAGGCAAAACGAATGCATCAAGCCCAGAGCATGTAAATGAAAAATCATGAGCAGGGCCATTAAAACGTAATGCTAGTTTGACAAAGAGGCAAAACTGACCAAGAGGTGCATGCCGAAAACAAGCGACAGACAAGAAGTAAAGCCTGTCAAGGGACGACAGAGACAAAGAGGGGGAGAGTGTTGTAGAGCTAAGAAGAGAAAAAGGCAGAGAAAAAGATGGGCCCCAAAATTTTTCTGATTTGGACACTTTATTTTTGTATCATAACCATCTTGTAATATATTTTTCCGATGTAAATGCACTAGAGGAGTCCTCTAGATGCATACCCATGGAGATTAGTAGCTTACCCATGTAAATTAGTAGGAAATTAACCTTTTAGTGAATAAAGTGCCGGTCTCTTGTGTGAAAGGACCATTTCTAGGGCACATGTATATATGTCAATTGGTGACTCTTTGTAAAGA
>MU260052.1:2047500-2065000 GCA_020310875.1 Ceratopteris richardii
TTCATAGCATCATGATTCTCTTGAGATTCACAGCATCACGATTCTCTTGAGATTCACAGCATCGCAATTCTCTTGAGATTCACAGCATCACGATTCTCTTGATTTCACAGCATCACGATTCTCTTGAGATTCACAGCATCGCAATTCTCTTGAGATTCACAGCATCACGATTCTCTTGAGATTCACAGCATCGCGATTCTCTTGAGATTCACAAAATCGTGATTTTTTTCATAAGTGCCTGTTTCCCTATTTTGACCCCCAGGAGCCTGATTTGACATAACTTTTTCATCCAAAGTCCATTTTTTGAGCTCTTTAGCTCATCGGAAAGCTCCTTTCGAATGCTACACGGTATCAACCGTTTTTTATAAATAATGCGTTGATTTTCAGATAGACTAATTTGAATTTGACCCTATAATGAGACTAGGAACCCAAGGGGACTCCAAAGGATTTTGAACCATACCAAGGGGAAATTTTGGACTCTTAACCAAAGCTTATGAACCTGAGATCCAGTAGACACCTACGCAAGGATAGACAAAGCATTAGATCTTCTTAGTCTAGTGTCAACCATACAGCTAAGTCTTGGGCATAACAACTAAGTGGTTGTCCTTAGGTACTAAACTCTCACACAAGTGACTCAGAAATGTCTTTTAGCATGGGGAAACCTGTAGGTGGCTCAGGAACTGCCCATCTACAAACACCAGAAGGTCCCTATAAGACACAATTGGAATATATTCAGACCAACCGATTAGGTGCTCACATCTATGAGGATGGCCTAAGGCGATCAGTAGTCCAACTCAAAAATCCAGATCAACCCTTTGGACTTGAACACCCAGTAGTCAAGTTTGAAGAAGGTTCATACATTGATAAGGAAGGAACCATGTATGTGGTCACCAACCTACCACATAGGACTAATGAGTTTGGAAATGTCATTCCTGAGAATGAGATAGGAGACCTAGAACAAGGAAATGTAGGACAAGGACCCCAGAATCCTAGAGGTAAGTCAGTTTTGACTAGAGTGATCACTCCAGATTGGATCCCTCAAGACAACGGAAGCATAGAACTATTCTTGAATAGAGAAACAGAGGAAGCCTTTTGGGGATTCAAGCCAGATCAACCTAGCCAATTGGGCATAGTCATCATCTATGAGTTCAAGGATCTAGAGATACCAGGCAAAGTTGTCTACCTGGATAAGACATAAGAGAAGATGTTCTTGGTAATAGAACACGATAGACATACATATACTTGGAAGAGTGAATTGATTTTCCCTCCACCAAGATCCAATGTTTCCCATGGCCTCCAAGGAGTAGGATCATCCCAAGCTCATGAAGCCCAGAGAGAAAGAAATTGAGAGAGACCTGAGGTAAGTTTTGCACACACTGTGGGCAGAAATAGATCAAGATTTGAAAATGAAAGACCTGAAAGAGAGAGACATCAAGCACATAGCCAACAAAGAGATGAACATAGCCCACTCAAGTGATCAAGTCAATGAAGAATTATTTTGACGGGACAGGAGATCCTTATGATCATGTGGCCGAGTTCAAACAAGTGTTAAGAGCTGAACAGGTTGAGGATTTGTTCACCCAGTACGAGGCATTTGGTTTGACTCTTAAGGGCACTACCTTAGCTTGGTTTCAACCACTGAGTAGTCACAACTATCGCGATATAGGTCAACTGCTAGAAGAATTCATTGTAGAATTTTCCAAGAGTGGTATCAGGAATAACACATCATCCTTGATCCACAGCTTCAAGCAGCAAGAAAACAATGTGACTAGCAGGAATAAGGTTCAGACAGTACTTAGAAAGATGCCATGTTCTAGAGTTGCCCACACCTGCCAAACAAGTGGCCTTTTTCTGAGATGGCTTACTGAGCACAAAGTTAAGATCATATATGTACTTGAAAGAGCCTAGAAGCATAGAAGAGTGTGTGCGGACCTGCATTGACATAGAAGATAACTTGGGTGAGGAGTTAAGACTATCCAAACTCTATAAAGACTCTGACAGTTCTACTAGTCATACCTCTAGAGCCTCCACTGAGCTGGATGAGATAGCAGAGCAAGTTGCCAAGAAGCTAGGAGTTCAAAATAGACAAATACCAAGAGCCACCCCAATGAATCGATGTTATACTTGCGGAGGAGACCATATGGCTAATGTTTGCCAAATGTTGGCTCAACCCCAAAGAAACCCTAATGCTCCATATTGCACTATTGAGAGGAAATACACAAACCACATGGCTCAAGATTGTCCCTACAATAGGCAGGATGTTAGACAAACTTATCAGCAACCTTACCAACAAGGTAGGTATCAGAACCAATACCAACAACCATATTATCGACCACAACAACAGTATCAGGCACCATATAGGTCATAACCAGTCTTAGGAAACCAACCACCAACACCTGCCAATGTAATTCCAGTTAATTATGCAGTGGCAGAAGAGAACCTTAATAGAGCATTGGTGCCAGTGACCTTAGTGATCTCAGAGAATGACTCTCATGCTCATACTTCAAACTACTCCCATGAAGGTAGTCCACATGCTTATTACACAAAGTCACCTGAACATAGTGAGATTTACCCGTATCAATATGAGGCACCACCTATGGAACAAAATTGGGAGCCTGAATACTCCAATGTCATGTACACAAATGCTAACCCTAGGCCGCAATTGAGACAAGTAAGACCATAAGCCCCTAGAGGACCTTGTTTCAGATGTCAGGGTGACCATTTCATTCGTGATTGTCCCCACCCACCATCTCCGAGTCAAGGTCAAGCTATCACAATACAAGCTTTTTGTCCTAAATGTGGCAAAGACCATCTCCCTAGAGATTGTCCAAGAAACCCCTCTAGTGCTCCCAAGGTCACACCCATAAATGTGGTAGGCTTAGTGGTGGATTCAAGTGCTAGTAGTTGTAGTGTGGCTCCTGTACAAGCAGTAACTAGGGCAGAAGCCTTAAAACAGGGTAAGCCAGCTGAACAATCAGAGTCAAGTGAATCAGGAGAGCCTAGCAAGCGGTAAACAAGAACATGGAAAGATACGAGAGAGAAGGCCAATCGCAAGTGGAATAAAAAGTTATGAGAACTAGAAGAAAGTCTGAAAGAAGCGAAAACAAAAATAGATGACATTGCATCTCAAAGCCCCTCGCATGCTGAAACTCCATCTACTCCACCTCACCCCACCCCACCACGCATTGTAAATAGACCACAACCAAGGTCTGTTCCTGCAGACCCAACCCGAGAAGGCTTGGACATGATGTTCAAGGCCTACCAGGCTCGACTTCAAGAAGGGCCAACAGCTGCAAACCTAGACAAGAGTTACCCTAGAGCAGATTTAGAGATTGAACGAATGAAAATGTGCATGAAAATGGTAGAACAAGCTCAAGCTATACTTGAGACTAGTCAAAAGTTCAATCATACAAACTCTCTCAAACCAGATTTGCATTTCCAGGGCTTACTAGAAAGATTAGAGCAGTTGGTAAACAAACCACAAGTTTCTTTACCTCCACAGGCTCAACCAGTTATTGAAAGAGGAAGCTCACCTCCAATGGGAGCTTATGTTCCTAATTCCACGGATGCTGGAATACCTCCTTCAATTCAACAGTACTCTCAAGAGTTCTTGTGGGAAATACAAGAAGAGAAATGGGCCAAGGAGAAGGGTACTTCCCCTCCTATTCCTGAGATTGATGACCTCCATGATCAATTTCCCCAAGACATTCCATCCATTTACGGAGATCAAGTCGAGCAACAAGAAGACGAAAGGTTAGATTTCGAATCTAATACCTTAGAAGAACTGCCTCAATTTCTAGGCCCATGGGAATCTGAATCTCTTCAGATCAGAGCTCCCACAATACTCGTCAGACATGAAGACTTAGTGGTCCCAAGGAACACTGATGGCGTGAAGAACACTAAGGCTCAATGTCATATCACGGTAGAAGAGCTTCTAAAAGCAAAACCTGAACTATGGGATCATGTGAAGGATCAGGTTCCAGAACTTGATTCCAAAATGCCAAAAGAAGACTCTAAGCAAAAAGTACCAGAGATACCTCTAGATAAAATAGGAGACATGTGTGAGGGTGAAGAAGGTAATACTTATCTTCCAATCACCTACCAAGGTTACACAACCAAAGCAATCATAGATTCAGATGCTGGTGTTGCCATTGCGACCACCTCCTTGTGGAAGCAATGGGGCAAACCCACATTAAGACCAACTATAATGAAGCTTCAAATGGCCGACAATCATTTTGAAAGACCTCTAGAACTACTCGAAGGGATAACTCTAACCACTTGTGGTGTAGAGTTTGAGCACACATTTGCTATATGTGACTTTGAGAAAAATAATGTCTATGACATGATCCTAGGAAGACCCTTCCTACGACAATTGCAAATAGTACAGGATTGGGGAACCAATTCTTTGTACTTACAGCACTTAGGGATCACCACCAAGGTCAATTTGAAGGATTACACCTTCAGAGATGTACCACCCCTACAATGGAACCCTATCCACAAAGCGAAAGAAGATTCAATCTCTGTGCATTCTGGAAGTTCACCTGATCCATCCTGGTTGCATGAAGATACTCATTTGTGGATGTGCAAGGTCGCTGAGGAAGAGGAAAAACGCTTAAAGGCAAGAGAAGAAGGTACTTCTCCAGGAGATAGAACAATTAAAGACCCAGCCTACACACTGATGATCTTTCCAGATGAGGAATTTGAGCCTCATGGTTGGGCAGAAATCTTAGCTACCATGGACATTGCAGTCAATGAAGAACAATGTACACCTCATTGTGATGAGGAGGGTTATGATATTTCAGTGTTCATGTGTCAGCCCTTGCTGGAAGAATGTGATCCTAGTGATGTCATAGAAGAAGAAGAAGAGAATGACGATGATATAGAGTCCATTGTGATGGATAATTGCTTTAACTCAGAGCAGCAAACGATGGAAGTAAGAGCAGTCAAAAGAAAAAGAAAAGAAAAGCAGTGAAACAAGAAGAGGAGGAATCATTGTTTGAAGTACCAGAAAACTTCAAGAAATATGAATTTGACAACCACAAAATTTTGGTATGAATGCCTAAGAGAGAGGCCATCATAGGAGAATCATATAATAATAAAGAAAAGACCAAGAAAATTGTAGTGACCATTGAAGAGAACGAAGAGAGATGCACATATATAGGAGATGACCTAAGTGCAAGAGAAGAAATGGAGCTCGTATCTCTATTAAGGGAATATAGGGATGTGTTTGCATGGCATTATAGAGACTTGAATAGGGTAGATCCAAGAGTATGCTCTCATACTATCCCCATGACTGTTGATGCCAAGCCCACCAAACAGAAGCCCTACACATATAATGATACTTATGCAGCCAAAATAAAAGAAGAAATTGATAGGATGATTGAAGCTGGATTCATCTATGAGATTGAGCATACTGAATGGGTGTCCCCCAT
This sequence comes from Ceratopteris richardii, assembly GCA_020310875.1. NCBI lineage: Eukaryota > Viridiplantae > Streptophyta > Polypodiopsida > Polypodiales > Pteridaceae > Ceratopteris > Ceratopteris richardii. The sequence goes on from MU260052.1 coordinate 2,052,933, forward strand.
TGTAGTGGTGCCCAAGAAGAATGGGAAGTTGCGAGTGTGTATTAACCTTAAAAAAGTTAATGCCGCTACGATCAGAGATAGTTATCCACTTCCAATCACGGAACACCTATTGGAGCGTGTTGCAGGCAAGGAAGTTTATAGCTTCCTTGATGGATTTTCAGGTTACAATCAAGTAGCCATTGCCCCAGAAGATCAACACAAAACAGCTTTTGCCACAGAGTGGCGAATCTTTGCATTTCGTGTGATGCCATTTGGGCTCACCAATGCACTTGCAACATTCCAAAGGTTCATGTGTCATGTCTTCAAAGAGTTCTTGCGAAAGAGCTTAGAAGTGTATGTGGATGATTTATGTGCTCATTCCCAAGAAAGAAGATTTCACATCCCTGAGCTCAGACAAATCTTCAACAAGTGTAGAGAATATCGAGTGTGTCTGAACCCAGAAAAGTGTGTGTTCATGGTGTGTCAAGGTAAAATCTTAGGTCATATTGTTTCTAAGAATGGAATCTCAACAGATGAAGATAAGGTGCGAGCCATAGCAAAGCTGCCAAGGCCAAGGAATGTTAAAGAGGTACAAGCCTTTATGGGCCATTGTGGATATTACCGTAGGTTTATCCACATGTACGCGATCATACCTAGACCCCTTTATGCCTTGTTGTCTAATTTTGAGTGGAACGACGAATGCGAGAATTCTTTCAATGAACTGAAGAAATGTTTGTGCACAGCACCAATACTGACCACTCCTGATTGGAATAAACCATTCCATGTCCATGTGGATGCATCCAATCACGCCATAGGATGTGTGCTAGCACAACCCACAGGTGAAGGAAACTTAGATTTGTCCATAGCATATGCTAGTAGATAGCTCATCGCAGCTGAACAAAACTATACCACAACTGAGCGAGAGGACTTAGGAATGGTATATGCCGTGAAGAAGTTTAGGCACTATCTATTGGCCAATAAGTTCAATTTTTTCACTGATGATCAAGCTTTGTTATATTTGGTCAATAAACCTTGCACTACAGGACGTTTAGTAAGATGGTTTCTCTTACTAATGGAATATGACTTTGAAGTTGTTGTTAGAAAAGGTAGAACCCACCTCCGAGCATATCATCTTTCTTGCATTACTTCAGGAGAGTCACCGCAAGGAGTGTCTGACGACCTACCGGATGCTTATTTGTTCAATTTAGAAGTTGTTCCTAAATGGGCAAATAAGCTGGTACCAGCCTAACCTTCAGACCCGCAAATAAGAATGTGAAAACATCACAAGAAGAAATTGTAAAATCACAAAAATATCACATATTGGCAGGAAGCATGTACAAACAAGATATTGAGGGTGTATTAGCTTGTTGTGTTGAGGACGATGAACATAGTAGTTGGTTGCAACAAGCCCATGAAGGATTGCTAGGAAATCACTACTCTAAACAACGAACATTGCAAAATCTAAAACGTTTAAGAGTGTATTGGCCTAGCATGGACAAAGAAATACACGAGTGGATTAAGAATTGTCCAGGGTGCAAAGAGAGACCCCCAGTGGAGCATGCTACTCTTTATCATGTATCGTTAATGCCAGATTGGAGTGCTCCATTGGTAGAATTTATGAGCTCGGGGGCATTACCCAAAGAGGCTAGTCTAGCTAGAAGAAGAAGCATGGAGCAAGAGGCTCAAGACTATGCCTTAGTTGGAGACAACCTATACCGGAGAGGAAAAGATGGTTACCTAAGATTGTGCGTTCATGAATCAGATTATTTGAAAGTTTAGAAACTACACACAATGGTGTTGCAGGTGGACACTTTGGTCCTGATCAAGTAATTAAGACCATGCTATTCTCACGACTTTGGTGGCCCACTCTTCATATGGATGCACATACCTATGTGAAGAAATGTGACACATGCCAACGTGCACAATATCCAGTTAGAAAAGACGAGATGCCTTTGAGGCCAATGATGGGAGGGCATGCATTTTTGAAGTGGGGCATAGACTTCATAGGTCCTATTAACCCCCCAACTAGAAACTCCCATGGAGAGTATATTATTGTAGCCACAGATTACCTTACAAAGTGGGTAGAAGTGAAAGCCACAACAAAGAATGATGCTCAGACTACGGCTAAGTTCTTATTCGAGAATGTGTTCACGAGATATGGGCTACCAATAGAGTTAGTGAGCGATAGAGGCACACACTTCTTGAATGAGGTCATTGAAAATCTTCTCCAAGAATTCTTGGTGATACATAAGAAGTCTGCCCCTATCCCCCACAAGCTAATGGACAAGCCGAGAGCATGAATAAGATCCTATGTAACGTGTTGACAAAACTTGTAAATAACAAACGCTCTGATTGGGACAAACAACTTCATCATGCTGTTTGGGCTTATCGAGTTGCCTACAAAACGGTACTCAATGCAACCCCATTTCAGATGGTCTTTGGACAGAATGTTGTGCTTCCATTAGATTTATTAATCCCTGCTTTAAAAGTAGCACAAGAGTATGAGTGGAATGGACATGAATTGTCCTCGAGGATCTTTGATCTAGAATGCTTAGGTGAGACAAGGCTACGAGCAGCTGCAGGCATCTATGCTGCAAAGAAAAGACAAAAGGCATACTTCGATGTGCACATCAAGGACAAGGGATTAAAAGAGGGAGACCTAGTGTTGGTTTACACACTAAAGCAACATGCCCGTAAGTTGGAAAAAAGAGGATATGGACCCATGATCATTAATAGAATTTCCACTAGCGGTGCAGTTCAGTTGGCCACTCTAGAAGGAGATATCTTGCCAAACTATATTAGTGGATGTAGAGTCAAGTTATACCAAGAACCTCGTACAGAGGATATGCTTACGAGACTCAACACTGCTAAGAAGCGAAAAGAAGAGGATCTAAGGATGAGGGAAGAAACACAGGCAGAGGCTAGAGAGCGTATTAGGCGAAATAAATTAAGGCGACTAGGCATAGATGTCAACTCAAAAGCCCCAAAATATCACATGGATATGTGCCAAAAATCAGGCATAATTACCTCTCAAGTCATTGACCGACGTCCCTTTGTGACCATAGAGATAGGACAAGGAAAGGGTGCAAGGAGTGTGAAAGCATAAATTAACTCAAGTGTAGCAAGTAGTGCAGTTAGACTGTCCTACTGCCAAGACTTGCAGCTGAACATCAATCCCATAGAAGCTTATCTCATAGGATTGGGAGGTGTGGAAACCCCTTGTGTGGGCGAGGTGGAACTTCCCATCTACCTTCAAGATGTTCCAATGAAAGTCAAAGCGCTAGTGTGTCAAGATGAGAACCTTACAGAACCACTTGTCTTGGGTCAAGATTGGATCTATTACCATGCTGTTAACTTAAACCTAAGAAGTCAAATCCTTCAAGTTTGGGTACAGGAACAATGCATTACAATAGAATTAGAGAACTGCATGCTCACAAATCCAGATGTCCCACATTCTCATAGTTTTTCTAAGACTAATCATATGGAAGAAGATTTTGTATGTGTCAAAAGCTCTATGATGCAGAAGGAGTCAATCGTGGAAGAACAGGTTCGAAGACAGGTGGATCTTTCTTCTTCTCCAAATACTCAGGTGGCCACAGTAGTTCCACCACAAAGACAAACACAAATGTTCATGACAACCACTAAATCAAATAGAAAGACACCATTCAACAAGAAAGTAGTTTCGGGCATGAAGCAGATCTGGGTACGCAAAGGAGAGAAACCACCAGCATTGCCCCCACAAATCCCATCCAAGCAAGCCCACCAGGCCAGCAGATGAACGAAGAAGCTAAGGGAAGCTCAACCACAAGGTATCCGACAAATTTGGGTGCCCAAGAAATTAATTGCAGCTCAACAAGCGCGATTACACATGTGGGTACTCAAGAAACTCTTACATGCACAATGCCCTATGCTCTCCTCCATGCAAAAGGTTCCAACAAAGAAGCCAAGGAGGGAAAAAGGTCAGAACCAAGCAGAGAGACCGAAAGAAGATCAAACCACCTCTTCAACAATGGTAAGAAGACAATTATCAAGGATATGGGTTTGGAAGCCAAAAGCAACCAAGGCCCCCACAGAACCAAAGAGTCAAACACAAAGGATCAAAGCCTCAAGAAACCATCCAAACATGGAGCAGCCAAAGGAGATCACTAAACAGTCGAAGACCATTCTCAAATGGATCCCTATAAGGAGGAAGGCTCAGTGTGTTGGATGAGATGGTTGGATACACTCAGAAGATCAGTTGGTGCTGCAAAACCTGCTTCACACCTGCCCTCCTTTGACTCCAGATATGTTTAGTAGACTCCTTGAGCTTTCAAATGATACCAAGAAACCATATATGTGCTTTGCAAATGTTATGAGTAATGATCAAATCAAGACAGACTACTTGTGACTTCAAAATCCTGAAAAAACTTGCTATTTTGGTATTGACACCTGCTCAGAGTTATGCTCAGTGTGACCAACACACTTAAAATTGAACTAATTGCTTTTGGACATAATCATTTAGCTTAACAATATTTCATTTGCAAGTGGAATGAAAGGAAATGACCAACTACACTCTGAGAAATCAATTTAGGAAACTTATGAACACCCCCGACATTTTAGGAACTGTACAGTGAAATACCAGAGATCACTTCGAGCGCAATTTCTCCCAGATGGCTGAATGAAAACTTCTGAGATTTTGTATGCTTGTAGAAGACCTTGAGCTGGTTCCAATGAGCTATAGAACTCTTGATTTGGTTCAGTAGATCTTGAGTTATGCTCTGTTGAAGTTGACAGACTTGGAGAAGATAACACAGAGAATCAGAAATAATGAATGTGTATATATCTATTGATTGAGAAGATTGTACAAACTCAATAGCATGACAAGCATAGCTAATTGAGGTGTGGTGGTGTAGGCTATAGAGTAGCACTAACACACACACAATTACAAGAGCAATAAGCCTCGGGAATGATGAAGGACACCCGCGACTTCTCAAGTACAACTTATATAGGAATGAGTGATAGTTTGAGTTCAAATTTGAATTCTTGGCTCCCTTCAATTACTCCTCTAAAAGTAGGGAGATATTCTCTCCACTAAATCATTCTCTTTTCCACAACTAGATGAAGTAGGTAAGTCACTAAAGTGATTGCCAAGTCATATAGACTTTTACAAAGGGATAAAAAGTAAGAACATCTAAGCATATGTTCATATGATCCTTGCTTCAAGTGAAGTCTTGATAAAGCTTTGTCCAAGCTAGTCTTCCATGATTCCAAACCAATGTGTGAAGGCTTGATATGCGCCAACAGCTCCCCCTCAAGCCAAATACTTTGGCTCAAGTCTTCATCTCTAGTCTTCAATTATTTCTTGCAATCCAATCATGGATTTAAATCTGCATAGTTTGCTTCCATCCAGAGCCTTAGTAAGCAAATCTGCACATTGTATATTAGTAGACACATATGACAATTGAATTTCTTTGCTAAGTAACTTCTCCCTCACATAGTGGTAGTGAACCTCTATGTGTTTTGTCCTAGCATGATAAATTGGATTAGCTGCTAGGTGAAGAGAACTTGTGTTATCACCAAATATGATTGGTGGCCTTGTGTATAGGCCCAATTCTGAATATAATAGCTTCAACCATATGGCTTCTTGAGTGGCATTGGCTAGCCCTCTATATTCTGCCTCAGTAGATGACAAAGCTACTGTGGGTTGTTTCTTGGATGACCAAGAAATTGGTTTATCACCTGCAAAGCATATGTAACCAGATGTACTCCTCCTGTCATCCTTGCAACCTGCCCAATCTGCATCTGAGTATACCTTGATATCAATGTCTGATGAATATGGAAAGTACAAACCATGATTTTGTGTTCCCTTTAGGTACTTTACTATCTTCTTTGCTGCCTCCAAATGAGGTACTCTTGGTTTGTGCATAAATTGGCTAAGTACACTTACACCATAAGATATATCAATCCTGGTTAAGGTAGCATAATTTAGACTACCTACCAAACTTTGGTAACCTGTAATATCTTTGAGTTCTTCTCCTTCATGTGCACTGAGTTTGTGGTTGACCTCCATAGGAATGTTTGAGACTTTAGCTTCCTGCAAATTAAACTTCTTGACCATGTCCTGAATGTACTTCTTCTGAGTAATAAGGATACCTGAATTTGTATAGATCAATTCAAGTCCTAGGAAGTACTTCAATAATCCAAGATCATTGATCTTGAATTCCTTCATCATCTGTCCTTTGATGTGTCTTATTCCCTGAACATCATTTCTTGTAATAATGATGTCATCAACATAGACACACAAATATATTACCTCTGAATTGTTCCTTTTGATAAACAATGAAGTATCTGCTTTACTTATCATAAATCCTTGATCTAGGAGATAGGTTGTCAATCTGTAATTCCATGCTCTAGGTGCCTGCTTCAATCCATACAGAGCCTTCTTCAATTTACAAACATGATTTACCTTATTGGAATCTTCATAGCCAGGTGGTTGTGACATGTAGACTTCTTCAGATATCCATCCATTCAAGAATGCATTCTTCACATCCAATTGGTACATGTTCCAATTCTTGGATGCAGCTACACTCACCATAACTCTGATAGTTGGCATCTTGGCCACAGGAGAAAATGTCTCCTCATAATCAATGCCTTGGGTTTGTGCAAAACCCTTGGCTACCAACCTAGCTTTATACCTGTTTATTGTACCATCTGAATTCCTTTTGAGTTTGTAGATCCATCTGGATCCTATCACCTTCATGGAGTCCTTCTTGGGTACCAAGTCCCAAGTATCACTCTCCTTGAGAGCCTCCATTTCTTCATCCATTGCTACCTTCCATTCTGGTTTAGTGATTGCTTCTTCAAATGTACCTGGTTCTTCATTCAAGAGATCCTTTGCAAGATATACAGAGTGCTTGGTTACAAGTGAAGTATCATACCCATACCTAATAGGTTTCTTCTTTTCTCTTTGAGATCTCCTCATAGCTTGAGTTGAGGATTCTGGATTGTCTTCTAGTTGCTTCATCTTCATCTTCCCTTTGGATTTCCAAGCCTTGAACTCTTCAATGTTGATGGTGTCTTCATCATCTGAGCTTGTGTCTTCTTTCTGTATTGGTTCTTCTCTGATAAGCTTGGGAAAGTCTTCTTCCATATCATAAGGTAGGCTAACTTTCCTGCACTCATTCTCATACCATGAATCATTCTCATCAAAGATGACATCTCTACTTACCTTGAAGCCTTTGTTTGAGGGGTTATAGAACCTGTATCCCTTCTGATTCAAATCATAACCAATGAAGATACATTTTTCAGCTTTAGGGTCTAGCTTTCCCCTTACCTGTGAGGGAATATGCACATATGCAACACAACCAAAGATTTTGCAGTGATCCAGAGATGGTCTCTTACCATGCCAAGCCTCATAGGGTGTCATTCCATCAAGTGTCTTTGATGGCAACCTGTTAATTAAATATGTGGCAGTAGATACACTTTCTGCCCATAGATAATTTGGCAATTTCTTTTCATTTAGCATAGACCTAGCTGTCTCTACAATGAGTCTATTCCTTCTTTCAGCTACCCCATTTTGTTCAGGTGAGTACCTTGTAGTAATCTCCCTCTTGATGCCTCTTTCCTGCAAGAAATCTTCAAAGTCATTGGAGAAGTATTCTCCACCACCATCTGACCTTAGCTTCTTCAAATGTCTACCTGTTTGATTTTCAACTAATGCAAGATACCTTTTGAAACAATTAAATACTTCATCTTTATGTTTCATGAAGTATAGAACAGTCCACCTGCTATAGTCATCAATAAAGGACACATAGTACCTTGATCCAGATATAGATGGCTCCTTGCTAGGTCCCCAAACATCTGTATGTACCAATTCCAGATAATCTTCATGCATAAAACCTTTCTTGGTATAGGGCAATCTGTGTGACTTACCAAATTGACAAGCCCCACACTTGTATATCATGTGTTGCTTGGATACATTAGGTATCCCAAGCACACATTGATCCCTACTCATTTGTTTTATGGTCCTCTCTCCAATGTGACCTAATCTCTTGTGCCAAATCTCCAATTCTGATAGGGTTTGGTCCTTATAGTTGTACAAAGCAATATTCTTAGTGTCTTCAAGTTCAAAAGTAAACAATCTACCTGATTTCTCTCCCTTGGCTATCCTTCTGAATCCATGTCTTGGATCCTCCACATATGCACCATGTTGAGTGAACCTGACCTGTAGACCTTTTTCCACAATCTGACCTACACTCATCAGATTCTTGGTGATTGTTGGAACATACAATACTCTGCTCAATAAATTCTGATTACCATCACTTGTTTTGACATTGCCTACTTTAACAACTGAATGTTTAGTGTCATCACCTGTCTGCACTTGGTGCTTGCCTTTGGGTTCTTCCAAATCAGAGAGTAAGGCAACATTTCCAGCTACATGGTTAGAGCAACCTGAATCAATATAGAATAAGTGATCATCATTGATACCTGATTTAGATGTCATGTTCATGATCAACAAGGAATCATCTTGCTCCTCTGCATAATTGTTGTAATCTTTCCTATTCCTGTATCCACCTTGATAGTTGCCATTGTGATTGTAGTTGTTGTTGTAATTATTGTTGTAGCCATGGTAGCCTTGAGATTGGTTGAATCTGCCTCTGCCTTGAGAGTATCCTCCTCTTTGGTGACCTCTTCCTCTTTGGTTCTTGTAGTTTTTGTAGCATTCATCTGTAGTATGGTTAGACAAGCCACAGATATTGCATGGAGATTGGTTGTAGGGTCTCCCCCTACCTGACTTACCTCCTCTGCCCCTACCTCTAGATGATCTACCTCTCCCTGCATAGTTTGCTTGGGAGGTAGAGCTTTCTTCATCAACCTTTTTGTTTTTACCCTTGTCTTTAGTTTTCTTATCAGTATATAGGGCAGAGGGATTGTTACCTTTTGATTGCTCTCCATTCTTTGTGATCTTTGCTTCATGTGTAAAGAGTTGTCCAATCAGAGTTGTTAGATCAGGTGCTTGGATGTCCATGTATAAGTCCATTGCTGTGGTAAAGCTCTCCCACTTGTCATCTGCCTTTAGTCCATTGATTACTTGTCTGACTATTTGCTCTTCCTCAATTTCTTCTCCAACACTTGCAAGTTGGTCTGCAATGTCTTTGACTTTGGTAACAAAATCTGAGACACATTGTTTTGATTGCTTCCTAAGAGTTGTAAACTCAATCCATAGCTGATTCTTTCTGGCTCTTGTGCTTGATGAAAAATAAGTTGACAAGGTTTCCCAAGTCTCTTGGGAAGTCTTGCAATTCCTTACATGAGGTAAAAGAAAGTCAGATATAGAGTTTAAGAGATATGACCTTGCCAAAGCATCTTTTGCACACCATTGGTTGAGCCTCTCATGTTCATCCTTTGTAGGTAGGCCTCTGGTTTTGAATGAGGGCAACTCCTCATCTCCTGAAATGTATCCATACAAGCTTCTCCCTTGTAGATAGGTCTTCATTCTCAATGACCAAGCCTGGTAATTATTTCTGTCCAATTTGTCAATGAAGGAAGGGAAACCATCACCCATGATTACCTTATTTGCTCTGATACCACTGTTGGATGAGATGGTTGGATACACTCAGAAGATCAGTTGGTGCTGCAAAACCTGCTTCACACCTGCCCTCCTTTGACTCCAGATATGTTTAGTAGACTCCTTGAGCTTTCAAATGATACCAAGAAACCATATATGTGCTTTGCAAATGTTATGAGTAATGATCAAATCAAGACAGACTACTTGTGACTTCAAAATCCTGAAAAAACTTGCTATTTTGGTATTGACACCTGCTCAGAGTTATGCTCAGTGTGACCAGCACACTTAAAATTGAACTAATTGCTTTTGGAAATAATCATTTAGCTTAACAATCTTTCATTTGCAAGTGGAATGAAAGGAAATGACCAACTACACTCTGAGAAATCAATTTAGGAAACTTATGAACACCCCCGACATTTTAGGAACTGTACAGTGAAATACCAGAGATCACTTCGAGCGCAATTTCTCCCAGATGGCTGAATGAAAACTTCTGAGATTTTGTATGCTTGTAGAAGACCTTGAGTTGGTTCCAATGAGCTATAGAACTCTTGATTTGGTTCAGTAGATCTTGAGTTATGCTCTGTTGAAGTTGACAGACTTGGAGAAGATAACACAGAGAATCAGAAATAATGAATGTGTATATATCTATTGATTGAGAAGATTGTACAAACTCAATAGCATGACAAGCATAGCTAATTGAGGTGTGGTGGTGTAGGCTATAGAGTAGCACTAACACACACACAATTACAAGAGCAATAAGCCTCGGGAATGATGAAGGACACCCGCGACTTCTCAAGTACAACTTATATAGGAATGAGTGATAGTTTGAGTTCAAATTTGAATTCTTGGCTCCCTTCAATTACTCCTTTAAAAGTAGGGAGATATTCTCTCCACTAAATCATTCTCTTTTCCACGACTAGATGAAGTAGGTAAGTCACTAAAGTGATTGCCAAGTCATATAGACTTTTACAAAGGGATAAAAAGTAAGAACATCTAAGCATATGTTCATATGATCCTTGCTTCAAGTGAAGTCTTGATAAAGCTTTGTCCAAGCTAGTCTTCCATGATTCCAAACCAATGTGTGAAGGCTTGATATGCACCAACACAGTGGTCATCTCGAGATCCAATGGATACCTCCAAGAAAGAAGGCTTCAACATCCGCAAATAACCTCAAAAGCCTCGATGAGCGACAACCATGTGCTCCTTGCACAACCTTGTCTTTTGCACCATTCAGGTCATGCATTTCCAAAGTATGCATTAATATAAGGCCACATTACACGGCCGTGCATAGACACACTTGAGAATCCCAGGCACAAGAGCACATTGACATATGTCAAATATTTTTATTGATACTAACCTTTGTCTTTTTGTTTTGTGATATTGTTTCGCAGCAAAAAAAAAAGAGAGAACAAAAAAAAACGTGGGAGAAAGACCTTGTTCGCAGGTTTGGCTCATGGAACATGAATGAGTCATGCTTAGTTGAAAAATGGAATTGTTGATTCCTAGGCATTTATCAGTTTGGATAGAAGTGTGTCTCGGCTAGCAGATGATATTATTGCTGCATTATCTGGTAGATGTCAAGCACTTGGCATGAACAGGGCATCCACAACTTTGTTTCCCCTTACCTCGATAGGAGGGAAGATCTCGACGGCCCGCAACTAGAGAGATGCTTAACTACTGTATGTTTGAGAGCATCCAAGGTGGTATCTGCAAGGGGTAGTTTTGGTACCCTGCAAATCCTTGTATGTATACCGGATGAGAAGACTCCTGCTTATGGTGAGCTAAAGAGAATACATGAAACTAAGCTTGGTGTAGTTACCCAATGTTGTTTGTCAAGGAATATAAAGAAATTCAATTCTCAGTATTTAGCACATGTTGCTTTGAAAAGAGGAGACCGGACCAGGCACTCAGGGACCATCAACACAGACGTTCATTGATTATGTTCCATCACAAATGCCGGGTGTACAACATGAAGAGATAAACATCGATCGGCCCTTCACCATGGTAAGTATCCTTACTCTGAAACACCATAACCATGATAGATTAGGAAACCTCTTCGTCAACACACCCTTGAGCACTTAGCTCAAGTCCGCCAATTTTTGCAACATACTTCTTCCAATGGATTTCCCAAGTAAGCATTCATAGGGCTACATTACAAGGCCGTGCACAAGGCACATATTTTCCTCAACCCATGCACGAACACACTTACCCATCACTCAATATGGGTTATGAGTACTTGGCATGACTACTATGAACATGAACTTTGGAAGATCTAGAGGACATCAACAGAGACTCACAACAACATAGCCATGCTGTAATCCAAGGAAGAAGCACATACCAAGGGACTACAACCTGCAAAGGCTCGCAGTGATAGATGAAGAACCGGACAACCAACCCTGCCACATCTGCAAGCCAGACGACTTTTGTTCATACAGAAGGGACAATCTCTCTCAAAGCACTACTTGGAACAACCACTACAACAAGGGTCTGTCAAGGACGACAAACTCGAGAGGGGGGGAGTGTTGAAGCTGAGGTCAAGGAC
>MU260052.1:2072500-2080022 GCA_020310875.1 Ceratopteris richardii
TGTGCACTATTGTTACCTTGATATACATTGTATTTTGATGTTATAAAGATTTTGCTAATTTATGCAGATTGTAATACCAAATTACAGTTTATATTGAAGTTAGATGAATGCCAGATTATAAAGGGACGACGAATGGAGAGATTGAGTTTGACGCTCATGAATGAAGCTATGAGAAATGCCATATCTGATGAAAGTTGTAACTCTAGCTCTAAGTCTACATATAGTGTTCAATCCGAGAAAGAAATATGGTGGTTAGGTGCTATTGAAGTACCTAAAGAATCCAATGATGTTCTTTCATGGATTTTTAGTAGGACCCCATGGATCACTAAAGTAATACTTTCTCAAATTCATGGTGCAAAGCTCCACATAGAAAACTTTGGTGATTTTGAGATAGATTGGCACTTGGGTGGGGATTTAAAAACTATCAAATGCATGTTAGGTTGCAAGCAAGGTGCATCTGCTCATTATCCATGTCCATTTTGTACTCGAGGCTACAAAGTAACAAAGGGACAACAAAAAGTACTATCTAACTTAGATGAATACATAGATGCACCTACTTCCACGGAATGGGATAGACCTTTGTTAAGGTGTCCAATGTTAGAAATACCTAACCGTGACACATTAGATAAAGATTGGAATCCCATTATTCCATTTCCATTAGTTAATGTTCACTTTTTCACATTGCATGCTTTCATGAGAATATTTGATAGATTATTGAAGCTCCACATAGAATATGCATTTTCCATGAAGCCAATTGATAAATCTGTACAAGCAATCAAAAAATTGGAAGAGTTGCTTAATTCGATTGGTTGTCATGGTGGTAATGTAACTCTAGTTGTCAAAAAACCTGGTGAATTGCAAAATAGTTTGCAACAAGTGTCAATGACAGGGAACAAGGCAAGAAAATTTTTCAGAACAGGTGTAAGCCCTAAGAAAAATGAATGCAGGGAGCTATGGAAAGACTTGTGCATGATCACCACTGATAATGATTCTCAAATTGACCTTAGTAATAGGCGAAAGAAGGTTTGGTCATGCTTAGATAAGTTGGTAGGTTTAATGAGTCTTAATAGCTCCAACAAAAATGACCGTCAGTTGTTTCAAGATACATTAATGGAGTTTGCAAAGTGTTTCATCCTATCTTGGGGAGAGAGCAATATTACACATTACATTGTAAGTTTTCTTATTTTTTCAATTTTCTTGTTGATAACATTGTGTTATATGTACTTATATCATTTCAGCATATTTTATTTGCACATGGAGCATTTTTTATGCATCGATATGGTTCATTGGAGATTTTTAGTACACAAGGAATGGAGAAGTCACATTACAAGGCTAGAGGTGTTTACTTCAAGAACACACGACATGGTGGTGGTGCAATGCAATCAAACTATATGGAAGAGATGTTTAATTGGTTTTATCGTACTGCATTTTCAAGGACATATGCAATGGAACGAGCCAAGGAGTCGAAAGTTGCAAAACTTGCAAGATTTAATCAACACAACTTAGCTAGTGAAAAATGGAAGTCATCATTGGGACCTTTACGTCATGCTCAATGTCGGGCTACAAGAACACGACAGGGTTCATCATGGAAGTGAAGTCATTTAATACATTCATGGCATTTTCTGAATAATTCATAAGGTTTGCTACACACTAATCTCTTGTTTGCAATTTTTTCAGGTAATTTTTAATTTTTAAACTATTTTTTGTCCATTCAGATGTGAACAGAACCTTTTTAAGTGAAACATTATAAAAGGAGACTCATTGTCTCATTTCAACATTCTAGCACTATAGAGGATGGCACGAACAAAGCAAACTGCAAGGAAGGATCCCATTAACTTTCCTACCTATGTGCAAGGCACTCAGAAGCCACCATGGATGAATCACCACAAAAGGCGACGTAGTGTCTCGCGCTCTGCATCCCATCGCGAAACAGGTGGTGGCCATACCTCTGGGAGTGAACAGTTGCATGAACAAGTGGAACATGGGCAATCCAGGGAAAAGGCCGTAAATCAACCCCAATCACCACCATCATCATATGATGAGCCTCCATCACCAAAGAGACCAACAAAGACAAGGGTGAAGGAGCGTGCTCATAGACAGGTAGTTTCTGATGATGATTTTGATGAATCGCATGAGGATGTGTCTCAACAACGTTCACAATCAAGTGATGAGAGTCAAAAATTGCCACCATGGGGTAACGAAGAAATACCTACAAATCATAGGGTTACTGTAGCGGGAAAGACACTACCATCAAATCAGGGGGCCATACCCAATGATCAAGAGAGAGAGCAAAGCCAGCAACAACATCCTGAACAAGGAGAAAGCTCAAGATGCGTGCAACGGAAGAAGAAATTCTTTCAACCTCGTCGTAGACCACCCCAACCAAGACCACAAGAAAATGTCCAACGAAGACCACCACCACCACAAGCTAGAGCACCACAACGAAGAAGAAGATATACGAAGGCATTTGCAGAGATAAGGCACTATCAAAAGACAGCTGAGCTTCTCATACCTAGAAGACCCTTTGCAAGGGTGGTCAAAGAAGAGTTACAAAGGTATTGTGCAGGGTTAAGGATCCAAGCTCTAGCTTTAGAAGCTTTACAAGAGGCAACTGAAGCATTTTTGATATCAATGCTAGAGGATTCCAACCTGTGCGCCATCCATGCTAAGCGAGTCACTATACAACCGAAGGACATACAGTTAGCTAGGAGAATTAGGGGTGATCGTAGCTAAGTTTTGTAACTGATCTCTATGGACAAGAGATTTTTTGTAAATATTGCCATTTTCAATGAAACATTAGCACTTTTCCTCTATTCCATTTATAATCTCATTATTTAGAATGAAACATGAGCAGTCAGTTTACATTTCCATGTGTTTTCTTGTGATAATCTCTCATATATGAATGATTGTTTTCTTATCTTGTCATTTTGATCTAGTGATAATATCCCTGTACTGAAATTTCTTTTTTATTTAAGGTCATGTAGGTCTTGTAGGGCATTGGGAGGCCAAATAAGGCCCTGCCACAGAAACGCGGGAGAAGGCCCTGCAAAACGTTTGCAGCGCCTTCTCCCGCGTTTCTGTGGCAGGGCCTTATTTGGCCTCCTAATGCCCTACAAAACCTTTGAAATATGAAAGAGGGATCATGACTAGTAAAGCTAGTTCAGGGGTAGTTAATATGAACAAATTTTGACCTCCCTATACCTTTGAAACATATGAGCAGAGCATTTTGACACTTAGAACATTTGCATTCTTGAAAATATCCATCTAGTGAAGGTTCAGTCTCATGTAAGGTAACCTTGGGCATGTCAGATCTTTAGTTTCATTCTTTTGAACTCTTGATCATTGGGTATGGCCTCCATTAAGGTCTTCTAGGGCATTGGGAGGCCAAATAAGGCCCTGCCACAGAAACGCGGGAGACGGCCCTGCAAACGTTTTGCAGGGCCTTCTCCCGCGTTTCTGTGGCAGGGCCTTATTTGGCCTCCCAATGCCCTAGAAGACCTTAATGGAGGCCATACCCAATGATCAAGAGTCCAAAAGAATGAAACTAAAGGTCCTCCCAATGCCCTACATGACATCAATACATCACATGCAGGTCCAAAAGAATTTTAGATAATATACTGAAAAAAGAAATACTTGAGACAATTGTAAATAAAGCAAAGTGAAAATTTGATATTAATTCAATTGTTTACATCAATTGGCTTTGAGTTTCTCAATGACTCTCTTTCGACGCTCCAAAGCCATGGGTAGGGTGTAAGTCAAAATTGAGTTTGCTATTTGATCAACATTTCTAACACCTAGACCTAGAGATATACCTATTTGGCCTAAGACCTTTCCACGGAAGTTGGAACCTAAGGTTGTAGTTACAAGGGATTTCTTAACTAAAAAGATACAATTACTCCCCTGTGTAATGGTTGATAAACAAAGCAATTTACTTAAGGCCTTTAGACACCATGTCATGAAGTGGCCCTGAGGACTGAACTCTTTATGGATAATTACAAAATGGTCTTTGGGAAGTTTCCCAATGTAGTTTGCAAGGGATGAGCCACCTCCACGAGCCACTCGATCACCTCCGCTCCTTGCTGCAAACTTGTCGACTTCAATCACCTCCTACACAAAGTTTATGATTAGTAGCTACATGTGTTTGTAAGAATGAATGACATGAATTGAAGACACTTACATCCTGAACTCTATCTTCTTCTTATCCTCTCTCTTGAAGTTGTAAATTAATGCTGGAGTGGGACATCCCACTCTGCTCGATTACTGGTGAGGCGAGAATTTTTTATTCCAATATCCTTTCTTGTGCATTATTAAATTGTTCTTCTGTGATATGTTCATGTTCACTTGTGAGTATGTCATTGCAAACCAATTTTATTGTGTCGGCCACTGAGTCACCAAATGGCAAACACTTTTTCTCCAACAACTCAGAGGTACTATCCAAAGGACACTCTGACAAAGTACAAAACAAACTTAGGCATTCATCAAGCCGTAGCCCAAATGCCTTCTCTACATCATGTAAAAACAAATATTCTTGTCCCTCGACAAGAACCACTGAAAAAGTTTCAATCTCCACCTCTGGAATAGTTGCTTCTGGCTCCGAAGAGGTGGATGGCTTAGGCACTTCTTTCAACTTATCATCCACACCAAGAGGATAAGTTTTCTCAATAGCTTCTCTCTCTAATAGGAGATTCAAGGGTTCTTGAGGTGGTTCCTTTTTATCCTCGACAAAACCACCTGTAAGAAGATGAGGGATCTCATGAGGAATTGGTTCTGGTTCCTCATTCACAAAGAAAATTGTGGCAGCAATGAATGAAAGATATTTTGCACCCATCTTGCGTTTCCTATTCAATTTCCTTATAAGTGGCACAATTTCATCAAGAAGGTGCCCTGCTTCCTCTGCAATTGCCTGGAACCGTTTCAATCGTTTTGCAAAAGCCTCATCACCTTTGTGAATGTAGGTGAGAAGGTCACATGGAACCCAAGTTCCATCATATGGTGGTATTTCAATGGAGAAACGCAATATATGAACTTGCATATATTGAAGTAGCTCCTCCAAAGCATCGGCATTCATTCGCACGGTTCCATGGAGGTCAGGAACCTTGGAGAGAAGATCATATAGGTCATGTTGACCTTTATAATCTGAATCCTCCAAAAATTCTAGAAACTTGTGGCGTGCACTCTTAGTAGGTACAGAGGTGGAAGCCATAGCTTGCAAATGCAGACTGTTCTAACACTCAACGTGGTTGCAAAAGTGAGAAATGAGGAGAGAGGACTCCTATTTATAACTTTTCTAGAATTTTTAAGTGATGGGTCCCACTTTTTCATAGAAGTGACTTTTCCTTAAATTAAAACATAAGAGTCTTGAAAAGGAAAACTTTGACATTTGAGATCACATCAAAGGAAATAAACAATAAGAATGCTCTTTCAAGAAAAACCTTGAGAATTTACAGATACAAGTAGAATGTGGCCAAATATCCTTGAAGCAAATGTGAAAAATTTTTCATTGCAAAAATAGGTTTGTTTACAGGTTTCACAGTATCTTTACAAAAAAGAGTTATGACAATGAAATGTCAGTTCCATCCATGCTCCAATCTGCAAGAACCTTGATTTTGTCTTCCAATCTCTTTCCAATCTGTGGACAATTCATAAAAGAGTAAAACATTTTCAAATCATGAACAATAGTGATAGAATAAGATATATATATATATATATATATATATATATATATATATATATATATATATATATATATATATATATATATATATATATATATCTATATGTATATATGGAATACAACTCTTACCTTGTTCCCTCGTATTCGAAATTTGAAATCATGAAGATCGTCATATCCCATGATAAGTAAGTGCTCTCTCAAGTTGGCCAAGTTCCAATGTTGATTAACTAAAACCACCTCCATATCATTGTTTGGTAACTTCACATTAATTTCAAATGAAGCTAAAGATCCCTCCGAGCTTTGCAAAGGTATCCACTCTCCTAGTTTACACATCCAACGATCATAATAAAATCTGATGTACAATGAGGTGCGATGTTTTAAAAAGCGAAACCCTATACCTGTGTCACCAATTCTACAACGATATCTATCCCCTTTTGACAATCCTTCTACATAACCCCAGTTTTCCCCTAACAATCCTTCTACTGCTTCGTATGTAATATCTTTACATAGGAACATTGTAGGAGTTTCTACAAAAGGAATGCCTTGAAATATGAAAACAAAGCAATGGATTGGTAGAGTCCAATGAAGACCTATTGATCTAGATACTCGTGTGAATTTCAAAGAGTTATGTATGTCCATCACCATCTTACGCTTGAAAGATGATATGGACCAAAAATCAGGTTTTGGCCACTCTAAACTAAGAAGAGAGTCAACTCTGATAATCTCCAACCTTCCATATTCACCATCTGTGGAAGGAACAATGTACTTGTGAGTGTAAAAGAAGATCCTTTCACGAATAAGTTTAGCAGGAGGTACATCTGGAAACACTAATGCCCCAATGTCTGCATGTAATGCTTTGAAAGTTCCTGTGAGACTATGAAGTGGTTGCTCTTCCACTAAACTAGAAGGAAATATGACTGTAGCAATGAAAAACATATGAGATGAGTAATTAAAGACATTTAACACCATGAAGCATTGAGAAAATAGAAATACTCACAATGGATTGGATATCTAATTTTATTGGAGTTTTCTAACTTCATGGTTGAAACTGTGAAGACATGTTGTACAATAGCAACCATCCCACCATGTGTTTGCTGCTTGAAGCCTAAGAGCTTACCTTTCCAATGAAGATCCAAATTTCCACGATCTCGAACACGATGAGGACCAAGTCCAGATGGCTGCATGTACACCCATGCACCTTTGCAAAACTCTTGTTGGTAGCCAACTTCCTTCCATTGTTTTGATGTTGTGGCACGTCATTGTGTGAACTTCGTCCTTTGGTCTCCTACGAGCTCTGGAGCTTTCCATGGGAGTAAGAGTTGTTGTCATTGCTGCAGAAGTTGGAGAATGGTAGGAGGAGAAACAATGCTTTTGTTGTATGGTATGGAGGGAATAGAGGTGAAAAATATGACTTTTTGGGTTTTGGGTATGAAAATGGGAGTTTGAAGAGGGAAAATAGAGTTTTTTGAGTCATTTTGAAAAAAAGTCACTTTTTAGTCCACAAACATGCACGGATTTTGAATTAGAAGTCAAAAATATAGCACTTTTGACCCTGAAAAGTGATATGGAGGTCATTTAATGGTATTATGATGAGTTTTACAACTTTTAAAAAAATTTTGAATTTTTGGGCCCAGCCTGATTACGAGATTTCTTCTCTCTCTAGAAGACAACCCTGAACATAGAGGAATCTTGTCCCCTCTTCCCCTTCAGCCTAGTATTTTATAGGGCCATAGACTGTGGCCACCACCCTCTTCTGATTGGTCCATCACTAATCACTCCTTGAGCTAAAAGGCCCATCCAGGGTTCACCTTTTTTCCTATGTATGTAATACTGTATATGTATATGTAT
>MU260053.1:0-2500 GCA_020310875.1 Ceratopteris richardii
CTCCTCTCTCTCTCCCCCCCCCCTCTTCTACATATATCAGACACGGGCTTCATCGAGATTCCGAGATACATGCAGACCTACCTTCCCCACCACCTACGAGTCGTCATTGGGCAGCTCCGGGTTTCATCACATCAGCTCGAGATTGAGAGGGGTCGGTCCAGGGGAGTCCCCCGTGAGGAGAGGTGGTGCCCACTATGCCAGACAGAGGTAGAGAGTGAGGAGCATTTTGTTATCAGTTGTCCAGCATACTTAGACCTACGAGCACAGTTCGAGATCGAGGAGTCATTCCAGCTGTGCATGACTATGGGAGACCAGAGACGCTTGGGATGCTTTCTCACAACAGCATACGAGAGGCGAGAGCGGTCACTACAGCACATACATCAGCCACGGGTGAGTACCCAGCAGCCCATTACCCAGTTCTTTCAGCGAGTTGAGCTACATCAGAGAGGTCCATCTATAGGGCTCACGCTCCACCAGGCAGGAGCACAGAGAGCACGGCGTCGACCACGCATGGGCGGATATCGTCGACCACGATTATATCATGAGGATGTCTCACGCATCAGGATTGCCTACGACCACATGATGGAGCATAGGCGTACCACCACCCCCTGGGTTGTCTTCCTTCAGGAGGCACTCAGACCACCACCGATGTACCACATACTACACCCACCTCCACCCATCACTTGTCGCTAGGGCGTTTTACTCACATTTTGGATCCCCCCATGTATTAGGTGGCCACTATCTGCAGAGTCAGAGCCACGTCTCCCCAGCCTTTTCCAGCCCTATATAGCTTTGTGTAGCGATATACCTTTTATTTCATTTTATCTTCTACACAGGGTTACTACACTTGTACATGGTTTTTGTCTCATAGGCCAAGTTTGGCCTCCAGAAGACGTTAATATGACTTTCTTTCTTTCTTCTTTCTCTCCAGCTACATACCGGACGATCATGATTGGCCCTATATTGGCCAAGTTATATGGGGCGGTACTAGAGACAGAGTTGAGTACTCTCGCTGAGAGGAAGGGCATCAGGGCTCCAGGACAGGCAGGTTTCAGACGAGATTACTCTACCATTGACCACATCTTCACTCTGAGATGCCTGATCGACCAGGCCAGGGTGAGGAAGAGGAGATTATATTGTTGCTTTGTGGACTTCCGCAAAGCATTTGACACTATTCCCAGGGATCGACTCTTCAGACGACTAGTTGACATCGGAGCTCCGGAGGAGATGATATGGGGGATCTACGCCTTATACGAGAGAGTACATGGTAGAGTCAGATGTCTAGGGGGCTTATCTGATCCACTTGCTAGCACTATCGGGGTGAAGCAAGGATGCCCTCTCTCACCCACCCTCTTTGGTCTTTACATTGATGAGATAGTGGACTTCATACAGCTGCAGGGGGGAGATGGCATTGAGGTACACGGGTCCACTGTCCATATTCTTTTATACGCTGATGACATTGTATTGGTTTCAAAGTCTCCAGAAGGTCTACAGCATCATCTACACTGCCTAGATGACTTTTGCAGACACACAGGGTTATCTGTGAACCTTGGTAAAACCAAGGACTTGATCTTTCATACATCAGCACAGGTACGCAGACATAGTTTGTTCACAGCAGCAGGTGGACCGATCGAGGTGGTCGAATCATATGTTTACTTGGGGGTGACATTTACATCAGCATCAGGGGTCTTCTCTATGGCTCAGGCAGCCCGTGACCGCATCACACGTGGGTACGCAGCACTAGCTTTGATGGAGAGACAGTGCCACCAGGCATATTTTCAGGAGCCCCGCACAAAGGGGTGGCTCTTTGACACTTTGGTTACACCAACGCTCATGTATGGGGCAGCCATATGGGGACCAGGATTAGCTACATCAGTATGGACAGCATTAGAGAGGCCACAGATCCTCATGATTGCCAGACTTATCCGCAGCAAACCTTCAGTACCACATGATATCATTAGAGAAGAGCTCGCTGCACCACCGATGCTAGTTGAGGCACTATTCCAGACAGTATGCCTATTACACAGACTTCGGAGCATGGATACAGAGCGCATTGCTTATCGTGCTTTCGAGGCATCACGTGATATGGCATTAGCAGGCGACACCTCCTCATGGTATGCACAGACACGAGACTGGCTTGCCCACCATGGCTTTGACATAGACAGGCTACCACCACTACAATACGACTCTCATGCACCCACCTACTCGCTCTCTCATCAAGAGAGGAATAGGATCATTCGTTAGGAGATATGGCATACATACATACAGA
The DNA here is from genome assembly GCA_020310875.1 of Ceratopteris richardii. Classification (NCBI taxonomy): domain Eukaryota; kingdom Viridiplantae; phylum Streptophyta; class Polypodiopsida; order Polypodiales; family Pteridaceae; genus Ceratopteris; species Ceratopteris richardii. Next base: position 2,270 of record MU260053.1, read on the forward strand.
GGACATGCGTGAGCCCTAGGGGTACATTGCCACCGAAAATGCTCTACTACCGCGAGCATTTTCTACATATATCGGGCACGGGCTTCATCGAGATTCCGAGATACATGCAGATCTACCTTCCCCACCACCTACGCGTCGTCATTGGGAAGCTCCGGGTTTCATCACATCAGCTCGAGATTGAGAGGGGTCGGTCCAGGGCAGTCCCCCGTGAGGAGAGGTGGTGCCCAGTAT
>MU260053.1:5000-155000 GCA_020310875.1 Ceratopteris richardii
GGACAAGCGGATGCGACAGGCTCGCAGGCTCAATGTTCGCGTCTCCGGCCTCACAGAGACAGACGGATCACCAGAGAAGGACGGGCGTCGCTTGTGCACATTACTTGGATACCGCGCGGATGAGCCTCTCCCTTTCACCAGAGCTTGGAGAGCAGGACGGGACACCACACGGAGCAGAGCACTTATCCTTCAGTTCTCAGATGAGGCGGGGAGGAGAGACTTCCTCAGACGACGGGCGGTACTACGCACTAACCCGGGCACCCCCATCTATTTGGATGACAACCTCACACGGATGCAGGTAGAGCACATACGGGCATGCATGCCGCGTGTCCTCCAGGCCAGACGAGAGGGACATCGTGCCCTATACAGAGACGGTCGGGTCATGATTGATGGACGGCCAATTGACTAGGGATTCGCGGCCTATGAGACAGCACAGCAGGAGGTGCACATTGCAGTCTGGAACTGCAATGGGTCTTTGTGGACAAATCCAGGGCGCCTCGAGGAGGTGATGGAGGGCAAAGACATTATCTTCTTGACAGAGACACACTAGAGCCCGGGGAGGAAACTACCGAGGATTGAGGGCTATATGTGGGAGTGAGCTCACCGCCGCCAGATGAGACAGCGCACCACACGAGGGTCAAGAGGAGTAGCAGTGCTCTACAGACAGTCTCTACAGCACAGGGTACAGGTGGTAGCCAGAGACCCAGAGGCACGTTTCATGTGGATACGCCTCCAGCTATCAGAGGAGAGAGCAGCGTACTTTGTCGTATGCTATATTGCACCCATTGGTTCGCGCTTCACACATTCCCCCGAGCAGCTATCAGGGGGGGAGGGACCAGACACCACATTGCCATATGACTGCCTCAGTGACACGATTATGGAATATACCGGGATGGGTGAAGTCTTCCTTGTAGGAGACTTCAATGCCCGCACTTAGAACCACCACTGTGATATCTACGACTTTGACGACCCTGAGATGCTTCGTACCATAGAGGACATGCCTACACTCAGAGCCTCAACCGACATCGCCACACCCACCTCATACGGCCGACACCTACTCCAGATGGGAGCAGCACACCGTCTCGTTATATATAATGGGATGGGGACGTGGCCCACCCCGAGTGGTCTCACCTGCATTCCACCCACGACACCACAGGGGGGCAGTGTGGTAGACTATGTTATCCGACCCCCGGAGGCGACACATCTCATCACCTCATTCACTATCCCACCCTTACCTATTGGAGCTGATCACGCATATCTTGCCCTATCCATTCGCGGCTCACCATGCATATCCCACCCCGTCACCATACAGCCAATGTTCGAGAGCGCATCTACTCCCTTGATCCCTCTGCCTCCTTGGACACCCTCACCGCCCACTTCTCCTCAATCGTCCATACATCTTCTACTCTCAGCTTCCCATACACCACCCACAGCACTGCACATTCGACACGGCTGGGGCATACACCCCAGAATAGATGGTACGATGAGGAGTGTAGGCGACTATACCGTCACCTCGAGCACAGAGTATCTTGGGATCCATCACAGAAAGGGAGGCACGATGACAGATGCCAGCCCTCACACTCTGGAAACGGCGAGCTTTCGAGGAGGGACAAGAGGCAGAGTTGATCGACCTTCTCATGAGTAGGGATTATGCCACCGCGTGGAGGGCACTACGTGAGCCACGCCCACCTACACCCATAGCAGATCCTCCGACTTGGCACACCTACGCCGAGAGGTTATATGACATCCAGGACAGCCACCATTGCCGATTCCTTCCACACCGCGTCCTCTAATATCCACCCTCTTCATGGCAGGCATGGTAGGACAGGCCATCCATAGGCTACAGCATGGCCGCTCAGCAGACCACACGGGGCTACAGGGAGAGCACTTTATATATGCAGCACATGTAGTTTCCCAATTGATCGCCCATCTCTTCAACCGTGCTTTGGTTGAGGGGTTACCCGACTCATGGACTATGCATACCATTACGCCTATCCATAAGTCCGGCGATATGATGGACCCAGGGAACTACAGGACTATTATGATAGGACATATCCTGGCCAAGATCTATGGGGCAGTACTAGAGGCAGAGTTCAGTACACACGCTGAGGCAGCTGGGATCAGAGCACCCGGCCAGGCAGGCTTCCGCCGCACTCTCCACCATCGACCACATCTTCGTGCTTCGTTGCTTGATTGAGAGCGGGAAGGCGAGGAAGCAGAGACTATAATGTTGCTTTGTGGATTTCCCCAAAGCCTTCGACATGGTCCCTCGAGAGAGACTACTACCGAGGCTCCAGGAGTTACAGCTACCATCAGACATGTTATGGGCCATCCACGCTTTGTATGCACGAGTCACAGGCAGGGTACGCTGCCCCGGCGGTCTATCAGACAGCCTTGTTAGCACCATTGGTGTGAAACAACGTTGCCCTCTCTCACCCACTCTCTTCAGTCTCTACATCGACGAGATCACGGAGTATCTAACGCGAGCAGGAGGGCGAGGAGGAAACCTCGGAGGTACGGATTGGGCACGGATTGAGAGGGCCCAGGTCACCATGATCTCACGCTTGCTGCGCAGCAAGCCCTCCGTTCCACATGACATTATACGAGCTGAGCTTGGCACACCACCGATGCTAGTGGAGGCCCTCTTCCAGTTGGTGACCTTTATTCTGAGAGTCAGAGAGCTCCCCACCAGCCGACTCATCAGGCTTGCATTTGAGAGCTCTAGACATTTGGCAGAGACAGGGCATGAGAGAGTATGGTATGCACAGACTTACCGATGATTAGCAGACCATGGCATGAGCATTACGGATCTCCCCCCTTTTCAGTATGACATCTCTTCCCCCCACATTACCCTCTCTCGTTCGGAGAGGAATAGGATCATCCGTAAGGACCTACTACAGGTACACGTGAGGGAGACATGGAGCGCACCACAAGAGCCTCTTCCCACAAAGAGGCAACACTACAGAGAGCACTTCCTGACTGTGACAGCGGATGGTTTCATTCAGAGACCACGATACATGGATACATATATGGCACCAGCTCTGAGAGTGGCCATTGGGCAACTAAGAGTATCATCACACAAGCTTGAGATTGAGGTTGGGCGAGCCACACATACCCCGAGGGATGAGAGATTATGTAGGATATGTAGAGAGGAGGTGGAGGACGAGGAGCACTACACATGTAGATGCCAGGCATATGAGGACATCAGAGACCGCTACCCACAGCTCTTCAGGGGGCCCAGAGAAATCAGGGCTTTATTGGGGACAGAGGACCAACGCCCTCTAGGTCATTTCCTAGTAGAGCTCCAGCAGTGCCGTGCATCACTCCTCCAGCAGCAGATGGAGATGCACCTGGCCTCCCCCCTCAGACTTATATTACAGATTTTTTTAGACCCACGGCCACTCGAGGACCCAGCTCAATGCAGGGTGTCACCGTACACAGAGCAGAGGAGCTTAGACGACAGCGTCGATGACCGAGACCCCCCAGTCCAGAGAGCCCGTCCACATCAAAGAGAGATTCAGGCAATTCACGCACGCCATGACATGGAGATACAGAGACGTCAGCAGCGCACCCCTATCGATTTGGACGTTCAGAGCATTTGGAGGATCGCCATGATGCCTTACCCATCGATGCATTATATCCTACACCCACTCCAGGCATTTAGTGGGTTGTGATACCATCGAGCCTCCCCTCCTTATGCATATCATATTTGTATCTCACCCATTGAGCATATAGAGTGCATACCCATAGCACCCCACACCCTTGATGCCAGTTACTATCCACTCCTTTTATACCCGTTTGCGGTACTCACACTTTATTTTCCTTTTGGGATCACAGTGGATTGGATCATACTCATGTATATGTTTTGTCTCATAGGCCGATTTTGGCCTCTAATAGACGTTAAAAAAGTCTCTCTCTCTCTCTCTCTCTCTCTCTCTCTCTCTCTCTCTCTCTCTCTCTCTCTCTCTCTCTCTCTCTCTCTCTCTCTCTCTCTCTCTCTCTCTCTCTCTCTCTCTCTCTCTCTCTCTCTCTCTCTACACATCACGGGCATTGTAGAAAAAGAAGGCTCTACACCCGAGTTCGACGGGAAGACACTATGGAGGATGCTCGGCTACAAAGAGGACTCCCCTCCATTTATCAAGTCTTGGAGAACGAGACGAGACCCCACGAAGAAGAGAGCTCTCATTCTACACTTCCCTTCAGAAGATGTAAGATCTACTTTCCTACGCAAGAGGGTGATTCTGAGAGCACTTGATGGACCCCCCATCTACCTTGATGATGATCTCACACCCATGCAAGTAGCACACCGCCGGGCATGCATGCCGAGAGTACACCAAGCTCGCAAAGAAGGAAAGAAGGCTTCATACAGAGATGGTTGTGTCATCATTGATGGCATGGCCATCCCATAGGGATTCGCGGCCTGTGAGACACTCAAGGAGATACACCTTGCAGTTTGGAACTGCAATGGAGATCTATGGACACACCCAGAGAGGTTGGAAGAGGTGCACAAAGGCAACGACATCATTATGCTCACGGAGACACATGAGAGCCCGGACTGGGGCCTACCTCGAGTCCATGCTTTCCAGTGGGAGTCCACATACAGAGAGTGTACACGTCAGCACACCACCAGAGGATCGAGAGGAGTAGCCATACTCTTCAGAGATGGACTTCAGAGCAGGATACAGATAGTCACACGTGACTCACAGGCCAGATATCTTTGGATTCGACTCAAGCTCTCACAGGAGCGGATCATCTTCATAGCTTTATGCTACTTGTTCCTTCTAGCTCGCGATTCGCTATCATAGATCGAGAGGAGGACTCACCATACACTTGCTTGTCAGATGAGATTACAGAGTACTTTGCATTAGGGGAAGTCTTCCTTATGGGAGACTTCAATGCCAGGACAGGCAATGCTCAGTGTGAGAGTCTACAGCTCGAGCTTCAGCTGACTCTACACACACTCATTATGGCACTCACTTACTCAGACTAGGCTCTCGACATAATCTCGTTATCTATAACGGGATGGCTCAATGGCCTACCTCAGGAGGATTGACATGCATACCACACTCAGTCACAGATGGCAGGGGAAGTTCAGTAGATTACGTCTTAAGATCTAGAGAGGCCATTCACCTACTTACCTCATTCACCATCCCACCCATACCCATTGGGGCCGATCACGCATACCTCGCTCTCTCCCTCAAGGGAGACACCCTTACACGCACACCCGCAGCACGCATCCCACACACCACCATCCACTTCACACACGAGCTAGCACACATATATGCGGCCCAAGTCGAGAAGGGTCTTCTCTTGCTTCACCCTGACACTCCACTATCCCTACTCACCTCACAGATAGCATCAGTTCTTCAGACATCCTCCATCAACTCCTTCCCACACACCATCCATTCTGGTCACACACCTCCTCCCGAGACTATGCCACAACATCGTTGGTATGATGAGGAATGCAGATATACTTACCGCCGACTACGAGCTGAGCGAGCATTGGGAGAGATCACAAAGAGACGGGCCACAGGACAGATGAAGACTCTCACACGTCGGAAGAGGCGAGCCTTTGAGGAGGCACAGGTGCTTGAGCTATACCATCTCTTTATGAGTATGGACAGTGCCGCAGCATGGCGTACCCTACGAGAGCCACGCCCGACCACACCTATTGGGGACCTACACACATGGCATGATTATGCTCAGAGATTATATGAGGTGCCTGGGCAGCCTCCCATTCCCCGGCCACTTGAGCCTCTCCCTACTAGTTCTTCTCTTTTCACAGCAAAGATGGTTGAGAGGGCCATAGGACGACTGCGACATGGACGTTCGACAGACCATACGGGATTGCAGAGCGAGCATCTCATATATGCAGCCTCCACTATAGCCCCGTTGATTGCACATGCCTTCAACCAGGCTATAGGGGAGGGCTTCCCAGAGGAGTGGACTAGGCACACCATTGTGCCTATCCACAAATCTGGCGACACCCTAGATCCAGGGAATTACAGGACCATCATGATTGGCCACACCATGGCCAAACTATACGGTGCCATACTTGAGGCAGAGCTCAGCTCATATGCAGAGACTGAGGGGCTCTCAGCACAAGGCCAGGCAGGTTTTCGGCGAGCCTTCTCTAGTATTGATCACATCTTCATTTTGCGCTGCCTCATTGATGGGGCAAGGGTGCGGAAGAAGAGACTATATTGCTTCTTTGTGGACTTCCGCAAAGCTTTCGATACAGTGCCACGAGAGAGGCTCTTCCAACGCCTTCAGAGCTTGGGAGTACCATCAGGGATGATTTGGGCCATCTATGCACTCTATGAGCAGGTGACTGGGAGAGTACAGTGTCCAGGAGGTATGTCTGAGGCCATTGCTAGCACCATCGGTGTTAAGCAAGGCTGCCCGCTCTCTCCCACTCTATTTGGTCTCTACATCGATGAGATTGAGGACTACATTCTCCGAGCTTGAGCAGAGGGTGCAGACCTCGCAGGTACACCTGTCCACATTTTATTATATGCCGATGACATTGTCTTGATTTCAGAGTCACCCGATGGATTACAGCGCCACTTGGATGCCCTCGATGAGTTTTGTACACAAAAGGGCTTGACAGTAAACCTTGGCAAGACCAACGTCATGATCTTCCACACCTCCCCCTTGGTGAGGAATGGAGCAGGATTCACAGCCGGCGGTGGACAGATTGAGGTGGTCACTTCCTATGTCTACCTCGGAGTCACATTCACGAGCTTACCTGGCCCCTTCAGCATGAGACAGGCAGCCACCGATAGACTCACACGAGGATATGCAGCTTTAGCCATGTTAGAGCGGAGATGTCACCAGGCACACTTCCAGGAGCCCCGCACGAAGGGGTGGCTATTTGACACACTAGTCCGACCAGCTATGATGTATGCTGCGACAGTTTGGGCCCCAGGCGTCACAGTCACCCAATGGAGTGCAATCGAGAGGCCCCAGGTACGTATGATCTCGCGACTATTTCGCGGGAAACAGTCGGTACCACATGACATCATCAGGGCAGAGCTAGTTGCACCACCCATGGTAGTAGATGCACTATTCCAGACTATCTTCTTTATTCAGAGGATGAGGGAGCTCCCTACAGACAGACTCGCATGCAGAGCTTTTGAGGGATCTATACAGATATCAGAGTCAGGATATGAGAGAGCTTGGTACACTCACGTTAGAGTATGGTTTGAAAGTCATGGGCTTGATATGGACAGATTGCTTCCTTTTCAGTACGACCCAGACTCACCTCACATCCACCTCTCTCGTCATGAGAGGAATGTTGTGCTGAGACAAGATCTTTGGAAGCTCTACATTAGTCAGACATGGCACACACCACACATGGGATCGAGACTATTGCACTATCGAGACCAGTTCTTAGACATCCTAGCGGACGGTTTCATCCGACGGCCATGTTACATGGATACTTACATGCCTCATAGCTCGAGGGTAGCGATTGGCTAGTTGAGAGTCTCATCACATAGACTAGAGATTGAGATGGGCAGAGCCGCAGACATTCCCAGAGAGGAGCGGATATGCAGGGTTTGCAGAGTAGAGATGGAGGATGAGGAGCACTTTGTATGCAGATGTAGCGCATATGATGGCATCAGAGGTAGATACGGGGCTCTATTTACAGGGCAGCCCACCCTCCGAGAGATCATGGACCCTAGAGACCAGCGACAGCTCGGGCGATTCCTACTAGAGATATTGAGTCACAGAGATTCCCTACTCCAGCCTACTGTAGCAGCCCATACAGGAGGGAGACAGAATCAGCTCACTGAGTTCTTTATTCCACGACGTGCTGCAGCCCTCCCCCCCTCAGCCCACACACAGAGAGGGGTGACTCTTGAGCAGGCTCAGACTCCTCGAGCTAGGAGACGACCCCGTGCTAGAGGATATCGGGCCCCGAGACCTCACCGACATCAGATTGCAGAGATCCAGGCTCATCACCATCGCGCCATGGAGGAGAGACGATTCCAGATGATGGCTGATCCAGCTGCAGCTATCACGATGGCCCTGACTCCACCTCAACCTATGTATCACATCTTACACCCGCCCACTAGCACAGGATGGAGCTAGTTAGTCGTTTCAGATGCATTCCCATGCTTGTTGTAATACCCATTTGCATATAGACTATCATAGATATCGCACTCCATACACCCCCCCACTTTCATGGGTATCTCCACACGCATATCACGGAGATATGTATCAGCTTTACCATTTCTGTTTTTTTCACTTTTATCTTCTCTGATAGACAGAAGATACACCCATGTACATCGATTTGTCTCATAGGCCGAGTTCTGCCTCCTAATAGACGTAAAAACACTTTCTTTCCTCTCTCTCTCTCTCTCTCTCTCTCTCTCTCTCTCTCTCTCTCTCTCTCTCTCTCTCTCTCTCTCTCTCTCTCTCTCTCTCTCTCTCTCTCTCTCTCTCTCTCTCTCTCTCTCTCTCTCTCTCTCTCTCTCTCTCTCTCTCTCTCTCTCTCTCTCTCTCTCAGACTTATATTACAGATTTTTTCAGACCCACATCCACTCGAGGACCAAGCTCGATGCGGGGTGTCACCTTATTTTTTAACTATCTTTTTGTAACTTTGAACATTGGAATGTAATGGAATATTTGGATCATGGCTCCTTACATCTCTCATGTGTGCTCTCTATTCTTCATGTTGTCTCTATTCTCTTTTTGTTTGTCCCAATTTTCGCTTATTTGCTAACAATTTGATTTCAGAGCATGAAAAGATAGAACACATAGAGAATAAAGCCAAACGTAGAAGATTTAATCTTCATGGAAGGTACAAATGAAGCTCAGCCAAAGATTCATGAAAGACATCAAGTGATCTATCTATATATATATATATATATATATATATATATATATATATATATATATATATATATATATATATATATATATATATATATATATATATATATATATATATATATATATATATATATGAAGAAGTTGAATATTATATTGAAGAGTTGGACTCCAGCAAAGGTGACAAACATGAACATTATAGGTTTCAACTTTTACAAAAGCAACAACATTGTAAGTATATCATATGCAAAAAGACGTGCAAAAAACTTAAGTTGTACGCTGGAATTTTCTACATATTTGTTGGACGGTTGGCATTAGATTTGATTATCAATTTTCTAATGCATTTGGAGTTAGTCAACATTGTACGCGTCAATAAAGCTCTTCAAAAGGGAGTTTGCTCCATCACAATGACAATATAACTCTTCCAAGGAACTTAGTCCAATCTATATACGAGTGACAAACCAAGGAATTCTTGATTAATAGGATATAGAAATTTCATTCTAGCATTAGGAATTTCTTACATGATATACGGAAAACAAACTGCCTATTTCTTGGATAGTAGGATGTAGAGATTTCATTCTCCTATTCAGAATTTCTTATATGTGGACTAGGATGATAGATTTACATAGGACACAACGATAGGACAAGTCTTATCATATTGGTTCAAGACGGGTTTGAAATCACTTTTGTAATGGTATGCATGCATGCATGCATATGTGTGTGTGTGTGTGTGTGTGTGTGTGTGTGTGTGTGTGTGTGTGTGTGTGTGTGCGTGTGTGTGTGTGTGTGTGTGTGTGTGTGTGTGTCTGATATATATATGATGGATGAGCTATGGCGTCGAGCTCCTGCTGGCGTTTTTGGAAATAGGCGTCTGTGTGTGTTCTAGCTGTCGCGTTAGGAGACTTTTTCGGCTGCCTTCGTTAGGAGAAATTTGCACATTGTTAGGGTTTTCAGAGCATTCACAGAGGTGTGTTGCTGCATAGCTGCAGGGTTTCAGGTTTAGCCTCAGTTGGAAGTTTCACTTCAAATTGTTTTCAGCTTTTTATTGCAAAGGGAAAAAGAAAGCAGCAGGGGGTTTGTAATCAATTTGATGATATGGAACCTTCTCTGAATACTCAGGGTGTGGCACCTGCTTCTAATGGTTCTGTTCATCATGCTTCTCAGCCTACTGAGGTGGTACCTCAAACTCCTGTGCCAAATGAGGTAGATTTTAATAAATTGAAGCACATGATGGAGGAGGCGCTTATCAGGATGAAGAAGTGCATGCAGATTTCAAGGTTGATGTAGACCCATCCTTGATTTGGGATTTAGCCCTCATGTTTCATGAAAGGGGGCTGCTGCTCTTTTTTACTACACGCATTCCTTGGCAGTTGATTTAGCACTGGCCATTAATGCAAGTGTGGAAAAAGATGTGGTTGACAAAGTGCTTTATTATGGGCATGGCCTCTTTGAAGTGGTGTTCATGGACAGTAATATCAGGGCACAGTTCTTAGAACAGAAGACTCTATTCTTGTGTGGTTTAATGGCTCATGTTTTTCCGTGGAAGCCAGTCAAGGCCATGAAAGAGGAGCTCCTTTATAAATGTCCTGTGAGGGTTGAGCTTATTGATTTACCATCTTTCTTGTGGGCGAGTATTGGGCATATGGCTAAAGTTTTAGGGAAGGTGCTTTATACTCCTTCTATCTCGGCTCCGAATAAGAACAGAATATGTATTCTATGGAATACTTCCAGACCGTTTCCTAAAACTCTCTGCATTAATGTACCCAATGTTGGCAGAATTGTGATCTACTTGAAATGGGGAAATATGGCAGGTGCATGCTTCCGTTGTGGCAATTCGGGGCATTATTCGAAAAACTTCCCTTCTCTAAAAACAGAAGGAGTCAATCTTATTCCTACCTGTCCAGGTAGTAAAATTTTGGTACCTGAGGAGCAAGTATTTGGCAAGCAGAAAACCTTTCCTTCTACTAATATGAGGGATGGGAGTTCAGCTGCACCATTGCCTCGGACAAATCAAGGATATAGTGGCAAGTGTAAAGAACGTATGAGTGAAAAGCAATGGAACCCCAAGACTTCCACTACCCCGGCAAAGCTTAATGTATACAAGAGAAGAGAGGGTGAAGGAACTAGCAAAGATACTCCAATAGAAAAAGGCAGAGAAGTTGGTAAGCGAGTTATGGATAATGATGGATTCACCCTAGTTACTTATAAAAAAGCCTTGCTACGTGGTAAACGAAGTAAATTCCAATCAGGTTACTCGGCATCTCCATTAGATGGGCTAATCTTGCTCCTCACACTAGTGACTTTGACACTGATTGTTATGAGAATATGGATATTGTGTTACAAGAACCCCAACGTTGGTCCATGAGGACTCCCCTCATGTTTCTTCACCGATCTCATGAAGTTAGCAACCTGGAATATTTAGGGTCTTGGTCAATATGGTAAATGGACAAGATTATGGAGGTGGATTGTTCGACATCAATTAGATATAGTGGTAATTCAAGAGCATAAAAAACATGATCATGCTGGAATGCTTCTTCATACAAAGGATTTTCAGCTCCGTTACAATGGTATCAAAAACAATTACTCAGGTTGTCTCTTCATTGTTAGAAAAGACATTCAATTCACGGTCATGTTTGATGATCCTCATTGAAGGTTTATTGCCTTGCATCTTATGTTGTATAGTGTTTCATTTGTATGCATTAATGTCTATGCTCCGAACTCTCCTACAAAGTGGATCAAAACTTGGAAACTTCTCTTGCAATCTATTCTCCAATGTATGCATCTTACATTGTGGAGGGATGCTCGGATCTTGTTGTGTGGGGATTTCAATATGGTGGATATCCAAGCTTATTGTACAACAACATCATCTTTCATTTCTGTCCAGGAAAGGGAAACTTGGCAGCAAATTTTGGATGTTCTAAATTGTATGGATTTATGGGGTATCATTGGAGGGCATACAATCCGATATACGTTTCACTCAAGGTCGCATAAATCTGCTATGAGTAGATTGGATAGCTGTTATTACTCTCATGTATACACTTTAAATAATGCATCTCCAATGGGGATTGATGCGATGATGCTTCTCTCTTATCATAATCCACTTTTGATCAATCTTTGTGACTCTCATTGGGAAGTGAACATCCCCAAAAATCTTCGTAAGATTCCTTTGCGGCTAAATCATGCTTGGCTTCAAACCTCTTTCTTTAAATCTAAAGTTCATAGTTTGATTCAGCAGGTTCTCTCTTTGGAATTTCTTGCATGTATGAAATGGGAATCTCTGGTGGTGGATATGCAAGAGGTGATTAGAGAATGTGGGAAGTACTTCACTGTGACTCTTGCTAAAGCCACAGTTGAAGCAGAGAAGGTGATCTTTTGCATGACTGAAAAGGTTGACTCTTGACTCTTACTTCTAGGTATGCAGTTATGTGATGCTTACAGGTGCCTACAAGTTATTGAAAATAATGCTATTCAATCTTCGAAAATTCGAGCTAGATGTAGTGAAGTAAATGATCTTCATGCAAGTTCTAAACGCTTCTTTGACTTCCTTCGAGTTAAGCGTCTTAAGGATACTATTACCATGCTTGAAGTGGACGGTTCAACTTTTCAGGATGGAAATTCCATTGCCACTATTTGCACACAACACTTCGAGAATTTGTTTGCCGCCTCCTTTAAAACTGATGATGCGTGGTTTTCGTCTCTTCAAGATGCTCTTGCTTTTACCGCTCAGATCCTAGATGCTCGCATGGCTGCAGCTTGTGAAAAAGGAATAACTGAGGAAGAAGTTTTCATGGCCCTTCAATCCCTTAAAAATGGAAAAGCGCAAGGAATAGATGGCATTACAAAGGAGTTTGTGATTGCTTTTTGGTCTTCTCTTAAAACGCTGGGTGTGGATGTTTGTAATGAAATATGGAGAGATCAAAAGATTCCCTACTAATTCAAGTTGGGTAAGATTAAGCTTATTCCCAAAGTGGAGGTGCCGAAACGGTTGGGTGATTGGAGGCCGATCACTATGATGAGCATCATTTATAAAATCTTTGCTAAGATCTTTGCTTTAAGACTCAAGCCCATTATTCATAAGGTGGTTCATCCTTTGCAGACTGGCTTTATCAATGGTAGATCAATCTATGATAATATTTTCTTTACTCAGATCTTAATGGAGCATGTTGTTTCATCAGATCAACAAATAGTGGGTATGCAAATTGATTTTGAGAAAGCGTTTGATCGTGTTTGATGGGATTTCATTGCCATTGTGCTTAAAAAACTTGGCTTTGGAGTTAAATTTAGTCGCCTGATTTATATTTCAGCGCAAGACAGTACATCCCATGTAGAGATAAATGGAAGGCTCTCTGATTCTTTTCCTATTGAAAGATCCGTGCGCCAGGGATACCCCCTAAGCCCACTTTTTTATGCGTCGACTTCCTCATCAATGTTTTATTTACCGGAGGCTAAAATGAATTCACATTGTATTCATGGTATTTCAGTTTTTGGAACTCAGCAAATCGCTGTTGGATTCACGGATGATACATTTATCTTTGCTAAAGCAAACCATGAAAATGTTCAGAGTATTATTGCTTCATTAAAGCCTTTTTCCAATGCACCGGGTTTACTTATTAGTATGAAAAAATCAGCGCTTGTTGATATTTTTGTGCGGAACTTTCATTCCTTTATTCTTGACAGGCTTAAAATTGAAAAGGGTACCATATTTCGTTATCTTGGCTACCCTTTTGGTTCAAATGTTTCTACCAAACACAAAATTGAATGGGTTTTAAATAGATTCAGAAGTAAAATAAGTTTATGGCATGCGATGCAATGGCCAATGCATACTAGGATCAGAATTGTTCAAGTTTTTATGAAGCCGTATATTATGTATTATTTATTGTTTCTTGATTGGAAGAAGTGTCATCTTCATGTTTTTGAAGGCCTTTTGAAGAATTTCTTGTGGAATAAAAGGCATAATAGGGCATTGGTGATTTCCGCGTGGGAGTATATTTGTCAGCCCAAGTTTAGTGGTGGTCTTGGAATTCTGCATTTACATGCGCATTTGCAAGCTAGACGGGTAGCCTTTATAATGCATATTTCAGTCTTTCAAAGGCCTCTATGGAATGAGGTTTTCTGGAAGCTCATAAAAAATGCACAGCTTTGCTATAAGGGAAGTTGGAATTTAGACCCTTGGAATAAATTTTTCTCGCATGCTCCGTTACATACTCCATTCCTTATGCTCAATTTCTTAATAAGAAGTTTTAAAAAGGCTTCTATTCGCCTGACATGGAATGGGAGGCAGCATTATGTGGGAAACTCGTTTGCCTCTTTATCTCCATATTGGTCCTTCCTTTCGAACCCGCCGCTTGCTTTCTCCTTAGGTGGATCGGCCAGATATTTCAACAATAAAGGTATTGACTCTATTGCAAAGTGCTACAATTCCAAGTGGGAAATCAAATCTTTTCCTGTCATTAGGAAAACTTTTGGAGTAGGGTCTGCTTATCGGTCCAAATGGATTCAGCTAGTGCTTTTTCTACAGCAATTTCAGGTACCCCTTTCCATTGATGCATCGGATCCTTGGAGAGATTGGTTATTTCCAAGGCACACCACATGTTGGGATGGGTATGCAAGCACTTTCTATTTTTCTCTTCTGCCTCCTCAGAGTATTGCTCGGCAATGTAACACTAGATGGGGGCTTTAAAAAATTACCATCATGGTGGCATACAAGATTTCACGTATTATAGGATTTTCTCTGTTCTTTCAAGATGCAGGTTTTCATGTGGAGAATTTTCACATGCCATTTCACTTTAGGAGCATTTCTATCTAAACATGGCATGCAAGGCGTTCGTTGCCCACATTGTGCTTCTTATGCAGAGAATATGCGTCATGCATTCTGGACATGCACGAAGATTCAAAGATGGTGGACTAATCTTTTCCTATTTCCCATATGGGATGTGAAGCCCATTAAATTCAACTCTACTTTCTTGCTTTTTGCGTCGAGGGATGGTGTTTTGGACTGGATCAGAATGACTTGTGTCTACTTGCTCTTCTCGGAAATTTTGGCTTAGAAATGCAAAGGTTTTTTGCAATAAGAATTCAGCCCTTTCCTTTACCTGGAATTTCTGTAAAGCCAAGATTAGACTTCAGATCGATGTTATGCCCTCCCATGACAGACAGGCGTTTATCTCCTTCCTCGATGCAGTCTGCTTTTAGCTTTGATATTTACTGTAAAATGTGGACATTTCGGTTTCGTTACTTTGTGGTTTGCTAGAGCATAGTGCTCTTTTGGGGAATAGGGAGAATACTCTCCCTCCTCACATCTTTGTATATTATTCTTTTTATCAATGAAATAAAGTGAGTATTCCCACAATATATATATATATATATATATATATATATATATATATATATATATATATATATATATATATATATATATATATATATATATATATATATATATATATATATATATATATATATATGCGTGTGCATGTGTGTGTGTGTGTGTGAACGCATGCATGCATGTATGTATGTATGTATGAGTGAGAAACTATTCCCACAAAAGATAGATAGAAAGATAGAGAGAGGGAGAGAGATGTATGTGTATGTCCAAAATAAAATCACAAACCTCTTATACCAAGAGAAATCATTCGGGATACTTGCTTTTGCATTTTTCAAATGATCCAGCTGCAGCAAAATGTCCAATAGCTTGAGTATCGACCTGCATTATTTCAATCTTTGAAGAATGCATAAAAATTTTACAAAGTATAAGAAGGTCATGGCACACATGAAAGAAAATCCCCAACGAACAAGAGAAATTTGACATCATTAAACTAAATACTGTCTATCATCTAAGACAAAAACCACTAGCATGCTGATGTATAAAACTTTCTAAGGTCACAACTATCTCATCTTACAAAGTTATAAACAATTGTTAAGAAACAGCACCACACATACATAACAAAACACAGCAACTGCAGATGAAGACATTTTAGATAACATTCACAGGAGAAAATAAATAATACACATATACAGGGAGACAATGCATGCATAAATACCCAAAACATATACATACATACATTTTCTTTTGCCTTTTTTTTGTTTCTGTGTGATGGGGACTTTGTGGGGTTCTTTTTTTTTTTTGGGGGGCATTTTTTTCTTTTGGCGGGGGGGGGGGGGGGGGGGGGGGGGGGGGGGGTTTATTATTTATCATGTATGTACAAAAAGCTATATTCCCGCGGAAAATACAGAGAGAATTATAATTGCAGCCTGTAGAATACATACATGCATTCTTTTTAAGAAAATTCTCAATTATGAACAGGGAAGCATGCTTCCTCTGAGAAAAAGATAGTTCAGAGGCTGCTCAGCAGCCTAAAGAATAGCTGAAGGAATATGAACAGTGTGCATGAGCTTTTTCTTCTGATTTCTTTATTATCGGTTTTTGTTTTCAATTTTCTTTTACAAATTGACTCTAAGATAATAAATATTTATTTATTTATTTATTCATTTATTCATTTTCTATTTGTTGTCCTTTCAGCTTTTTTCCTATTTTTTAATTGTTTTTTTATAGTTCCTTTTTCCTTTTGTCACTTTCCTTTTTTCTTTAATTGTTGGGTCGCTTGGGACCAAGTATCCTTTGTGTGGTTGCATGGAAGATTTTTTGTGGCAAAGTAAGTTCCGTAATGAGGTTGTTAGTCCTATAGAGAGAAAAATTTAGCAAATGATACATCAATACTTAACACAAGTAGACAAGACACCAATTATGTGAATTGTTGTAGAATACCACAAATTTGACTGCAAGAGTTTCAGCAATTTACCTATAATCTCAAAAATGGCCATGGCTGAAGACGATATGAGACCCCGAAATCTGAGATAACTCTTCAAAATAACCTCCAAACTCTGAGTAAAGGCTGAAGAAGAGGCTTCACCCAAACTACCAAGCCTGTTCCACTTTTCTTTTAGCCCCGTTACACTGCCATGGATGCACAGAGATTTTTGGACTTGAGACAATGAATGGGGCTCACACCTCCCAACTGTGCAGCTAATCCCAAATGATCCTTAAACTATTGCCCTATATATAGAGTTCCACACACTCTTTTTAGCCCATCTATGATCTAGTCCACACCATTCCTTTCTATCAACCATGATGGATTACTTTACAACATTTCCTTATGCTTAAGTCCATTTTGTCCTTGAAATGGGATCTTTCTCTTTCAAAATTACAAAAAAGTCCTCTTCAAATTCTATACATAATGAAAAAAAATTCTTGCAAGGATCTAACCCTTAGAAAATCTCCTAGTCCTCAAGTTCATCTTCTTGTATTGAAACTTCTAATGTCAATTTGCCCTTCTCTTGATTTTCTGCCTTTTATACGAGTTTGCTTACTATTTTTGCTTTTCAAATCTAAATAAAGTTAGTTTGAGCTCTACTTTGAAATCAAAAAAAAAAAAAAAAGACAATAAAAACTCCTCTTTATGTTAAAAAATTAAGGGCCCATTCTTTGATTACTTTGAAAAATATGAGAACTTTGCATCAGAAGGCTTTTAATTGAAGTGAAATGAAAGAAAATTGAAAGGACATGATAAATTAAAGATTTCTTGAAGAACTTAACGTTGCTATAGTGACTCCTTCTCCATGAATAGAAATTTGAATCACACAGTTCCTACTGATTATCCTGCTCTTCCTTTTAGGCATTTAAAAGAGATCTTTTCTTTGGAAACAAAATCTAAACTTCATATTTTTAAAGATGTTTGCATTCTTGAAGCTACAGAAAACAGCATTGTTGGTAAATTCTAAGATTTGAAGAATCTTTGGATATTTATGCGATTTTCATACAATCAATCAAAAGCTTATTTGAGAACGCTTTTGCCTGCTTCGAAGTTTTCATAAAAGATTCATAATTTATTGTATGAATAAATGTCATCATAATTTTGTTTCTTACTTCATAAGCCCATTTGTGGTTCGTCATTTTTCAATTTTCCCATATTAGCCAATAAAGAATTCAATAATGGAAGGGAACTTATTAATCCAATCAGGTAATTTTTTGTGAAATGGGAACTTATTAATCCAATCAGGTAGTTTTTTGTGAAGTAGGAACTTATTAATCCACTCAGGTAGGTTTTTTTGAAATGTTTTGAGAAAATATTCTTTCCTTTGCTTTCCCGCTCTTACAATTCATTCATTTTCTATTTCTTTTCAATACCTTTTTTAAGTATTTTATGTTCTTTCTTTTTCTAATTAATGCAAAGCTTATCATAGTTGAGTTCTCCTTTCACTTTCGAAATCAATAGGAAACTAAACTCAATGGCTTCTTTAGGAGCCTTCTTATAAAGAAGTCGAAGACTCTCTATTATAGTCTACACTCATTTTAAGGCAATAATGACATGTCACATGAGTAAGAATCTCATAAATCCATGTAAGGGAGCAAGAACAGCAATGCAGAATAGTTGACGGTGCTCAAAAATGAGCAGTATAACATAACATTGAAGGTCGAGAAACAACAAAATCTTTGTGTTATGGTGTTTATAGAACCCAAAAGTAAACTGATAAGGGAAATGCACAAAAGGTAGCATGATAGACACAAAAACATTGTTCTATACATTATGATGCAAGAGAGAGAGAGAGAGAGAGAGACCTTCAAATAGAGCTAGAGCTTATGTTGACCCTCTGAAAAGAAGGGTATGCTTAAGAAGTGTGCAACTCTATCTTAGAGTTCTTAAGAAATATGAAAAACATGAGTACAAGACCTCATCTAGATTCCAATCATTGTCTCCTAGATACTACAGTCCATTCACAATACTTGAGGAGATGGGAAAAATGGCTTTACTATCTCTAATGTCCCAAGGATGGTCAAACAAATCCAATTTTTCATGTGAGTCTGTCAAAGGGAAAATAATTCGAGCAATCTCATTTCATATAATGAAATTATAAAATCTAGTCTTTGCCCAACCTATTCCACATGAGCTAAAAACTATTATGATACCTAATAAAGTGGACTACAAGATAGTGCTACATGGAAGAGGCAATTACTTGTAACCATCCGATTCAAAATCAACTATTGGAAAAAAATAAGCATGAGCACAAATGTCAATAGTACAGGGATTCATCCCTAGATCATCATGTTAATGGACCTAATGTCTTGGATTTTCTAATGGTCAAAATATTTGCAACAATGAATGTGGATCACACACAATATGGATACTAGGAGACCACAGATTCCTATGAACCTAATAAAAATGATGAAGATTAATATCTCTAAGAATTCAATGCATCGAAAATTGGTCCCCATTGATCAATTCTACAATAGAAAGTGGAATGGTATGTGGTTAAATTTGACACTATCTCTAGAGAGGTTGATTGAGGAACCAAAGAAGTCCCAAGGAGATATAGTCATGAAGAAGGATGAAAAAAGGGAGGAACAAGGGCTGTTCAACATATTGTATCACCAAGGGACTTAGTTTTGTAGTCACATGTGGGGCTTTTTTCTCCATCGAGGAAGAAGAAGAGGCCTTGACACTAAAAGTTCTCAAAAATCATGTATATTGAAAGGAACATGGCATACAATTGGCTCCATTCATTGGCATGCATCCTCAACAAGAGCATCAAAATAATACACAATGAAAACTCTCATCCAAGGGGCCTAGGTCAAAACAAGCTCAATCGCATCCCCAAGCATGTTGCAAATCATGCTTCTCAATTAGCTTTCTAGGAGCTCACTTCCGAGGCTCGTGCTAAAATGTCAAATGTACTAGGCTCCATAAGGTTTCGGTTTTTTCTCCACTAACCTCAAGCTTGAGGAGCAACTTTTGCATGGCATTTCAATCTTCTCTAAGGTATTAATAGGGAAGATCAAAGTGCACCAAGTGTTGGGTAAACCAACTTTCAAAGTGGGTTGGAGAAAGACCTTTGCAGGAACACAAGGATCTAGAACCTCCAACAAAAGAAAGCATGTTAGGACCTCCGAGCTTTTAGGCCAAGGGTTGACTTTTTGTTTCCTCAGTTGTGTGTGGATAAGGACTCGAAAACCTGAATTGATACGTGTTGAAATTTTCCATCAAAAATGCTTCATTGTAACCTTTGATCAAATCGCTGCTCAAAGTTGGCCGGACCAATAATAAAAGAAGTTGGTCATTCGTATCGTATTAAATCCACAAAAATCTAAGCAGACCATTAAACCTTACGAAGGATCTGCTAACATTCCATAGGGACACAATCCGCTAACCATCAAGACTAAAACCCTAATCTCTGAGCACCCCCAAAATAGTGGGCATGCGTTGCCCAAAATAATTCTGCACAGCTTCCTTCATACAAGACTGCTCACACAAAATGCAGACTTGTGCCAAATTTTTATAATTGACACAGTTTGACTGCTCAATCTATTAAATAGAGACCAAAACTAGTATCAATGTTAATCGCTTCTTTAGTGCTAGAAAATCTCGTTACTCTGCATGCAAAGAATTTCTCAAATCTATTTGCTGTATTAAGATGGCTGTGTAAAGGAAGAGACCATAACCAATACGAAATTAAGTCTCAAGAGAAATTAAGTGTACTTCACATTTAAAAAGAGCATTTAAATGCATCTCAATCTCTGATTGTGAATTCCAATGCATAACTTGATATCCCAACCAGGCATTCAGTTGAATTGGAAATATATTTTAAGAAGCAATGTTTGTCAATGCAGGCCCCATATACACTGCAAAGAATCTAAAAGAAAAGATCATTTCAAATGTAGCATTGGACATTTGAATTTGAAAAATCTATTTATGACATATTATATGTTGAAACAGATTGAATGCAACTGACATTACCACATATGCGTTACAGTAGGCCCACTGATTCTACGTTCAGGACGAGAAAACCTCTGCATGTCAACTGCCAACTAGCCATATTCACAAAAAAGATTAATTAAAAATCAAGAAAAAATCCCATAAATAAGAAAAAAACAACAATGAGATAGAAACTCATACTTTAGATGCAGCCGAAGCTTGCCATTGCTGAATGCCACGAAGACGACTTATTTCAAGGTCCAAAACTTGATAGGTTTCCAGATAAAGCTCAGATTGACTTTGCTTCATGGAATCTGGAAGCTGTGACACACACATGCAATCTTCAGAACAGGACTCGAGTAACCCCTTCCAAAAAATATGCGCACACACACACACATTTTTATGTATGTATGTGTGTATAAAATCGAACCAAAAAGAAAAACTCTACAATCAAAGCATGGCTACCTCAACATGATCACATTTAATTGTAATGCATTCACATGATATAAAACATGATGTCAAAAGCAAAAGATAAATTATTGTCAAACATCATAAGGCTCAGAATAGAAGTATCAGACTACAAGATATCCAGAGAGCTGATACGTGACTGTTACCGATGCAACTTTGCATATGCCATACACATACAAGCCCAGGGTCAAGATAGGTATTCCCATGCATTTGTCATGTTTGTACTTTATATAGCATAGAGTTTCACTTTCTCCATCATATCATTGAACATCGTGATCCAGCATATGATGTATTCTACATACAGCACCTCCTATATGCACTTAGCTTCTTTATGTCTTCCCCCCATAGACCTCTCTCTCTCTCAGTTCCTAGACAAACTGGCGGACGGTTTCATCCAGCGACCATGCTACATGGATACTAACATGCCTCATAGCTCAAGGGTAGCGATTGGCCAGTTGAGGGTCTCATCACACTGACTAGAGATTGAGATTGGTAGAGCCATAGACATTCCGAGAGAGGAGCGGATACGCAAGATATGCAGAGTAAAGATGGAGGATGAGGAGCACTTTGCAGCCTACACAGTTTTGTGTAGCGAGTACTTTTCCATTTTATTTTATTTCTACATAGGAGTTACTACAGTTGTACATAATTTTGTCTCATAGGCCAAATTTGGCCTTCAGAAGACGTTAATCTCTCTCTCTCTCTCTCTCTCTCTCTCTCTCTCTCTCTCTCTCTCTCTCTCTCTCTCTCTCTCTCTCTCTCTCTCTCTCTCTCTCTCTCTCTCTCTCTCTCTCTCTCTCTCTCTCTCTCTCTCTCTCTCTCTCTCTCTCTCTCTCTCTCTCTCTCTCTCTCTCTCTCTCTCTCTCTCTCTCTCTCTCTCTCTCTCTCTCTCTCTCTCTCTCTCTCTCTCTCTCTCTCTCTCTCTCTCTCTCTCTCTCTCTCTCTCTCCCCCTCCCTCCCTCCCTCCCTCCCTCCCTCTCTCTCTAAATTTTCTTTCTTTCTTTCTCTCTAGCCCCCATTGCCTTTCTTCTTCAAATGTCTAGGGTTTCATAGGGAAAGCCCTAACTGGCTGAGATCATAATGGAGCAATGGTGCAAGTTGATGTAGAAAGAAGAGAAGTGGAAAAGGTGATCACTCATGCAATCAGAGAAGTGAAAGAAGCACACAAAGCCTTCAATCAAGAGATGAGAAGGGTCATAGAAAAAATAAAGTCCTTGGAAGATCAAATGATGCAACTCAAAGAAGGCTTCGATGAATGGAAAAAGTTATCCATTTGAAGATCTCCAGAGAGGAAGGAGAATTCACAATGATAAACGATTTCAAAGAGGAAATAAAGAAAGAGTGGAGGACCAATACAAGTGCATGTCAAAGCAGAGGTGGAGTCCACCCAAAACGGTGCATAAAAGCATTAAAGAAGAGGTTAAGAAAGATGTTACAAAGTGTGAATATCTAAGAGTGCAAGACATACTCAAGGAGGAGAGGCTTAGACAGACTTCCTTCCTCCAAGTCAAGATCACGGGGCTTCCAAAAGGCACATAAGATGAGGCATATGCATTGCATTTATGTCACCAGCTACTTTCATGTATTGCTTTCATGTATTAAGGACACATCAGTCAAATCAAAGGATCTTTATGAGACTTTGTTTCCTCTTGTCACTAGCATGCAATCAAATGAAGCTTCGAATGAGGAAACTTCTCAACCTATGTAGGATTTGAATGAGGAGGATATAGATAATTTTGTTTCTTGTGCATATGTACACGATGCACATATTGATGATAGAGCAAACATTGAACTATGCCAAAATAGTTGGTGCAAAGATTAGATGAACATTTGCCTTATCATACTCGCTCAAGCTCGCATGATGCTTTTTTATGTAAGATTACTAGGAAATTGTTGTTTCATGCTTCTATGATGAGAATGAACCTCTTTCCTTTGCTGAAGCGTAAAAATAAAAAAATTGGATGCCTACTATGCAAATTAGGATTCGATGCTATTGTGAAGAATGGTACTAGATCTTTATATAATTTGCCTCTTAGAAAGAAGGCTAGAGGCACTTAATCAGTCTACAAATTGAAATGCAAGCTTAATGGTATTGCCGATGGCCATAAGGCTATACACATGGCCAAGGTTATCCTCAAGACATTGACTATGATGAGACCTTTGTTGGAAAATGGTATGTCATCCCTTGAAGAACTCCCTTTCTATAAGCAAAGGGGTAATATATTACAAGAAGATTCAATTACAAGAGTAATAAGGAAGTTAAGGCCTCTAGGAAGTTACAATTGTCATGTATCAGATAGCAGAGTTGGTCAAGAAGTAGTGGCCCAACTTGACTGTAGTGGCCCGACTCGCCTTGACTATCACTACCTCCCTCTCAAAATTTGTCAGCCACTTGCCTTGTCAAAGCCTTCCGATTGCCTTGTCGCCCATGGAGGTTAGCTCCCAAGAAAGTTGGGCGAGTGCTTGCGCCCAAGAAATTTGGACAAGTGTTGGCTCCCAAGAAAGTTTGGAGAGTGTTGAGCCGAAGAAAGTTGGTGAGTAGTAATATGTGGAGTCCTTCCAATGGTGGTTTTTACCTTAATATAAAATTCTTTCTTTGTTATTATGTTTTTTCCCTTTTCTTTGCTCGGACACACTAAATTTGATGTTTCTATCATCGTTGCCTTCTTCTTTAGTGTGCTTCTCGAGCTGGATCACTGGGGCACTTGGGGATTCAATGTTGTTTTCACTCATAGTTACCTTGATCATGTGTAAGGGACAAGAGTTCCCTTGGTTGCTAGTAGATGCGACCGATTTTGGACAATCTTTAGTATAATCATCCTTGGTGTGAGGATAATTTTTACATGGTGGGGCATCCTCAAGTAGTATGCCCATTGCACTTACTCTCGAAATGGCCATATTCCCTTCAATAGAAGCACATTATGAGCCTAGGAGGGCAGATTTGAAGAGGCCTTTCTCTTGGTCTTTGCTCTCCTTGGTTGCTATAAAAGGTAGTAACCGGGGATGCTCCTATGAGAGGTTGCCATAATAGAGAAGATTGAGTTGCTCCTTCCCATGGTTGTCCTTATATTATATTTTGGTTTCTTAGACCCTTCAAAAAATAGCAGTTCTTTGCTTCACGGCCACCTTTCCTGCAGAATTGGCGAGTCAGCCATCTTGAGCACTCCTCGGAGGCGTGTCCTTGATTAGCACAAAGAGAACACCACCAAAGTCCACTTCTTACCTCCTTTAGTGTTCTTAGTTCTTCCAATTCTTTGCATATCTGTGCGAGGCCATCTAAGGTTCTCTTGTCTTCTCCCCAAATCTTCTTAAGTTTTAGAGCTTTCAATTCTTTTCTGAAGTCTGATACAACATCTTCGTTTGAAAAAGAACCCTTACCTTGTTAAGTCCCAAAATGAACTCTTGCTACTCCAATCCTCGTGGTTTCCGCTTTGAATTCTCTTAAGGTGGCATCCAATTATAGAAGATCTCTTAGTTTTTGTTATGTGGTTCAAGGCAAAGCTTTTCCCATCAACTTTTTAATCATGAAATCACTTGGTGCATTTGGTAGTCTTTCCAGTAGTGATCTCTCCCTTATCATAAGTTCTAAAAGGATTCTCCCGCAAGTAATATTAAATCTTCTAATTCACCCGATGTCCTTTCTGTTGAATTACCTCGCCCGAACGCATCCGTGAATTCCACTTTTAACGCTTCCCATGTGAGAAGTGGAGAATGACATACCTGGGACTCACTTCCCAACCTATTTATAGCCCTTGTCTAGTCACCATCTAGAGCTCTCTCTAAGGTGCCTCTACTCATCTGACCATCATGAGTAGGTACCTCATATGAACTCTCTGGCTTTTGGCCTTGGCTATCTCCCGAGCAAGGAACTTCTTGTCCCTCCAAGCATGTACATCTCTGGAATATAGCACTCTCTCCCCCTTCTAAATATCATTGTCCTCAATGATATAGAAGAAGTTATAAACCTGGGAATCAGAATCTGTGATTCCAAATAATAAGAGTAGAGTGTGCTAAGTGTCTGAAATACTAGATAATCAAAAAGTAGACGACTCGTCTCTATGCTTCATATCCAGCATTTCCACCAATAAATAGTAGCCCTTGCCTTGGGCATACTGTAGGAATCCCTCTGAGGCCCAATGAGTCGCTATGTGCACAGCATAAGTACTCGGAACATCCTCGAACTCCCTATGCCTAGACCTTGACCACTAACTTGTGCGGCTTGTCACCTATAGAGACCTTGGAATAATGATTAATCATGCAAGATCACTTACTCCACTAGAATAATGAAAACTATTATGCTAATCCAAAACGATGTGACTATGTCTCAATCTCTGTGGAAAAATACTAAAGATAAATGGAAATATTTTCCAAATAATGATTAATCTCTAAGCTAAAGTAAATCTACTTAATTTACTCACTATAATAAGAAAGTCTCATCATGATCCAAAGTGTGAATCCAAGATGATAATCTATCAATGATCCATTATATGGACCAAGATTTCAATCTGTCAATGATCCAAACTATGGACCAAGATCTCAATCTGTCACATCCAAACTATGGATCAAAATCTTGATCTATCATATATAATAATCCAAACTATGGATCAAAATATCTCTCATATAAAGTAAATCCCAATCCACTAAGTCCATCGTGCCAAATGAAGACGTGCTAAGAAAGTATAGCAACTAGTGGAACTATGATCGCCTTCTCAATAATAACATGCAAGATGTTCCAAGTGGACGAAACTTGGTTTATCTCTGACCACCTTCTCATCATCACTATGACCAAATCATTCCTCACTAGAAATGAGGTGTCTCTAGTAAACTAGGGTAATAATCTGGCACTCTCAGATATAATGAGGACCATAATATGAGTCCACTAAATATACTAACAAAGAAAAAAGGTAAGTAGATGTATGCACACTCATAGCCCACTAGGCTAAGCATCTAGCTCACCTCATATCATGGCCTATCCTCAAGCATATCAAATAAAGTAGTACGTACTCTATGAATTTCTTCTTAATATAAATGCCTATTCACAGTTCTTATGTGCGAACCTTGCCTTTCCACTTCTACGCTACTTGACTGCGGACTTGCCTTGTTTGCAGTCACATACGGAGTGACTATCTCAACTTCCTCTCCGTTGTCTGTCATTTGAACTACCAATTTTTATCCAATTTCTTTCAGATTTGAATAGCATATAGATAGTACTACTTACATGCATTGATATAAATTTCATAGTATTTGGACATTTCAGGCTTTCACAATGACCAAAATACTAAGCCTCTATACATGCAATAAATTAACAATTTGCAAAGGCTAACTTTCACTCTTTTCTTTATATCTCTTGAATGGAGATACATTTCATCTTGATATTTTGTAAGCATTATCTATAGGTATTTAGCTAACCTTAGAAAGAAAAATCATCCAATTTGAGTAAATGAGCTAAGAGAACCAATCACCTCTAGGTGCCATGGTCTCTAGTCATTTCATAAATTCCAAAGGTTACACTTTCATGTGCAAAGATCTTTTGACCCATCAAATGATCTTCAAAAATAATGAAAATTGGTATGCACAAAATGCATTTTTCATATCCAACAAAAATCATGCAATTTAGATCTACCAATGAAGAGCAATGCCCTTTGTAACAGGCCTATGTCACTTGTTTCAGGCCTCTACCCTATTGGCAGCACTTCTAGTGCAGAGGTCATTTGACCTTTTTAAAAATATCCAAATTACTTGAAATTTGGTTAGCTTAAAGAAAAGTTTATGAACTACTTGCTCTCCGAATTTCAATGAATTTGGGCATTCCCTCAAAGGCAAGCATCCAAATCTCTATGAGGCTGCTAGCTCACTAACTATTTGCTCAATTATTTTTTTAAATCTATCCTTATGATTAGACATATTCATTTATTCTCTTGGATGAATTATGACATGGAGAGATATTCATGCATATAATGATCATCTAGATCACTGCAAACCAATAGACCAGCCAAATCGTCTCGTAGAAAATAGATTCTTTACATTATCCACTTTTCAATGAAAGTGAATATGTATGGATGTCATTCTAATCATTGTGCTTCTTACAAATTCATTAACCTCGTCACAACCAATCACATACAAGCATTTAACAATGGTATTGATAATCATAACCATAGCACTAACTTGTGCTGATTAGGGATAAAATTCCATATCAAGTACATAGATTCCCATAAAGAACAATTCATGTGCTCATGAGTTACTAGACAAAAACACATCTTAATTGTTCTTGAGGGATATACCTTTATCATTTACTTTCTAAAGACAAAATTAATCTATGCACGGTACTTCTATCACATACTTCATGCTCACCCTAACTCATCATGATGATAGATAAAATGATCTTCTATAGACAGAAAATGCATCATACACTTCATCTTTTTAGAAATCGTATCATATATGTATGCATGCATCCACTCATGCATCTTCTCTACTTCAATTACTTTATATGCTTTTACTTATGTTGCACACATAAGACTTCCTCTCTCTTACAACACAACATCACTCCAGTTCTCACATGGCATATAATGCCATATTGCTACAAAAATTTCGGAAGCACTT
Organism: Ceratopteris richardii; assembly: GCA_020310875.1. Classification (NCBI taxonomy): domain Eukaryota; kingdom Viridiplantae; phylum Streptophyta; class Polypodiopsida; order Polypodiales; family Pteridaceae; genus Ceratopteris; species Ceratopteris richardii. The sequence goes on from MU260053.1 coordinate 32,651, forward strand.
CCCGTGGAATCAAAAAAAATAATAACCATGATACAATGATAGGCATCCGCGTAGTGGTAAGCAAACCACTTTCTTAACTCCCGAAACCTACAAATAAAAAACTTTTCCAATATGTGTTATTGGGTACTCCACGCCCTCATAACAAGGTTTTTTCCTTTCTCCAATACTTGCAAAATGGTTTTAAACACACAAAACAACAACTTATGCATGCTTTTATGAATCTAACATAAGTTAGTGTAACTTCATGTACATAAATGAATTCATATTAAACCAACTTTCATGCACATTCCAATGTTAGTTTCATAACATTGGAAGAGAAAACAATGCAAAATTGTAAATTTTGATGCAAAAAGTATTCAAATGAATATATTTGAGAGCAAAAATATGGAGCAAAGGTATGAAAAACAATTCATTCCTATCCAAGATAGTTCAAAATATGATTAGGAACTCCTAATTATCATAATTATGCACTCAATTCACGCAAAAAGAGTTCTTGCCAGTCAACAACCATCAAACAGCTCGTGCAAAGATGGGTTGAAATGGTCAAAATATAGATTATAATCCATCCAAAAGAAAGATCTTGAAGTGTAGAAGCTATACCAATTTGATTTTCTTGATCTGGATATTCTATGAGGACGTTATAGCCAAAACAATGGAGCTAGGTGAGTGAGCAACATATCTCTTTGAAGAAATATGCAAAGAATTAAATACTCTTTACAAGTGGTTTTTAATTATCCAATAGTAGATTCAGCCACTCGTCGGAAAGCCCCTTGGATTCTACTTTCTATACAAAGTGGAATCATCCAATTTGGATATCATATGAGAGAGTTATGTCTATTTTAATAAAGGTAGGTATGCTAATCGTGCTCTTCCTTTACTCTTCTCTTTTTCTAATCTTTTCCTTCTCCCTCTAATCTTCACTTTCATCTTCTCTCTTCCTCTTTGCTCATCCATTTCTTGCTCCTTCATATTCTTTTATCTCTTTCTCTCTACCTCTCTTTTTCTATCTCTTTCTCTCTAGCTCTCTTTTTTCTTTCCATCTCTTTCTCTATCTCTTTCTCTCTTTGTCTCCATCTCTTTCTTTTTCTCTCTCTTTCTTTCTCTCTACTTTTTTGTTTCTCTCTCTTTTATTCTCTTCTTCTCTCTCTATCTCTTTCTCTCTTTCTTTCTTTCCCTCTATCTCTCTTGCTTTCTCTCTATTTCTTCACCGTGCGCAGAAGACAGAATACATGTAGATATTAATTCCTTCAACAAGTGTTATGTAGTCTAATGGTTAGAGTACTTACCTCTACTCCAGAGGTCTAGAGTTCAAAACCGGTGAGATGCGAAAGAGATGTGCATAGAGCTTTGCATGAATTTCGAAGAGGATGCTTCTTTTGTTGCTATAAAGACGACGCAAGCCTTATGCACAACTCCCGAGGCTGAGGCTGAAGTTCCCATTTTCTCCCATAGTCAGAATAAGAAATTCCTCCATGGCTTCTCAAATTCTTCAAGAACGGTGAAGATAAAGATGAGCCACGAAATTAGAATGAATCTCCCCATCTCCTTGCCCAAGGTCTCTCTCTCCCTAAGGCTCTGATACCAAAAATGTGAGAAGTGGAGAATGACATACCTGGGACTCACCTCCCAGCCTATTTATAGTCCTTGCCTAGTCACCATCTAGAGCTCTCTCTAAGGTGCCTCTACTCATCTGGCCATCATGAGTAGGTACCTGGTATGAACTCTCTCGCTTTGGCTTTGGCTATCCACCTAGCAAGGAACTTTTCGTTCCTCCAAGCATGTACATCTCTGTAATATAACATCCCATGTCTAAAAATGGTCGTCAACATACTGGTTAAACCACTTGTCTTCTAAACCTTCCCCTGTGGATGGAAACAAAGCTAGGAATGTGTCATGTCTTTGTTTTAGGCCCCTACTTTTGCATGTTAGGAGAAATCTTTGCACGTGGTCTTCGAGATCTTCATGGGCACCACCGTCGAATGACGAGAATCTAATATTAAATCTAGTCAGTAAGGAAGAAGTTCTTCCATGTTGAGGTGGGTATTATTTTCTCCTCTAGGAGTAACAGGCTATAGCATCCCTTCTTGGAGCTCTTTGGTTTTAATTTCATCTCTAATCTTAAGACTATCTCCAATTTCTCGGATGTGGATAGGCTTCTAACTTGTGTTGAATAAGGATCTTTCCCCTTCTGTGATAGCTCTTGATAGGGGTCTTCTTAAGGCTCAACTGAATCGCTTTACAAGCTCTAGTGTGTGTTATAGGCCATTTTGGGTGAGGCTTTTACTTGGAAGGATCGTGAGGGTTAATTATCCGGTGGGTATAGTCTCCCAATAAGAGGAAGATGGTAGGGAAAGTGTGTTTGGTTGTCTTAACAGTAGCCATGCAGAGGTCTCCCGATTCTCGTGGTTGCCCAATATTACAGTTCTCCTAGCTTTTGGGTCTACCTAGATCTTGGGTCGCCTAACTTTTGTGAGGTAAAGTGTATCCTAGTCTCCCAATATTTTTTGAGGCCTCCCAAGTTGTTTGGTCGCCCAACTTTGGGGAGGTAGAATGTGGCCTAGGATAAGTTGAAGAATAACAAAGTAGTGTTATCTAATGATTCAAGAGAGGGTGGGGATAGTTACCGGTGGCTAGCATCTCCAGAAGCCCTGTCCCACTGGCATGCCGAAATTTCACTAGTAGGATGTGAATTGTGTGAGTGCAAGGAATGCAATTGCACTAATCCTTCAATATGAACTTCAATCAAGTTTCACTTCACAATTGGGAGTTGAGACTCAGCAAGAACACTTGAGAACAAATAGCATAAGCAATTCTACTCCTCAAAAGACGAGCATGGGCTTCTTGGCTTCAGGCATGGACTTCTCCGGCTAGCACCAACTAGCATGGACTTCTTGGCTTCAGGCAAGAGTAAGAAGATGGAGTCTCTCGGTTAAGATATCTAACTCTAGCTAGAATTCTCTAAGTATCTCTCAAATGTATTTCTCTAATTACCTCTAAGGCATAAAACGCTTGGCCACATGAGTCAAAAGGACCTTGACAAATTATGTACTCCTGACAAGTTTGATGCTAAAGGCACAAAACTTGACTTTTGTAACGATGTCAATATGGTAAGCAAGTGAAGAATTCCTACTACTCGGGTGTCTCTCGTAAGTCTAATGTGTTTGATCTTGTTCACTATGATGTTTGTAGCATGCCCACCAAATCTATGGGGGGTGCTCTTTCGTTGTTTCTTTTGTTCATGACTACTCTTGAGAGCTTTGGTTTTATTTTCTATAATCTAAGGATGAAACCTTTGTTGCACGTAAGAAATTTCATGCATTTGTGACCACTCAAACAAGTAGAAAACTGAAATGTTTATAGATAAATAATGGAGGTGAGTTCACAAGTGCTGAATTCAATAGATTTTGTGAAAATCTTGGTATTGAGAGGAAGTTTATAGTCCCATACAGCCCCTCTTCTAACGGTGTGGCTGAAAGGTATAACATTTATGTGAAAGGGTGAGATGCATGCTATCCATGGCTAATCTTTCTCACGGATTTTAGGGAGAGACTCTCAAAACTGCAATTCATGTTTGCAATCAATCCCCTCACACGTAATTAAAAAAACGGCATCCCAGACGAGGTTTGGTCCGACAAACCTGCTTCATATGACCACCTACGCATCTTTGGTTGTGATGCTTTTGTGCACATAAGGCCTAAGTTGAAGAGCAAGTTAGATGCAAAGTCCATGAAAGGCATCTTCATGGGTTATGGAGATGAGGGTGAAATGAGCTATAGGGTATGGTTGCATCAACTCAAGAAGGTAATATGGAGTCGAGATATTGTACAGGATATGGCTACTTTAACTCAAGAAGGTAACACGCAGTCTAGATGTTGTATTCAATGAGCCAAAGCTGCTCAAAAACAATTGTACCTCTAAAGATGACCATTAAAAACTCAAATTTCAGCATGTACAGTTACCTGTTAAGTTTGTTTGAACCCTCGGGATGCACCACATATGGCTGAAAATGACAATAGGCCAGTGATAATTGAGCCAAAAAGTGTTGGATGACAAATTAAGGCTTCTGAAGTTCATATGCAGCCACTATCCATGCTGAAAACAGGGCTGGAATGATGTACAGCAGCCCATTAATCAATGAGGAAGTTGATTTACCTCCCAATGTAGATCCATTGCCAAAGAATGTGGATCATAGGGTAAGAAGATCTACATGTTTTAGGAGGCATGTGAGCATATATGACCTCTCTATACATTACATTATGTTCTTAGATGAGGGTGAGCCTCTTACTTATAAAGAGGCAAAGCTATGTGAGCACATGAAAGTGGGAGTTAGCCATGCAGGAAGAGATAAAGGCCTTGCATAAATGATACTTGAGGCTTGGCTGACTTGCCCAAAGGTAGGAAGGCCATTCCTAACAAGTGGGCATACAAAATCAAGAATATGGGTGACAAACCCAAGTATAAGGCAAGGCTGGTTGCTAAGGGATATGCCCAGAAATAAGGCATTGAGTTCCAAGAAGTGTTCTCTCCAAGGGTTAAAATGACCACATTATGTGTGTTATTTGCTCTCACAACTGCCTTGGATTTGGAGCTATTCCAAATGGATGAAAAGTTCTACATGAAACAGCCAGACGGATAGGCCATTCTTAGAAAAAAAGCATCCAATATCCAAGCTGAAAAAGAGCTTATATGGACTGAAACAAGCCCCCAAGCAATGGTATAAGAAGTTCAATGCATTTATCCTCAAACATGGGTTCGTAAGAAGTCATGCAGACTATTGTTTGTACACTACAAAGGATGAAGATGGCAGCCCAATCATTCTAGTGCTGTATGTAGATGATATACTGCTGGCTGGGAAGAAAAAGAGCACTCTATATGCTCCAAAACAGCAGCTGAACTCCGCATTCTCAATCAAAGACCTTGGGGAAGGTGAGCATATCCTTGGGATGAGGATAAAAAGGGATAGACAGCAGCATAGTTTGCAATTATCCCAAGAGAAGTACATTGAAAAAGTGCTAGACAGATTTAATGTGGCTGATGCTAAGCCTCTTGAAGTACCATTGCAGCCACATGTTAAGCTCTCCAAGGATGATTATCCCAAAGATGAGGATGCAGCCAACTATGTGTTCCATGTGCATCAACTTGTGGTTCACTTATGGATGCCATGGTTGCCACTCAGCCAGGCATTTCTCATGTAGTGGGAGTTGTTAGCAGGTTTATGGCAAATCGTCACAAAGCATAGTCAAATCTATCTTGAGATATTTGAAAGGTACTATATGTAAATGCTTATGTTATGAAAAGGGTCTATTAAAGTGGAAAGGATTCTGTGATTCAAACATGGCAGGTGATGTGGACACTTGCAAGTCCACGAATGGCTATGTATACACCCTTGCAGACAGAGCTATTTCATGATGCTCTAGACTTTAAGGGTAGTTGCACTATCTACTACAGAGGCTGAATATACTTCAGCCCCAGAGGCTTCCAAGGAAGCCATTTGGTTAGCCTGCTTCTGCAGTTAGTTTGAGATGCCTCAAAAGGCACCTGTTCTTGGATGCAATAGCCAGAGTGCCATATGTTTGGCAAAGAATGCCATGTTCCATGCTCACACAAAGCATATTGATATGAGATACCACTTCATCAAAGACGTGTTAGAGGATGGCCTGACCACTTTGATCAAGATCAATACTTCATAGAATCTTGCAGATGCTCTCACTAAATGTCTATCCAGGGCACAACATCAACTATATATACAAATGATGGGAGTTACTTAACAAAAAAAAACCTACTTGGGCCTTTAAGTGGAAGGTTGTTGGGGATTAAGGCCCCAAGGACTCTCCATGTGTATATTTTGACCCTTCCATACGATAGCTCTCTTTGGGAGCTTACTAGACATATTTTTGTTATATGTTTTGGACCTCAATTGGGAGTTACAGGCACTTACATTATTTTTATGACTTTTGGTCATTGGCCATGTGTGAACATGCCTAAAAGACCTAAAAATCACTTATCAATAAGACTTTGTCCCAAAACTCTCATAATTTGAATGAGACTTCAACTTCAGCTTCTCCATCTTCTTCTCCAAATTTATGTGCAAGTTTCTCTCTACTCTCTCTCCTCACGGTGCAGCCCACTCACTCCCTTGGTATTTGGAGCAACCGAGCCCACCAACGCACTCTCTACAGCCTCTTTCATTAAGGGCATGAGCATAAGACATAAAAATATCATCTTCAATAAAAAAATAAAATATAAAAATATATATATGCATGCATACCTCTACTCAAACATGTTGTATGACTGTTAAGGTCCCATAGATCTCAGCAATTAATGCAAAAAATGGCTAGAGGGGTATGACTAAAGCATATGCCACTGCACAATAGGGTTCTGTTTTTCTATGAACTGTGATCGGCTGCTCGAAAGAAGTGGATTTTTTGCAGAGGCACAATCTGCAAAACCTCAAGTTTGCTTATCCTCATTGCAAGTATTCAAAAGAAAATATTAGACATGCATTTCAGAACAACAAAATAAAGGGGTGGTGGCAAGCCTCCTCCTCTATTCTAGGCTCTAGCTAGATGGCTGGCCAGGATAAGTAAATGCCATTTACAAGCATCATGGTTAGAGTCTCATTTGGATCATGGATCAGCTTAGGTTTTGAATGCTCTATTCCATGTGGCAACTCTGCGGAATACATTGGTTTTTGACAAGAGGATGTCTTCAGAAGCTCTGCTGCAGACACCTCTGATGAAGCATATTCTTGATTCTGTGACTGCCCAGAACACTAGCAACGAGGACCACCATTAACAGCTTATCAACTTGATCCTATAACAGCTAGAATAAAGGCTATTATATAGTGATTCACAACAGTTTTGCTCTCCTGTACATAATTGAAACAGGATCTAGGCTTTCACAAAATCCTTCACATAGATGCTAAATTTGTCAATCAATCCGCTTTTCTCATACACTTGATCACAAAGCTTCTAGCTTCATGCTATTTTATTAGGAATAACGTGTGGAAAATAGATGGAGATTAAAAGAATGCCTGATTTGCTTTGACAACTTAAATGATGCAGTGCCTTCTATAAGTATTAAGCTTCAAACTTATGTACATGCTCATCAATAGTTTATATTCCAGAGAATAATGTATTACACAATCATGTATACATGGATGAATCCATCAAGTCCATAATGCCGAAAATGCCCCCAATGAATACGTGCCAAGCAATATGGAACATGTGTAACAATGAAGCCCGCCCACGATAAATTAGCTACACAATAAACCATTTTAATGATGCTTGATACAGTCAATACAAGAAAATAAACTAATATTGTAAACTGTTTGAACCTGTGGCAATGCTTTAACACAGCTTCGATAGGTGTACAGAATCGCAACCATCTCTTTTCCCTCTTGGACAAGTACATTCTGTCAAAAGCACAATTCACCACAAGAAGGAAATATTTCTGTTTGTTCTTGCACACAAATAGACATCAATAACACACACCAGAAGGTTTATAGACTTTGTATCCTCTGTGAGTGAGATCCGATAGGCCGGAACATCTTCATAATCTGATGGACAATAAATCACAAACACGTTTCACATTTGCCAATCTTTATCAAAACAGGAAACTACCTCTTTAATGTTTTTAAAACACTAGAGATTTTGGTAACAATATCATAATCAGTAAGTGAAACAACCTCTAAAATCTCACAAAGAATCAGCTCAACCTGAAAATAAGTCAGATTAGCAGTAATTTAAAGATACCAATAGGGCTTTTGGATGAGCTCTTGCCACTCATTAATATTGCTGCTAATCCTTGTACATCTGATTGATTATCCTGAAATGCAAAGATCAACGTACAGAAAATACACTGTCAGACGTTTCTATTGGTTTCTGATTTCAACACAGTTTGCTCAAAAGCTTCATTTAGATTACAGGTGCTCAAGCAAATGTAAATTCATAACATATTCAGCAAGCTCATGCAGCACCCACATAGAATAACTCCTTCAAAAACTTAGAATAATTTAAGCATTAAACAGAACAAGCTGAAGCCAAAATCCATTTAAGATATCCATTCAGGACTACATACATGAACAGGTACTTAAATGATCAACTTGTGAAATATCTTTTTCGAGATTCGTTTTTCATCCTTTCTTTTAACTTATTTGAGCTTATATTCTTCAAGCTATGGAATTTCACGTTGGAATTTGACATGTTAACAGAGCTCTAATGAAGTTCTGCATTGTCAACAAGCTGATCTGGAGGTCCATTTTCTACAAGCTGACTCAAAGTTGCTGCTACATTGAAGAGAAGGTCCCAGGTTCAATTTTCTTGAGAATGCCAATTGTGCTTCTAAGATTTTGTTTATTCATGGATGATCCAATTAGCTGTTGCATTTTTCACCCATTAAATGTGTTGATGGAATGCATTCTTATCAAATTTAGCTTCGACGTAATACACGTCTTGCATCATGGCTGAGTGCAGGGAAGAGATGATGAGAAGCCCAAGTGGCATGCCTTGGTCCTTCGATGTCTTGGAAAAGAAACCCCAAAAGACCTCAAGTCTCCCTACGATTCAAATTGACCACTGATTGGATATGCCAATGATGGGACAATGAAGATGAATGTATTTGATTTTTATGATCGTGATAAATTCCCCCTAATCGAGCTAGAAAGCTTGGGCTGGCCAGCTAGCCAAAGGGAATAAGAACGTTGGACAAGGAAAGATGTTATAAAGTAAGGTTCTTCATCTTAAGGGCTAAATGAAAGGCTTTGAAGCCTTTGAATTACAGCCACACTTCACACTAGTAAAGTGGATGAGGAAGGTAAGGAGGATGTTCATCCTCACAAACTTTAAGAGACTATGAAGAGCAGGTCACGTGGCTGGGCATCATCTTATGCGTGTCCATTTGCAAAACTCTCTCTCCTCCCCCAACGTGCATGCGCAAGGGAGAAGAAGGGAGAGTCCTTTTCGTCAGAGTTTGATGTCTGCAGAAGCACACGAATAGCACAAGGAAGAAGAAGAAGCTTGGGGCGCAACACAACACTGAATGAATTACCAAGTGAATGTACAAAGATAAGTAACCCGTTAGGGTTAAACAAGCATATACAAGCTGTGGGGGGGGGGGGGGGGGGGGGGGGACCTCTTAAAGAGGGAAAAAAGTGCCCCAACGGTCATAAGTGTGTTCACACACATCACTACCGAAATATATCAACAAATCCCCACTGGGAGTGATGCAGTGAACAAGAAGCCGACACTCATGTATAAGTGCCAAGCTATGTAGAAAAAGATCAATCCACAAAAGGAAGTAAACCCAAAGCAATGTTGCGTATGAAACACGTTGCGAACATTCGCAAATTTCGCAATGCAACTCCGTGTTGTGTACAAGTTCGCAACGGATGCTTATTCATCAGAAAAAAAACCTTTTCCAAGAGGCAAAACAATGGTCCCCAAGAGAAGGTCTTTTAAGTTTTGACCAATACAACTATGATAAAAAAAATTGGTGAGCTGAATCCTCGTGTAAAAAGGACCAATGCCTCACGAACAAAAAAAACTAAGAAAGAGATAAAGAGAGTATACAATGTCCTACTAACCATATGATGATTCCAACATCATGCATATGCATATAAATGTATGTACTTATATATGTATATATGTTTGTACCATATGTGTAATGTATGTATGTATATTCCTATTTTTGTATGTTTATCGAAAGATATATTTATTTACTTATGTATGGTATGTATATATGTATGTATGTATGTATGCATGTATGTATGTATGCATAAGTAAATCAAGCATCCTACATCCTTCTACTAGAGAACAACATCAAATGCATCTCTAGCATCATGAGACTCAACCGTAAACTTGTTTCCATAGGAGTGGCAATAGATTTGCAATCTTCAAGGCAAAAATATTGCAATAATATGTCAATATATTTTCTTTGACACAATGCTATTCCCCATCAACTTGCATAAATTGAATGCCCAAATAATGATGCAAATGCCCTAAATCTGAGATCTCAAAAGAAGTATGCAAATCAGCCTTAAAATCAGCTATATGCTTCTCGTTAGGACCAATGAGCAGCATGTCTTCAACGTACACAACAATGATTAGAAGTACATCATCTGCATGCTTAACATATAAGGTGCTCTCAGTTGGACTATTCTCAAAACCATGTGCGATCAAATAGGCACATATCTTTTCATGTCAAGCACGTGGTGCTTGCTTCAAGCCATATAATGCCTTTTTCAACCCACACACTTTGTTTTCATGCCCTTTCTTCACAAAACCACAAGGCTGAAATACATACACTTCTTCATGGAAGTCACCATTCAAAAATGCAGTTTTAATGTCCAACAACCATCATGAGCTGCAAGTGCACAGATGCTACGAATGATGGTCATTCATTCGGCATATGTGTGCAAAAATCTCATCAAAATTAATGCCTCCCTCTTGAGCATAACTTTTTGGAACAAGCATAGCCTTAAACATGTCAACTCTTCCATGAGGCTTATGTTAGCATTTAGTGCCAATGGCCTTTTTACCCGGAGGCAAATCACATAAAGTCTAGGTAGCATTCTTCATAATAGCATCATATTTTGATTGCATAACATCCATCCACTTTTTTGAATTTTGTGCTTCATCAAAAGAAACCAACTCATTCTCATCACAAAGACTAAAGGAAGCCATTGCATAGCAATCTAACGCAAAGGAGGCATTATGAAAGCCTAAACGAGTACGATATGACATAGGTACATCTAATTTGCTATCTCTCAGAAGTCTGCACCTTCCACTTAGGCATAGTTTTTGCCTCCTCTATATCAGCCCTCTCGTCAAGGAGTGCATCATGTAAATCTTCCAGAAGTGGAATGATCTACATCTTCACGTGAAAATTGTAAAGGATAAAAAATTGCCTCATTTGAACCAGCACTTGACTGTCCGGATATAAAAAGAGGAAGCAAAGTGTCATACACATTGTTGGAGCTAATTGATGTCTCCTTAGTACATGAAAGTAATGGTTGCATTGCATCTTCCACAAAAAAAACATCATGGCTAACCGAAATGCATTTAGAGTGTGGATGTTCCGGACGATAACCTTTGCTTTCAGAGTTGTACGCAACAAAAATACATTTCACTACTATATCATCCAATTTCTTGTGTTGTTGTTCAAGCACTAGTGCATCTCCAAGACAACCAAAGACGCGAAGATGAGCAACAGATGGCTTGCAACCATGCCAAGCCTCATATGGAGTGATAGATTGCAGTGCTTTGGTTAGAAACCCCTTAACTAAATATGCTACACACATAACATACTCAAGCTAGAAACTATGTGGTAAAGCTTAACCTTTTGACCATACATCTTGCCATCTCTATGTGAGACTTGTTCTTTCTTTCAGCAACTCCATTTGTGAATCATTGTAAATTAGCATTGGGAAAAGAATCATCTATACCTTTACATGGTTCATACAAATCAAGGGAGGGCAAGTAATCTGCAACAACATGAGATGAGTCAGGGCAATGAATACATTGTAATTGAAATCCTATAGGGGTAGGACCCATCAAGAAAATCTATTGACTAAATTTTGATGATTCACCAAATAGGATAAAGTAGAATGATCCACATCAAATGTATAATGAAATCCTAAAATATAGTGCCAAAATTTATTAATAGAATAAATAAGGGAAGGTACTCATGCTTGGTGAAAAAATATTTCCTATTTCTTGGAACATATGCCAAGTAGCAACTTAAATAGATTGGTATTAGCAACAAAACTCTAATATGAATCTAGAAGACCATTTGATCTTTGTCAAAAAACTGTCCACAGAATCTCCTCCATTCATGTGCTCACTCTCCAACTCTTTTCGGAGGTAAGCAACACGAGCCCCATTTCTTGCCTGGTATACGATATCAAGTGTATCCCAAGAATCCTTTGCTGTCATGGAAGAGTGAATATGAGGGATAATGGCGTGTTTGACAAACAAAGCTATCAATGCATGTGCCTGCGTATCTCTACCATCCCAATTAAGTTTCTCTACAGTAGGTGCAGAAGGAACTGAAGCACGAACAAGGATCTGACAATCATCATCTTCAACGCTATCTGCATCAAAAAGTACCTACATTGGTAGTTAAGAACTAAGTGGAGTTGGTATGGTGATGATCTTAGAATTATCTCAACCAAGCTATTTTAGTTACAAAATATGAGATTCATGAGAATCCACTAGACAAGATATATGAGATTTCAATCTTAGAGATGGGAACTAGGTATATGATTTGTTTAGTGGAATTGTGCTTCCATGGATTGGAGATGAGAACCATTGGCATGGGACCTTGCGGATTATTTCCCTTTGAGAAGTGGCCATGAAGACAAGGGCTCATCATCCATAGAACATGATTCCCGTAGGACTCAAAAGAGGTGTTTAGAAAACATTTGTTAGTTGAGATTTGAGGCGTAGAGCTATGGCTCTATGTAGGAATTATTCCCTCTACTTTCATTGTAATTTTCATTCACGTGGGAGTTTGATTCTCCACTAATTAGGAAGGGAAACAAATTGAGAGCCTAATTATTTTCATTTATGGAGAGTAGAACCAAATGAAACCATCATAGTCTCTTTTAAGGGAAACTGAAAGCGGAATAGATTCCACTACGAGAGCCTTCTTCCTGAGAAGATATGGAGAGAGTTTATATACTCTTTATAGATTGTCTAGATAGAGTGGCACGCTTTCTTTCAAATACAATAGGGAGATCAGATAGTACGTGGTTAGATTGAGTCTTGACAAAAAACTCTAGAGACAAGTGATTATGTCCACTTTCAATGATGGTCTATTCACATTGGTGAGACTCGGAATAGAGTAATGACTCTTCTCTTTAGGGTTTTTAGGAAATAGGGATAAATTTGACCTCTTGGATTACCAAGTTCTTAGTTGGTGCTTCATCATGAGGATAATGATTAAACATCAATTAGGAGAATGGGTACTTATGTAGTATTTGATGAGGGAATGCTTCTGCATTCATATGGCAAACAAGAGGGAAGAGAAAATAGTAGAGTTTGCACACTAGTTCCATTGATGCTCTTACAATAGAACTTAGTCCAAAGGTTATGGGTGACAAACCAAAGACTTCTTGATTAGTAGAATGTAGAGGTTTCATTTTACTACGAAGGAATTCTTATATGTGAGGTAGATGATGGATTGGCATAGGACACAAGGTAGTTTAGCTAAAAAATATTATTTGTGAGTACCCTCAAGGTTTCCAACACATAGAGTGGTATACGAACCAGTCATTCATAGTCGTTCTAGAAGAGTTTCGAGTCACTTTATTCTGGAACATTGTTCTATCAGTTGGAGGATTTTATGGTTTATTATCTCCATTATACTATGGTCAAGTTTAGTTAACTTGGCACTCCTCACTTATCTTTCATGTTATCACTCCAAAGAGGAAACATCACAAGGACCTATGTCACTTTAGTGATGTAAGAGGTTATGAGAGTGATAGTTTGGAAGTTAGATGTACATGGGAGATATAGTTTGGAAGTTAGGTGTACATGGGAGATATAGGAAGCACCACACAACGGTTTCCCACCTTTGAGACGAGCGCCTATGAGGCTTTTTAAGGGGAAGGATATGGGAAACAACTCACAGAGATGACCATGTACTAGGAGTACATGGGGTTCAAGGGAGTCGGGACTCCGAGGAGTTTCTTCTATCTAAACTACCATTTCATTTACATTTTCTAGGATGCAAATGCTTTCAAAGGGAAAGAAATGTCACATTATATGATATGTGTGGGAACACCTCTTTGTTGAGGTGGCATGGACTGACGTGGCTTCTTGAGGAGCGCTTGCTTATCTAATGTAGAGAAAAATCATTCCAGTTGAATGAAAGAGGAATCCTCAGATGTGGGAGGGCATGAGAAGATCCATCTCTATGTGTTTCTAGGACTATCGTGAGAGTTTTGTGTCATGGAGCTTATCTAAGATGTTGTAATCTAATATGGGTATAGAACTAAAAATGAATACATGCTCATGCACACACTCCACAATGCACATACACCACGAGCATGAACTTACGAGAAGCTCTATGCACTGAGTTTCTATCACTTCTGGAAGTGATGGGCAAGCTCAGCCATGATGAAGCCTAGCACCGAATGCAAACCAAAGATAGGTTTTGGCTCCCCTATTGTCTCAAGCATTCCTTTATAAACCATCCTCCTCGGCACAATTTAATTGCCAGTCAAAGTTCTCATTGTATATATAGCTCACACAAAGTTGGGGAGTATTTATAAGTAAAACTATGTTTTGATGGCTTCTATAATGAAAGTTAAAGAACTCTTGTCTAGTTTGGAGGCTCTTCATCCCCTTATACCATAGGTCTACCTCTACAATTGACTTATTACCATAGGTATATGACATCCTTATTGGCTCTTTCTTGATAATATAAAAAAGGTACGTCCTAACAACTATTTTACCCTTTTCTATTAGTTTGAGACTCTTTTTAGGATCCTTGAGAAATCTCAACTAATTACTCAACTAGCAAGTTATACAAGCAACTTGGCCATTGATGTATTTCTTTCAAGTTTTGCAATGTTGAGCAATAATCCCTTCATTATTTCCTTATAAGTGAATGGAAAATCCTTCACAACTAAAGGGTAAGCTGATTATGTACAAAGACATTGCGATCTTCAAGCTATATTTCGTAGCATAGCTTTTTTTTTTTACAAACACCCCTTCCGCTTGAAAGGCACATATCTCGTTATAATTTCCTTAAAACATCACGAATAGTCCATTTTCAACAAACACCTCAACCAAGAAAATAGCCAAAAAAGATAAGTAGATGACTACAATGTGTTGTTCTAGGCTAAACTTTCTAGATTTCCTTTTCCTTCAACCGTGATTCCAATAATCATCTCATTGCAATGTCTCCATCACTAAATCATTGATCCTTTTTATCAACAGAAATATACGAAACCCACTCAAAATGGTTAAGTCCGTCTCCACTCCCAACAGTTACCAAAGTATCTAGTCAAGTAAGAGTCACAATACAAGATCCTCCATGATCATAATAACGTTGCGTACACATTATATCAAGGAAAAGATCGCATAAGCATCCTCTTTTGTTGGGCGATCCACCTTAAGGGAGTCACTCAAGTGGTTGAGGAGAAAAAATATAGGCGGCACAAACCACTCTATGAACACGAATGTACCTTTTGATGGGCGCCTAGCCACAAGACTTGGATATATAGCATAGATACCACAATGCCAAAGTCTTAACGCTGTGCCAACTCATTTGGGACGCCAAGTCGTCCTTTTGATCACTTCGATTAACCAAAGCCGTTATGGATGTACTTGGAAAAAGTAGTTTACTGTCAATCTGCTCATTTAATTCGTAATGCGCCCCAATAGAATATAAGAATATGGATAATGAATTCATTGCTCCGCCCAGGAAAATACATTCGAAGCGAATCACGGTTCACAACGATCTACAAAGCCTATTTTCAGGTAACGTTGGCCAGCAAAGGAGATATGGTGCTTGGTTCCTTACCTTGACACACAACTTCAGGTGCTAATGGACAGATCCGTTCACAAAGATACAACCAAAAACTGAAGAATTGCCATTTTCTTCATCATCCAGACCCAAATTATTCACACCGCCCCAAAACTGAGCATCCATAATGCATTTCTTAAGGAAATTAAAATCGGGACAATGCTGATGGGCGGAAAGGTACCTCGAGCGAGAATGTAGAAAGAGCAGCCACAGCTTCTTCCACGGGCACGGCCATTGTGAGCCTGTGAGCTACTTTCAACGTACTTGCTACAAATAATCAGATTGGCGTCAGCTGCAGTGAATCACGGCAAGTGCTGCTGGTCACTGGGTTTAAGAAAGAATACTCACATAAATCAAAAATAAATAAAAATGTATTCACTTTTTTCTTTTGTAATGAAGTACCAGGTAACGCAAAATGCCCTTCATTTTTTTGTGTAGAAATCAGAAACGCTGGTCGTCCACGGAGGAAGGGAGAAGAATTAGATAACGGGAGAATGTATCGATACAAACAGTCCACGGTGAACAAAGTAACAACACACTTTTACCATGAAGGACGGTGAAACATGGAATGTACAGAGTCTTTCTTTGAGAGGGGACTTTAATCATGAACCATAGTAATGAATAATTTCTTGTTTGCTTATAGCGCATGACAAAGAGAAGCTCATCCGTTTTCTATGTGTGTATATGTCAAAACTACATCAGAGGTCTAGGATAATAAGGGCATGCCTTTCTATGACTTAAGGGAGCCCTTTTCCACCACCACAACCACTATCATCGCCATCATCATCGTCGTCACATTATAAAAATCAGCCCCTTTTCTTTGCTTCGAAGTGAAAAAAATGGAATTCTCATGAGCTCATAATACACATAGAAGACGGGTGTACATTTGGTACAAGCACCTTTCGGTGGAGGAAATAGACGTGTTTACCGAAACAAAAAAACCTTGTTCATAGCGCATTCCATTTCTACGCCTCTATACTCAACACTTCATAGCGCATTCCATTTCTACTCAACACTTCATAACGCATTCCATTTCTACTCAACACTTCATATATGTTTGGTGTAGCCTACCGAAGTCACTATATTTCTCACACAATCAATGTTTATTGCATTCTCTCTCTCTCTCTCTGTGTGTGGACAATACCAAGGACTCAATACATGTATGATATTAAGCGTAAGGGTTGAGCTTTATGAGTAGGATGAGAGGCTAGGAGTCCTCTCATCGTATGCCACTCTTCGCGTTAGAGTGGGGGTTGGGAAAGAAAGGGTTGAGATTACTCTCCACCAATAAGAATTTACTTAAATAAGGATGGTTCTGGTGGGCAAGAGGCCCATGGATCATGTCCATGTCTAGTTCATGAAAGTCCCACAAAGGTCTCACATAGATCACACGTCTTCATTTCTACAAAAATGAGATCCATCAACCATCGATTTGAGAAAGGGTACAACTTTTATATTAGCCACCACATCTGCTTTGCTTGCAGATCTTTTGCATAGCAATATTAATGACAAATCCTCCATTCATGAGCACTTGTGTGATTCTCTTTTTTTTTTTTTTTTTTTTACCAAACCATAATTAGTGGTGCTTCATAATCTAGTAGTTCAATGTCCTTTACCTCCACTGCATTCAATAAAGCATCACTAGATTTGTCTTGGGATAAATCTAGGATTTCACCCTATTTTGTTCTAAGTATATTCTAAAGGATGGAAATAACTCCAATAGGTCTCGTGCTAGATAGGATCAATGTTGCACCTCTCGTGAGGCAACATCAAAAGATCCTATCGAATCCAAGTACTAGAGAATGTTGAGCTCCTCGTATAATGGTCATATGAACTTGAAAGTTGCTTGAAGATGGTAAAGACTATGATGCGGATCTAATATTATATAGAAATTTTGGGACAAAGAATGATGGCAAGCATGTTTTGGAGGCAATGGCCAAAACTTAAAGAAATTATTATGATGGATACTTCTGGTATTGAGGTTAGGCAGATTTTAATGCAAACCTATTACAAAGCCCGTGGAGACAAGTTTATGGTTGAATCTTCATAAAGCTCGAGATCCATTTGATGTTGTTCTCTATCAGTAGGATTTTGCATGCTTCATTTAATCATGCATAGCCCGGCTCGATATTCAGTTTGCTATCCAAAAGATGAAAAGGTATATGCATTGCCCAAGTGTCAAGCATTGGTAGGCAATTAAGCACGTCTTTCACTAGTTGAGTGGTGTATACTACTTGGGTTGCTTTATCCCAAGGGGGGTCATTATTGTTAGATTTACATGCTTTTTCTAACTCATATTGGGTTGTGTTATGCCAGTCGTGTGTCCACTAGTGGATTTTTCTCATGCTTGATAGCTCATATTTATCTTGTTTGATTAGGAAACAAGCTATTGTGGCCACTTCTAGTTGTGAGGCTGACTATAGGGCAACTTTCACATCTAGTGTTGAGTGTGCGTGGCTCAAATGCCTTTTCATTGATTTGGGTGTTGGTTCGTCTTTTGTCACCACAATCTTTAATGATAGTCATAGTGCATTGACAGTTGCAAGGAACCCTATGTTCCATGCAATTCACCCACACAAGATAATGTTGGAGAACTTTTCACAAAGACTCTGCCTAGAGAGAAATTTGAAGCTTTCTGCAAAGATTTGGGTTTACTTCCTTTTGTGGATTGATTTCCTTCCACATAGCTTCACAATTTCTTATACATGGTTACCATTCCGTTTTTACAGCTTTGTTGATATATTTTGCTAGTGATGTGTGTGAACATATGATTGTTCGGGCAATTTCCCCCTCTTTAGGAAGTTTTTTCCCTTGACATGGTAATACGCTTAAAATTGTGTTGTATCTTCCTTTTACATCACATCACACTCTGCATTGGCCAACTTTCAATTCTTTCTTTGTGATTGTTCAAGATACCTTTGTTAGTTTTTTTGGAGGCCATGTATTTTTGGTGTAGTATAGTATAGATGTTCTTATTTGTATCTTCCGTTTATATCACATCACAATCATGCTCATATGATTGCATATCCAAATGTGGTCTTTGTGTTCATTAAGCAAACAATTGTGGTTGGTGGGAAGTAGCATGCCTTCGTCCTCATGCCATTCAGTAGCACACTTCATGTGTTGTTCGTTATTTTTGTCATACAAAAGTGTGCATTTTTGTGCTCATTTCAGCCTAGATTTGGTACATGTTTGGGGTTTTGTTACACTTTACAAACTTTTTTTTTGATCTCCAGTACCATTTTTGTCAATTTCAGTATTGTAAAACGTGATGACCATTTTTGGGTGCTTGCACTTATTCGTTAAGATGTTAAGGTGTGATGACTTCCCTATTTCATGATTGCACAATGGATTTGATCCACAATATACTTTTTGGGCATTGTTAAGGGGCCTTTTGGATGGCTTGCTCCCCAATTGTTGTTTTTCTTTTGCATTTCTTGTATATATAACACTATTCATTTTGATGGGTCCATTTGCTTCATATTATTCACTTTCTGTAGGTGTTTATGATTTTCAATTAGCTCTTACCTTTGCATTCTTTTTGTGGTTCATCGAATAATTTATAATTGCTTGAATTTGTTTTGTCGTTCGATTCAACTAACATTACTTTGTTGACTAGTGAGCACTTGTGCTCTTGTTCCTTGTGTAAGATATGTTCATTTGGTACATGACATTGTTGGGTCTGAGAAAAAAAGTGAGGAAGCACAAACACAAGTACACACAAGATTAAAGAAGAAGATGAGCCGTTGTGCTCTTGTTCTTGTGTAAGATATGTTCATTTGGTACATGACATTGTTGGGTCTGAGAAAAAAGTGAGGAAGCACAAACACAAGTACACACAAGAGTAAAGAAGAAGATTAATGCACCAAGAACGGCAATGGTTGGAAGAGCTCTCTATCAATAGATGATCAATAATATGAGAATGTGTAAAGTTAGAGCTATATGTGAATCACTTGTTACAATGTACCACCACATATGAGTATATTGTGTATATGTGGTTACATGTTGAAAAACCTCTAGCCATCACTACAGTAAAAAGTGCCCATGTAGAGAGAAATGATTCACATCAAAGCTACTCGAGGGACATATAAGTGTAAAAAAACCCCTAGAGGAAACGATATCAACACATACAAAGAGTGATAGGTAAAGCCCCACAAGGTAATAAGCCTACAAATTTTTTGAAAGCTTCAAAATTTTCCTATGGATGAGCTTTGGTGAATATGTTTACCACATTATCTTGATAATGATAATGAACCTTAATGTGCTTTGTGTGCACATTAAAGACCATATTTCTTGCAACCACCAACACACTATGACTATCAGTGAGAATATGCATAGGTGCATCAAACTCCATGCATAGATCCATCAATAGGCATCCTAGCCACATATACACCATTGTAGTTGTGAATAATTCCCTATACTCAACTTCACAACTCAATGTGGCCAGAGTAGTTTGTTTCTTACTCAACCAAGACATGCATGATCCTCCAAGGAAAAAGCAAGTATCACTACTGGACACTCATGTATCATAACAACTAGCCCAATCATTATCTATAAACGAATGCAAGCATGGTTGAACATCTATGTCATAAGTGAGACTCAAACTCAAAGTGCCTTTGAAATATCTAAACACATGTTTTACTACTTGGCAATGCTTCGTGCCAGAGCTATGCATAAATGGACTCAATTGGAAAACTACATACTATATGCCCGACTTTGTATTACATGCATATATCAAACATACCATAACTTGATGATCAAGAGAAGTATCCAATGAATCCTTTGCATCCTCAATTAAGAAACTAAGTTTTGTTTCCACTCGTGTTGAGATAGGCTTCCAATCATCAAAAACAAAAGTTGAAGTAGTCTCTCAATATACTTTGTTTGGTGCACAATAATTCCTCCCTCAACAGATACAAAAGATGCAAAGGTAGTACTCCCAAAAACCAAGATACATGACATAAAATTTATGCTCCAAATCATTCATAAGCATGCTTCTTTTCTCATCATATGACCCAATCAAGAGAATATCATCAACATAAAGAACAATCACCATAAGATCATCCCACCTTTGCATACATAAAGTGTGCTTTTCATTGGACTAAATGTAAAACCAAGAGCAATCAAGTGCAATCCATTTCTAAAAAACACACACACACTCTCTCTCTCCAAAATTACCGAACAATAAAAGCTACACAGATATGAAGCTCCAAATAAAAGCTTTTTAATTGGAGCTCCTTTAGAAACAAGAAATTTAAATAACATTCTTCTTTTTAATGCGTGAAGGATATGCACCATGTCGTCCATGGACTGCTCGAGTAGTATTTTCCTATCACTTGGAACCCATATGATAGGAATAACTACCTCCTTGGGAGCAACAACTTTCGTCCCAAGTGTTAACTTGAAGAAAGTAAAACCTAAGGGAAATTTATATGTAGTTTAATGTGCACGCATAATAGCATAGAGAAATGGATCCCACCATTCATGTTATCCATCACTCAGTTTCTATGACATACATAGAATAACTTTATTACATTTCTAAGCAAGATTGTTAGTGCATTGATAGTAGGATGTATTCAACTTATGCAAAATATCAAAGTGAGAAGTGATGTCTTGAATAACCCAATTAAGGAAATGCGTGTGAAAATTAGACACTAGCTCTAAAGCTTAGAAAAATAGAGGAACAAATTCTACACATAAATGCTCAATTAGTATTGTAACACTAACATTACATAGAACCCATGTTTCTAACCAATACGTAGCATGATCGATACAAGAAAAACTGTAGAACTTCTATGAGTGGACCAATAAATTCTAGTTCCCACTTTTGAAATAAGACCAATAAATTCTAGTTCCCACTTTTGAAAGGGCTTCAAAGGAAGAATAGGTTGCAAGAGAAACTGATGTCATTGCAAAGGTTCATTAATTTCACACTGTCTAATAAGTTCCTATACATATTTGTGCAATTTATGCCTCTAAGTACGACATTGCAAGATCTTTTTCATCATTCAATATACTGAAAATTTTTCATCTACAAGACCACTATTTGCGTATCCTAACAATAGGGATTTTCCCCACCAAAATGCAAGCCAAAGTTTGGTAAGGTGAAACTAATATAATTGGCCGAAAATGATTGTAATGAGCTAACTTCCTTAGGGAGACAAGCAAGCATGACATGTTTCTCCAAAAAGAACATCATATCTTCATACTAATAACAAAGAACATAACTAGAAGGAATTGGAGGTTAGGGCTTTGGAGATTGCTTGTTTGGTAACTACAAGTAAATTAGCATTGGGAAAAGAATCATCCATACCTTTAGATGGTTCATACAAATCAAGGGAGGGCAAGTAATCTGCAACAACATGAGGTGAGTCAGGGCAATGAATACATTGTAATTGAAATCCTATAGGGGTAGGACCCATCAAGAAAATCTATTGACTAAATTTTGATGATTCACTAGATAGGATAAAGTAGAATGATCCACATCAAATGTATAATGAAATCCTAAAATATAGTGCCCAAATCTATTAATAGAATAAATTGGGAAGGTATTCATGCTTGGTGAAAAAATATTTCCTATTTCAAACCATATAATGCCTTTTTCAACCTGCACACTTTGTTTTCATGCCCTTTCTGCACAAAACCACAGGGCTGAAATACATACACTTCTTCATGTAAGTCACCATTCAAAAATGCAGTTTTAATGTCCAACAACCATCATGAGCTACAAGTGCACAGATGCTACAAATGATGGTCATTCATTCGGCATACGTGTGCAAAAATCTCATCAAAATTAATGCCTCCCTCTTGAGCATAACTTTTTGCAACAAGCATAGCCTTAAACATGTCAACTGTTCCATGAGGCTTATGTTAGCATTTAGTGCCAATGGCCTTTTTACCCGGAGGCAAATCACATAAAGTCTAGGTAGCATTCTTCATAATAGCATCATATTCTGATTGCATAACATCCATCCACTTTTTTGAATTTTGTGCTTCATCAAAAGAAACCAACTCATTCTCATCACAAAGACTAAAGGAAGCCATTGCATAGCAATCTAACGCAAAGGAGGCATTATGAAAGCCTAAACGAGTACGATATGACAGAGGTACATCTAATTTGCTATCTCTCAGAAGTCTGCACCTTCCACTTAGGCATAGTTTTTGCCTCTTCTATATCAGCCCTCTCGTCAAGGAGTGCATCATGTAAATCTTCCAGAAGTGGAATGATCTACATCTTCACGTGAAAATTGTAAAGGATAAAAAATTGCCTCATTTGAACCAGCACTTGACTGTCCGGATATAAAAAGAGGAAGCAAAGTGTCATACACATTGTTGGAGCTAATTGATGTCTCCTTAGTACATGAAAGTAATGGTTGCATTGCATCTTCCACAAAAAAAACATCATGGCTAACCGAAATGCATTTAGAGTGTGGATGTTCCGGACGATAACCTTTGCTTTCAGAGTTGTACGCAACAAAAATACATTTCACTACGATATCATCCAATTTCTTGTGTTGTTGTTCAAGCACTAGTGCATCTCCAAGACAACCAAAGACGCGAAGATGAGCAACAGATGGCTTGCAACCATGCCAAGCCTCATATGGAGTGATAGATTGCAGTGCTTTGGTTAGAAACCCCTTAACTACATATGCTACACACATAACATACTCAAGCTAGAAACTATGTGGTAAAGCTTTATTTTTGACCATACATCTTGCCATCTCTATGTGAGACTTGTTCTTTCTTTCAGCAACTCCATCTGTTGAGGTGTATATGGCACTATACACTCATGTTTTATCCCACACTCAACCAAAAAAGCATTAAAATCAGAAGACACGTATTCCTCCCCTCAATTAGAACAGAGGATACCCAATTTACATGCTGAAAGATTTTCAACCATAACCAAAAACTGCTTGAAGCACATAAACACTTTGGACTTTGCTTTCAATAGATATACTTATGCATGCCTGGAGAAATCATCAATAAAAGTCACGAAGTAAAGGTAGATCCCAAAAGAAGGTGTCTGCATAGGACCACACACATCACTATGAACAAGTTGCAATATATGTGCAGCTTGAACTCAACCATCCTTAGGGAAGGAAGAACTAAAGTCATCACTATGAACAAGCTACAATATATGAGCACCTCGAACTGAACCATCTTTAGGGAAAGAAGAACGCTTCATTTTTCCCAATATACTGCCTTCACAGACATGTTTACAAGGTGCCTAAAGTTTGAGCAGAGAGAACACCATTTCATATTTCTACAAGCGTAGCAAACTAGCATAATTCAGATGACCAAAGCGTGCATGCCAAAGCTTTGCATATGAGATAACCTTAGAATCTTGAATCGTACATGCTGAATCATTCACATATTTTGCATAGTCTATGAGCTTCTACAGCCAACAACATAAGATGCGAGAAGTAATAATACGCCATTTGAGAGATAATGAATTGTACATCTATCATCAACAAATTTGACTGCTAAGCCAATCTTAACTAATGCTGAAATTGACAACAGGTTTTCCTTGATCACTCACACATACAAAGCATTTGATAATGTGAAAGAACTACCCTCAGCAGTAGCCAGAATGATCTTACCAACTCCCATTACAAGATAAGAGGAATTGTTAGCGCATGTGACAATATTCGTTGTAGGGGAAAGCTCAAGTAAACTGAAGAAACTATGCTCTGAGGTAATATGTTTGGTTGCCCGACTATCAAAGTACCAAACATATGAGTCTACTACAGACATACATTGCTCATGAGAAGATGGGTCATAGCATTCGTAAACTTTGTTTTAGGTGTAGAGACCTCTACAACAAACTTTCTAGCCTCTTTCTTCTTTGCCTCTTTTGTTACCATTAGTGCCTATATAAAAGGCCAAATGGCCATCAGACTCTCTTGTGTATGCTTACACTTATAAAACATATAGTAGCATGGTTAGTCATGAATTGCATTGAGACCACCCATTTGTGAAACCTACATACAACAAACTTCTACTCTTTGTTCTCAAGTTTTTGTGTTATTTTATGGGTTTTGAGAGGTAGAGATAGAGGCTCGTTGTGATGTCATCCAAATAAATAAGCCGCACTACAAGGAGATGGAAGCTACTCTTCACTAGTATCAGAGTAGCTTCACACATGGATGTATGTATTGTTGTTAGTTTGTATAGTGTTACTAAAACCTGAAACCTACAAAACACCTCAACAACTCCAAGGCTTATGATTGAGGTGATAACCGAGGCATAGACCTTGGTATACACCTGATTCATGGAAGTCACCAATGGCATGATTGGTTGTGCATGAGGGAGGACCTCAAAGATCAAGGAATATAGAGGGTCTTGGTACTTCTTGGGAGATCACCCATCACCATACCATTCTCCTCGCAGCCCTTTTAATTGAAAATCTCTTTCCACTAAGATACAATCATGTGGTGATTAAGGAGGGGGAAAAGAGTAAGGCTGACAAACCTATTTGAAGCCCATTTTTGGTTGATTCTTGGAGTCGTTTCTAAGTTTATTCATGCATATTTCTCTTTGCATAGGTTCTTGAACCTAAAGAAGAATGTTCTTTGTGCTTATTCAACAACAAGTGTTCAATCTTGGTGGGATCAACCTTCACTAGTGGCCAATTCATCCACACTTGTCAGCTTGGTTTGAAAGAGTGCATTGAACCTTGTGTAAGGATACTTTTGGAAAAAAATTGAGCTCTTTTAGTTCATTTACTATTGTTCATTGCTCATTAATACTATTCAAGCACTCTCATTATGTATGTCCCCCCTCTATTATTTAAATAAAATTATTTAGAAAATAAAACATATTTTCTCACTCTATTATTTAAATAATAATAAGAGATATGGGAAATTTTCAAGAAATTAGTATCCCTTTTTTGAATAATAATAAAAAAATATGGGTAATTTGCAAGAAAGTATTAGCCCTTGGAGTGATCTTGAGTTTTGCATTATATTATGATTGGAACCTTAGAAAATACAAGAATAAGCTTTATTTGAATATTGGTTGATGGGAAGTTTAAAAGACATGCCTCTCTATGTCATATTTGGTAATGAGAAAGAGTGTATTTCCTTCTTTGAACATGTTTGTGTACTATTCTCTTTCCTTCACTCTCTTAGTTTTTTAGTATTTGTGTGTCTTTTTTGTTAGTTTGTTAAGTTTTCTTCTTGACTACATGCATGTATACATCAACGTACTCTCCTCTTCCCCTTGTTCTTCTTCACTTTACTTCACACTTCTATCATCTCAATAGTGGAAACCATGCTTCTTGCTTCTCCTTGGTGATGCAACCCTTTCTCCTCTATGGACGTATATATGTGTGCTGTTTTCTCTAATTTCATATGTGTAGTGCTTGGGCAATGAATTCATAGGTCCCACATGGTATGGTGCCACGAAGTCCTTCCTAAAGGCCCCTTTGTCCACACAATATTGAGTAGATTATAAGAGTTGCCATATGACTCTAATTTTGGCGATCTCCACGATTCCTCCCCATTTTTCGGCACATTGTGTGGCTATCTAATTTGCACTACTTTCAATTCATTTTTTATGGCTTTTTATGTCAAAATTTTTACTACTTTTGCATGTTCATTCAATTTCTTCAAGTTTTGCAACTTTCCAAAAAAATTACGATTCTCACTCAGAATCGAGTTTTTGGTAAAAAATTTGTAATTTTATTTCTTTGTAACTTCTTTTATCTTCTTTTAATGTTTCTTTTATGTGAAGGAAATCCTATTTTTGTTCAATTTTGGAAAACCACGATTCTAGCATAGATGTTCTTATTTGTATCTTCCTTTTACATCACATCTGCATTGGCCAACTTTCACTTCTTTCTTTGTGAGTGTTCAAGATACCTTTGTTAGTTTTTTTGGAGGCCATGTATTTTTGGTGTAGTATAGTATAGATGTTCTTATTTGCATCTTCCTTTTATATCACATCACAATCATGCTCATATGATTGCATATGCAAATGTGGTCTTTGTGCTCATTAAAACAATTGTGGTTGGTGGGAAGTAGCATGCCTTCGTCCTCATGCCTTCGTCTTCACGTGTTGTTCGTTGTTTTTGTTATACAAAAGTGTGCATTTTTGTGCTCATTTCAGCCTAGATTTGGTACATGTTTGGGGTTTTGTTACACTTTAGAGACTATTTTCTGATCTGCAGTACCATTGTTGTCAATTTCTGTATTGTAAAACGTGATGACCATTTTTGGGTGCTTGCACTTATTCGTAGATGTTAAGGTGTGATGACTTCCCTATTTCATGATTGCATAATGGATTTGATCCACAATATACTTTTGGGGCATTGTTAAGGGGCCTTTTGGATGGCTTGCTCCCCAATTGTTGTTTTGCTTTTGCATTTCTTGCATATATAACACTATTCATTTTGATGGGTCCATTTGCTTCATATTATTCACTTTCTGTAGGTGTTTACGATATTCAATTAGCTCTTACCTTTGCATTATTTTTGTGGTTCATTGAATAATTTATAATTGCTTGAATCTGTTTTGTCGTTCGATTCAACTAACATTACTTTGTTGACTAGTGAGCACTTGTGCTCTTGTTCCTTGTGTAAGATATGTTCATTTGGTACATGACATTGTTGGGTCTGAGAAAAAAGTGAGGACGCACAAACACAAGTACACACAAGAGTAAAGAAGAAGATTAATGCACCAAGAACGGCAATGGTTGGAAGAGCTCTCTATCAATAGATGATCAATAATATGAGAATGTGTAAAGTGAGAGCTATATGTGAATCCCTTGTTGCAATGTACCACCACATATGAGTATGTTGTGTATATGTGGTTACATGTTGAAAAACCTCTAGCCATCACTACAGTAAAAAGTGCCCATGTAGAGAGAAATGATTCACATCAAAGCTACTCGAGGGACATATAAGTGTAAAAAAACCCCTAGAGGAAACGATATCAACACATACAAAGAGTGATAGGTAAAGCCCCACAAGGTAATAAGCCTAAAGATTTTTTGAAAGCTTCAAAATTTTCCTATGGATGAGCTTTGGTGAATATGTTTACCACATTATCTTGATAATGATAATGAACCTTAATGTGCTTTGTGTGCACATTAAAGACCATATTTCTTGCAACCACCAACACACTATGACTATCAGTGAGAATATGCATAGGTGCATCAAACTCCATGCATAGATCCATCAATAGGCATCCTAGCCACATATACACCATTGTAGTTGTGAATAATTCCCTATACTCAACTTCACAACTCAATGTGGCCAGAGTAGTTTGTTTCTTACTCAACCAAGACATGCATGATCCTCCAAGGAAAAAGCAAGTATCACTACTGGACACTCATGTATCATAACAACTAGCCCAATCATTATCTATAAACGAATGCAAGCATGGTTGAACATCTATGTCATAAGTGAGACTCAAACTCAAAGTGCCTTTGAAATATCTAAACACATGTTTTACTACTTGGCAATGCTTAGTGCCAGAGCTATGCATAAATGGACTCAATTGGAAAACTACATACTATATGCCCGACTTTGTATTACATGCATATATCAAACATACCATAACTTGATGATAAAGAGAAGTATCCAATGAATCCTTTGCATCCTCAATTAAGAAACTAAATTTTGTTTCCACTCGTGATGAGATAGGCTTCCAATCATCAAAAACAAAAGTTGAAGTAGTCTCTCAATATACTTTGTTTGATGCACAATAATTCCTCCCTCAACAGATACAAAAGATGCAAAGGTAGTACTCCCAAAAACCAAGATACATGACATAAAATTTATGCTCCAAATCATTCATAAGCATGCTTCTTTTCTCATCATATGACCCAATCAAGAGAATATCATCAACATAAAGAACAATCACCATAAGATCATCCCATCTTTGCATACATAAAGTGTGCTTTTCATTGGACTACATGTAAAACCAAGAGCAATCAAGTGCAATCCATTTCTAAAAAACACACACACACTCTCTCTCTCCAAAATTACCGAACAATAAAAGCTACACAGATATCAAGCTCCGAATAAAAGGGATATGATGGATCAATCTATACAAATTGAAAAACAAATCTCTTGTTTGGAAAATAGGATTGCATAGATGATGACCATGCCATTTTTTAAGGTTTTAATTGGAGCTCCTTTAGAAACAAGAAATTTAAATAACATTCTTCTTTTTAATGCGTGAAGGATATGCAGCATGTCGTCCATGGACTCCTCAAGTAATATTTTCCTATCACTTGGAACCCATATGATAGGAACAACTACCTCCTTGGGAGCAACAACTTTCGTCCCAAGTGTTAACTTGAAGAAAGTAAAACCTAAGGCAAATTTATATGTAGTTTAATGTGCACGCATAATAGCATAGAGAAATGGATCCCACCATTCATGTTATCCATCACTCAGTTTCTATGACATACATAGAATAACTTTATTACATTTCTAAGCAAGATTGTTAGTGCATTGATAGTAGGATGTATTCAACTTATGCAAAATATCAAAGTGAGAAGTGATGTCTTGAATAACCCAATTAAGGAAATGCGTGTGAAAATTAGACACTAGCTCTAAAGCTTAGAAAAATAGAGGAACAAATTCTACACATAAATGCTCAATTACCATTGTAACACTAACATTACATAGAACCCATGTTTCTAACCAATACGTAGCATGATCGATACAAGAAAAAGTGTAGAACTTCTATGAGTGGACCAATAAATTCTAGTTTCCACTTTTGAAATAGGACCAATAAATTCTAGTTCTCACTTTTTAAGGGCTTCAAAGGAAGAATAGGTTGCAAGAGAAACTGATGTCATTGCAAAGGTTCATCAATTTGACACTATCTAATAAGTTACTACATATTTGTGCAATTCATGCCTCTAAGTCCGACATTGCAAGATCTTTTTCATTATTCAATACATTGAAAATTTTTCATCTACAAGACCACTATTTGCGTATCGTAACCACTATTATTTTCCCCACCAAAATGCAAGCCAAAGTTTGGTAAGGTGAAAATAATATAATTGGCCTAAAATGATTGTAATGAGCTAACTTCCTTAGGGAGACAAGCAAGCATGACATGTTTGTCCAAAAAGAACATCATATCTTCATACTAATAAGAAAGAACATAGCTAGAAGGAATTGGAGGTTAGGGCATTGGAGATCGCTTGTTTGGTTACTACAAGTAAATTAGCATTGGGAAAAGAATTATCCATACCTTTAGATGGTTCATACAAATCAAGGGAGGGCAAGTAATCTGCAACAACATGAGATGAGTCAGGGCAATGAATACATTGTAATCGAAATCCTATAGGGGTAGGACCAATCAAGAAAATATATTGACTAAATTTTGATGATTCACCAAATAGGATAAAGTAGAATGATCCACATCAAATGTATAATGAAATCCTAAAATATAGTGCCAAAATTTATTAATAGAATAAATAAGGGAAGGTACTCATGCTTGGTGGAAAAAATTTCCTATTTCTTCGAACATATGCCAAGTAGCAACTTAAATAGATTGGTATTAGGTTTTTCTAGCCTACTAAATAAAAACAATCGCAATAGCCATATTGGAGACATCATCAACAAACATATGAAAGGATAAGGATCAATCAAGATCAAAGGATCAAGGCTCTGGTTAATGATAATGTCAAATGATGACATGAGGCTATTGCACACTTTTCAGTTCATTTGAGGAAGTTTATGCCAAAGCGTTTGAAGGAATCAGAAATGCTGGTCGTCCAGAGAGGAAGGAAGAGGAATTAGAAAACGGGAGAGTGTATCGATACAAATAGCACAGTACTCTCATCCCATGCTGTAACTCACAATGCTTGTACTCCTACAATGTAAATTAAAATTAAATGTAAAAAGAGCATACTTCTCTCATAAGTAGTGAGTGAGTAGAAAGCTTGAAACGACACACACACACATATATATATATATATATATATATATATATATATATATATATATGTGTGTGTGTGTGTGTATGTATGTATGTATGTGTCATCCGAATGAGTTTACCCAAATGCCATCGTACAACACAATGGGAAGAGAGGAAAGCTCTAAGGGAAAATCTAAGCTTCATAAGCTAGAATGAAGTCTAGATGGAGAAATGTAGTCCCAAGGCTTATCATAGTTAGTGTCACATGATTTTTTTGGATTGAAAGAAGACTTGCAACTTCTCTTTAGTGTAAAAGCCTAGCTTCCTCATACCAAGGGCCTTATGGTGGACAGTGATAACAAATTGGAGGACGTTCTAAGAATAAAGAAGAAATGTGATTTTTTCTTCACTCTTAATTGACAATGGGTCTTGAATTGTTCGTGGCTCTGTTGGGAGCTTAAATTTGCAGCACTCTAGCACCCCCTCATAGAAAACAAGAAGGTGCTGCTTCTCTCCCAAACCCTTCATAGAGGTATTTGGACAAATGTGAGTGCCCACAAGGTGTTGGGCTTCTCTCCTTGGTGTAAGAGACGCATCATTAAAGGAGAAGACCTATTTTTGTATACAACTTTAGGACAATTTGATTGTGTAATATGGCCTTGCCATATGAGCGCTTGATTATCTTGAGTTAAACACATTTGTATTTATTGTTTGGTGCTTGAGGGAAATTGGAATGGGTACTTGTAT
The DNA here is from genome assembly GCA_020310875.1 of Ceratopteris richardii. Taxonomy (NCBI): domain Eukaryota; kingdom Viridiplantae; phylum Streptophyta; class Polypodiopsida; order Polypodiales; family Pteridaceae; genus Ceratopteris; species Ceratopteris richardii. Next base: position 63,814 of record MU260053.1, read on the forward strand.
TTGAAAGCAAACGACATAGTTTGCCTCTATACAGACTCAACACTTACATATATGTCTACTGCAGCCTACCGAAGTCACTATATGCCTCACATAATCAATGTTTATTCCATTCTCTCTCTCTCTCTCTCTCTCTCTAGTGTAGCATAGCGAAGTCATTATATTTCTCACATAATCAATGTCTATAAGAAAATGGCCATAGTTAAATAAAAATTGCATAAAAAAACATTAATACACATCATCATAATAGAAAGGAGTGAACAATAATAATAAGGGATGACAAGGTTGAAAAAGCATGAAATTATGCGATGAAAAGGGATGGAAATAGTGAATATTAAAAATGATGGTGAAAAAGTTTAATGGATCTATCGGCCAGGTCAAAACTCATTGATCGGCCAACGTCTTGAACCAACTATAGCCAAAATTTGGTATAGTTTAGTCCAACGAACTTTGAAATTCTCAACCTTTTCTTTTGAGTCTGGAAATAAACAATAAAAACAAATCTTTTGTTTGAAAAATTATACACATAAATGCCTTATTACTATTGTGACACTAACATTACATAGAACCTATGTTTCTTCCCAATAGGTAGCATGATCGATACAAGTAAAAATGTAGAAATTCTATGAGTGGACTCTAGGTGGAGAGATAGGACCAATAAACGAAGAAGAGGCTGCAAGAGAAATCGATTTTTTTGTGCAATTGAGGCCTCTAAATCCTATACTGCAAGATCTTTTTATCATCAAAAATATTAAAAAAATTTCACCTACAAGACCACTATTTGCCCATCGTAAAACAATAGGGATTTCCCCACCAAAATGCAAGCCAAAGTTTGGTAAGGTGAAAGTAATATAACTGGTCTAAAATGATTGTAATTATGAGCTAACTTCCTCTCAGCTTGCTTAGGGAGACAAGCAAGCATGACATGTTTGTCCAAAAAGAACATCATGTCTTCATATTGATAATAAAGATCATAACTAGAAGGAATTAGAGGTAAGGGCTTTGGAGATCGCTTGTTTGGTTACTACAAGTAAATTAGCATTGGGAAAAGAATCATCCATACCTTTAGGTGGTTCATATGAGTCAAGGGAGGTCAAGCAATCTACAAAAACATGAGGTTAGCCAGGGCAATGAGTACATCCTAATCAAATTCCTATAGGAGTAGGACCCATCGAGCTAATCTACCGACTAGATTTTGATGCTTCAACAAATAGGATAAAGTAGAATGACCCACATGAAGTGCAGAATGAAATCTAAAATATTGTGCCAAAAGTTATTTATAGAATAAATAAGAGAAAGGTACTCATGCTAGGTGAAAAAAGATTTTTTATTTATTGGAACGTATGCCGAGTAGCAATTTAAGTAGATTGGTATTAGGCTTTTCTAGCCTACTAAATAAAAACACTCGCAGGAGCCATATTGGAGACACCCTCAGCAAACATATATTGAAAGGATAAGGAGCATCAAGGCTCTAGTTAATGATAATTTCGAGTGCTAACAGGCTGTTGCACACTTCTCAATTCATTTGAGGAAGTTTATGCCAAAGCGTTCGAAGGAATCACAATATGATCCAACATTCATTAGATTTCAACCATGCCATCCGTTCTAGCCGATGAATCTAAGAACTTCCATAGGATTCATGATGAAAGGTGGTGGTTTGAGTATGGCTTTAACCTTATGAGGGTTGAAATGAAAGCCTTATTCAGAGAAAACATGGCCTAATAATTTTCCACACTTAAAAATAAAAACAAAAATGGTTGAGTTTAGCCATAAATGTCCTTCCTTTTAGTCACTAGAGTAGAGGCATAAGTGGTGTAGATGATCTTTAGCGACACTTGAGACAAAAAATTCATCCACAATTACTTGAATAAAATCAGTCTAATATGGTGAGATAAAATAGTTTGCATGCAGTATTGAAAAGTACTACGAGTATTTCTTTACTCCAACCGTATCACTTTACATGCAAAGTCCCCTAAGGTGATGAAATTAGTTTTGGGAATATCACGATCAACCATTTAACACTTGATTCTATCCTCCATACCAATCTAAGAGTGAGTACATTTCTCTTCTCATTAGTCTATCAAATACTATGGCTACATCAAATACTATGGTGATGGGAAAGGAACAAATACTATGGCTACATTCAGTTTCCTATTATCGAAAAAAAAATCCCCATTTGCTTTTTCGTTTTCGGTATAAATATTATAGATGAGAACCATTCTAGATATTCAATATTCTTATCCTAATTTGAGCAATATCTCTATTTTATCATTCACTAACCTAGCATATTTAGAGTTTTTTCTATAGGATTGGGGTAGTATCATGTTATAGGATAATGCAATGCTAGTAAACCTTGGATGTCCATATAATACCACGCAAAAATGTTGGCATACTCTTTGAGTAGAGCCAATAATACTTTGTAAAAATCATATCTGAGCCCTCCACATGTTTTGGCATTTTTAGGAGCATCACTCATGCTCATATTTACTACTTCAAATTGGTCTTTCGCTACTTTGATTCGTCCGTGCTTGGATAAGTTCTTTGGACTTATCACATTCTCATGTGCTGCTTTAAGATAGCTTGATGGTGAAAAGGAACAACGCTGAACTAACATAACACCTTTGGCTTTGGATGATATAATTCAGCATCTTGTTTAACATCATCTATTCTTATGGGCAATAAGTTGGTGTTAGCATAGAGAAACTGATTCTTCTCCCCATCCATTAGGCCATAATTAACTTATCACAAGTAATTAACTTATCTAAGGGAACGGTGCACTCATGTTAACCATGTCAAGAACTAGGTAGATTAGTGTTGCAATACTTTTTCTTGTTCTGGTCAAGTCCATCAAATCATAATGTATGATTTGAACGTGACTTCCTCTATGGAAAAACCAAGGACTCAATACATGTATGATATTAAGCCTAAGGCTTGAGCCTTATGAGTAGGATGAGAGGCTAGTAGTCCTATCATCCTATGCCACTGTTCATTTTAGAGTGCGGGTTAGGAAAGAAAGGGTGGAGACTGCTCTCCGCCAATAAGCATTTACTTCAATAAAGCTGGTTGTGTGGTGGGGAATAGGCCCATGGATCATGTCCATGTCTAGTTCATGCAAGTCCCAAAGAGGTCTCACATAGATGAGACATCTTCATTTCTTCAAAAATGAGGTCCATCAACCATTGATTTGAGAAAGGGTACAATTTTTATATTAGTCACCCCCTCTACCTCCAAATCTTTTGCATAGCATTATTAATGACAAATCCTCCATTCATGAGCACTTGGATGATTTTCTCATTTTTATACCAAACCATAATTAGTGGTGCTTCATAATCTATTAGTTCAATGTCCTTTACCTCCACTACATGCAATAAAGCGTCACTAGATCTGTCTTGGGACAAATCTAGGATTCCACCATATTTTCTTCTAAGTATATTTTAAAGGATGGCAATAACTCTAATAGGTCTCCTTCTAGATAGGATCAATGTTGCACCTCTCGTGAAGCAACAAGAAAAGATCCTATTGAGACCAAGTACTAGAGAATATTGAGCTCCTGATATAATGGTCAGATGAGCTTTAAGGTTGGTTGAAGATGGTAAAGACTATGACGTAAAGCTAGTATTAGAAGTTTTGGGACAAACTACAATGGCAATCATGTTTTGGAAGCAATGTTAAAAACTTAAAGAAATTCTTACGATGGATACTTTTGGGATTGAGGTTAGGGAGATTTTGATGCAAACCTATTACAAAGCCCATGGAAACAAGTTTATGGTTGAGTCTTCATAATGCTCAAGATGCATTTGATGTTGTTCTCTACCAGTAGGATCTTGGATGCTTGGATTAATTAATTATGCATAACGTGACTTGATATTTAGTTTGATATCTAAAATATGAGAAGGTATATGCATTGCCAGAGTGTCAAACAATGGTAAGCAATTAAGCACATCTTTCACTACTTGAGTGGTGCTAACTACTTAGGTTGTTTTATCCCGAGGGGGATCACTACTTCTAGATTTACATGCTTTTCTAACTCAGATTGGGTTGGTTGTTATGGCACTCGTGTGTCCACTAGTGCATTTTTCTTGTGCTTTGTAGCTCATATACATATTGTTTGATTAGGAAACAACCTATTGTAGCCCCTTCTAGTTGTGAGGCTGAGTATAGGGCAACTTTCACATCTAGTGTTGAGTGTGAGTGTGGCTCGAATGCCTTTTGGATGATTTGGGTGTTGGTTAGTCTTTTGTCACCACCATCTTTAATGATAGTCATAATGCATTGATAGTTGTGAGGAACCCTATGTTCCATGCTCACACAAAGCACACTGAGATGCACTATCATTATGTCTATGAGAGACTCTCTATTGGAGAGATCAATTCAGCTAATGTGCCCACATAGGATAATGTCAAAGACCTTTTCACAAAGACTCTGCTTAGGGAGAAGTTTGAAGCTTTTTGCAAAGCTTTGGGTTTACTTCCTTTTGTGGATTCATTTCCTTCCACACATCTTGACAATTTTTTATACATGGATGCCACTCCGTTTTTACTGTTGCACTCTTTGTTGATATATTTTGGTAGTGATGTGTGTGAACATAGGATCTTCGCAACAATTTTCCCCTCTTTAGGAGGTTTTTTCCATTGACTTGGTAATATGCTTAGTGTTGTGTTGTGCTCCTAGGTTCTTTTTCTTCCTTGTTTTGTTTTTCTGCTTCTAAAGTCCTCAAACTCCAACACTAAATATTAATGGATGCAATTTCAAAGGTACTTGAGTGTCTAATAACCCATCTCATATACAAAATTGTTTCATCATATTTTCTCATCAATCACCAACAAATCTCCTTGACACAACCTGGGCATCATCTAGCTTGACCTTAAAAAATAGCTTCAATGAGTCGCTATCTCCAAAAAATGGGGATGCGAGAGGGAGAAGGGGGCATCTGAAAAATGGAGGCAAGAAGGGGAAGAAAAACATGAATACAATAAGATAAATACCTTGAGGTAGGCCTAGATGTTGATGGCATTGCCAAAATTGGTGTGAAAGTTTGCTCATCCATGGATTTCCTCAAGATTCTGCTCTTGTTATGGATTGTTACCATTAGTATCTATGTGACAGTTCAAATGGCCATCAGACACTCTTATATATGTTGTTCTAATAAAACATATAGTGGCATGTTTATTCATAATTGTATTGAGACCACCCATTTGTGAAACCTACATACAACAAACTTGTACTCTTTGTTCTCAAGATTTTGTGTTGTTTTACAAGTTTCCAGAGGCAGGTACAGAGGCCAATTATGATGTCATCAAAAAAGATAAGCCGCACTGCAAGGAGATGGAAGCTCCTCTTCACTAGTATCAGAGTAGCTTCACACACGAACATACGTGTTCTTGTTAGTCTGCACAGTGTTACTGAAATCTGCAACCTATGGAACACCTCAACAACTCCAAGGCTTATGAATGAGGCAGCGAACAAGGCATAGAGCTTGGTATATCTTTTCATCCAAGTCATGGAAGTCAACATTGACATGATTGGTTTTGCATGAGGGAGGACCTCAAAGATCAAGGAAGATAGTGGTTCTTGGTACTTCGTGGGAGGTCACCCATCCCAATACCATTTAGAGCTCGCTTAGCTGATAATCTCTTTCCACTAAGTGTAAGGATACTTTTGGACAAAATTTGAGCTCTTTTAGTTTATTCACTATTGCTCATATATACTATTGAAGCACTCTATGTATGTCTTTGTGGAAACTACCTTTGTATGCTCAAATGGTATAACTATGATGTTTTAAAGAGGGTTGTGATGAGGTTTTTATGAAGTGGGAGAAACAATGATGCCAAGATCTCTTCTATAGGTGGAAGACATACCCTCACCTCACCATAGGAGATGTATGCTAGTGGATTCATAGGTGCTCAATAAGCCTACTTGGCTTTCTTTTTTGTCACTTGGTGTATATAAGAGTGAAGAAATATGCAATGAAACATTCATGATTTTTTATGGTTCTTTGATAGTGATCTTTGATGCTTAGTCTCCATTTTACAAAGGAGACTTTGCCGACTTTTTAGTTTTCAACCATACATAGGTTGATTTTGTTCCCTCAATAAGTGCAAGCCTATGAGTTTGAAAACTATCATTTTGAAGGTTCCTCATCTTGTTCACTCAATTGCTTCTAAGTGCAAGCATATGAGTTTGATAACTATCATTTTGATGGTTCTTCGGTCATTTTGATCACCTACTCATTTTTTTGGGGAAACTCTATCAAAATTTTCCCAAAAGCTTGTCACATAGTTATATTTTCAAAGTGTCAGTGGTGGTTGGTCATCTCCAGAGTGATTAGTATTCTAATCATTTATTCATCACCATGGCATCAAAGGTTTTCGGCACATCAGGTGGATCAATGTATGGTGCAAGTGTCTCCAAGAAGAGCTAAGGAAAAGATAGTTTTGGGATTCACAAGTTTGATAAGTCCCTAGTAAACTATGTAAGATGCCCATCAGGTGGGAGGTATATGTCATATACTCATACTTAGATATTGTTTTTCATTCTTTATTTTTCTCCCTATATCATATTAGCCATATTGGCCTTTAGTGGAAGACTGTTATGGATTGTTACTATTACTATTTATATGAAAGAGAAAATGGCCACTAGGCACTCTTGTATATGTTTATTTTAATATAACATATAGTGTCCTAGCTAGCCATGAACTACATTGAGACCACCCATTTGTGAAACTTGGATACAACAAGCTCGTTCTCTCATTCTTTGGATTCTATGTTATTCTATAGGTTTGCATAGGTAGATAAAAAAGAGCATTGTGTGCCATCCAAAACGATAAGAGACATTGCAAGGATCTATGAAGCTCCCCTGTAGATATGATATTAAATGAAATATCAACTGTTTCGACACCCAAGGCCCTAAAAATGGAGCCTTAGGTACACTCAATTGCAACAAAGTAAGCATAAAGTTTTCAGGAAGGCATTTTATATTGCTTTGAGGAGTTATATTGTTGGCAATTCATGCAGGCTCGAGTATGGGATAATGGCGTAGAAGCACTACTTGTGCATATAGTTGCATACTATTTCGTGTCAACAAACCTCTTAGAAAATAAGTAGTACATTATTTAGATGATTCTTTCACTTTTTTTTTTCCTATGATTCTTCAAGGTACCTTTGCTAGTTTCTTGGTCAATTTTGGGGGCATGTATTTTTGGTGTAGATGTTCTTATTTGTATCTTCCTTTTATATCACATCACAATCTTGCTCATATGATTGCATATGCAAATGTGGTCTTTGTGTTCATTCAGCAAACAATTGTGATTGGTGGGAAGTAGCATGCCTTGGTCCTCAGTCCATTCAGTAGCACACATCATGTGTTGTTTGTTGTTTTTGTTCTACAAAAATGTGCATTTTTTGGTGTTCGTTGCAGCCAAGATTTGGTACATGTTTGGGGTTTTGTTACACTTTAGGGACTATTTTTTGATGTATAGTGCCATTGTTGTCAATTTTTGTATTGCACAATGTGATGACCATTTTTGGGAGCTTGCACTTATTCATTAAGATCTTAAGGTGTGATGATTTCCCTATTTCATGATTTCATGATGGATTTGATCCACAATATACTTATTGGGCATTGTTAAGGGACTTTTTGGATGGCTTGCTACCCAATTTTCGCCACTTGCTTTTGCATTTCTTGCATATATAACACTATTCATTTTGATGGGTCCATTTGCTTCATATTATTCACATTGTGTAGGTGTTCATGATACTCAATTAGCTCTTACCTTTGCATTCTTTTTGAGGTTCATTCAATCATTTATAATTGCTTGAATTTGTTTTGTCGTTCGACTTGGCTAACACTAATTTGTTGACTAGTAAGCGCTTGTTCTCTTGTTCTTGTGTAAGATATGTTCATTTGGTACGAATATTGTTGGGAGAGAGAGAGAGAGAGAGAGGAAGCATAAACACAAGTACACACAAGAGCAAAGAAGGAGATTGATGCACCAAGAAAGGTGATGGTTGGAGGAGCTCTCTATCAATAGATGATCAATAATATGAGAATGAGTAAAGTGAGTTCTATATGTGAATCCCTTATTACAATGTACCACCACATATGAGTATATCTTGTATATGTGGTTACATGGGGAAAAACCTATAGCCATCACTAAAGTAAAAAGTGCCCATGTATAGAGAAACAATTCGCATCAAAGCTACCCAAGGGACATATAAGTGTAATAAACTCCCCAGAGCAAATGATGTTAACGGATACAAAGAGTGATAGTTCAAGCCCCACAAGGTAACAAGCCTAAAGATTTGCAAAAAGCTTCAAAACTTTCCTATGGAAAGCTTTGGTGAATATGTTTTGCTGCATTATCTTGTGTAGGGGCATATACCAAATCAATACCTCGGGCATGAAGGCACTCTTTGACATTATGGTAGTGAATCTCAACGTGCTTTTTGTGCACATGAAACACCATCTTTTTTGCAACCACCGATACACTATGACTATCAATGAGAATATTCATAGGTGCATCAATCTCCATCCATAGAACCATCATATAGGAATCTTAGCAATGTATACACCATTGTAGTTGTGAATAATGCCTTGTACTCAGTTTCAAAACTCAATGTGGCCACGATAGGTTGTTTCTTACTCAACCAAGATATGCATGATCCTCCAAGAAAAAAGCAAGTATCATTAGTGGACACTCGTGTATCATAAGAACTAGCTCAATCACTATCTGTAAATGCATGCAAGCATGGTTGAGCATCTATGTCATAAATGAAACTCAGACTCAAAGTTCCTTTGAGATATGTAAACACATGTTTTAATACTTGGAAATGCTTAGTGCCAAGGTTATACATAAATCAACTCAATGGGGAAACTACATACTATATGCCCGACTTTCTGTTACATGTATATCCAATTGATGCATTTTCCAAACATGATGGGCAGCCCATGCAATCATAGAATGATTGAGAGCAACACACAAAATAAGTGGAAAAGTCTCCTCATAATCAATGCCATATTTTTACACATAAGCTTTTGCAACTATTCTAGCATTGTAGCAATCGATGTTGCCATCTGATTTTCTTTTAATCTTGTAAATCCATTTCATACCAATGGATTTACCTTTTTGTGATCCACATAACTCCCAAAAATATTGTTTATGAATAAAATCCAATTCTAATTGCATTCTTTTCATCCATTTTGAATCATCACATGCATCTTCAAGAGAAGAGTCTCTTCATTACATGCAGTTGTAATGAGAGATGCATCCACAAATTCACTTGATCCATGACAAGAGCTTGATCTTTTTCTACCAAGTAAAGGAGAACTCAACTTTCTATGTTTCAATTTCTTATGTACCCATTTAGGCATAGATTATGCATCCTTGATAAACATGCATTCCGCATGTAATACATAATCAAAATGCACATCAAAAGTGGATTGTATATCACACTAAATTTCAAACATGTGTGGTTGCAAATTTTGCAAATTTTAGCTATGTTTGGGAGGATATTTTCAACCATGTATGGATGGAATTTTTTAGCCATATATGGCCAAAAAATTTTAGCTCTTTGAACTTGATTTGGATGGTGAACATGGCTATAGTCAAGCACATCACAATGAAACAAAGGATGAGTGTAAAAAACACATCTCGTTAGTTAGTTATTGGTTGAAATTTACATTCAAGTAAAGGATAAACTGAATTTTCAGAAAATTCCACGTCTTGACTTACAATAGTTTGGTCCATCAATGGATTATATAAGTGATAACCTTAACTTTCATTAATATATCCAATAGATGTCCATTTCTTTGCCTTGTCATCAAGTTTGTGACATTGTTGTGATGGCACGAGAGCATATGCAAAAGGTGCAGTGACTCTCAATGCTTTTGTAGGACAATTGTTCAATACTTACTTTGCACACATAACTCATTCCACCCAAAACTTATGTGTAAGATGTTTTCCTTTAACCATACAACTTGCCATTTGAAGAAGTGTTCTATTCTTACACTCGACAATACCATTTTGTTGAGGTACATATGACATTCTACATTGGAGCAAAATACCTCTTTCACAAAAAAAAGCATTAAATTCATGTGGCATGTATTCACCACCATGATTCATGTGAAGATTCAAAAGCTTCTTGCAATTTGCCACAAGAAAAAAAATCCATGGCTAAAGATATTTTAAAGTAAGAGAATACCTCATTCTTTGCTCTCATAGGATACACCCAAGTATGGAGTGTTGCATCATCAATGAAGGTAACAAATTATACGTGCTTTCCAAGAGATGGAGTCTTGATTGTACCACATACATCACTGTGAACAAGCTACATTTTTTGTGTAGCATGTGTGGTGCCATCTTTGGGAAAAGAAGCATGATGCATTTTTCCAAGTATACAACCTTCACATTCATGCTTTCCAATGGACTCAAGTGTTGGAAAACTAATAACCACATCCTTTTTTCGCAACTAAAGCAAAATATTGAAGCTCCAATGACCAAAACAAGCATGTCATAACTCCATCTTAGACATAGAAGAAGTATGTGTAAGAAACGTTTTCTATGCAACTCTCTTATATGTATCCAAGCAATACAAGACATTGCATAATGTCCCCAACATCACAATAACATTGCCATTGATGAAATCATGAACCATGCATTTGTTATTAACAAAGTGTACATGAAGTCCAACACTAGCAATAGTAGGAACTAAAATCAACTTTGTCTTGATATCGGGTACATACAATGCATTCTTAAGAGTAACAATACCTCTAATTGTAGATGGAAGCTGAAAGTATTCAACTGCAATAATAGGATAAAAAGCATTGTTTGTGCATAAAACATATCCTCCCTTGGGTGCAACTTTCAAAAATTCAAAAATTATTTTGAATGAAGTGATATCCTTTGAAGCATCACTATAAAAAAACCAATCCAAATCAACCTCATTCACAATCATGCATATAGAATATGATGAATCATAAGCACATGTAACAACACATGCCCAAAATATTGAGCAACATTTTCTTCATCATTCTTTGCATTAGATGTATTCGAAACAATAGACATGCTAGATTATTTCTTCTTTTCATTACACTTGGTAAGCTTTCTACATTCATCATTGGTATGTCTAGCTTTTTGACAACATTTGCATCTCTTCTTCTTTTTTGTATCACCATCATGAGAGGAGGAAGTGGAAGAGGAAGAGTGACACCTTGGTTTTGATGAACCCAAAGCTTAATCGTATTTGTTTTTTTCCTTTTGTGTAATAACAAGTATTGGTGTTCCCTCAAGCAACCACCTTTTATTGCTCTTGCTGCAAAAAAAATATATGTATTTGGATTTTTTTTTTCAACCAAATGAAATGTAGTACCAAATTTTTGAAAAGATATCAAGAATCCTTTGATTAATGTAGAAATGAGTGATGCATCCAGGATGATCTCAACAATGTTTGCCAACCGCTCTTTTAAATCTTCAATGCGTGTAACATATACATCCACTGACTCATTTTCAGTCATACACACATCTTCAAGTTGCTTCCTCAAGTAAGCATATGTGCTTAATTATGGATGGCATACAAAGAAGCAATTGTATCCCAAGCCTATCTTGAAGTAGTGCATGACCAAACGTGTGGAACAACATATCACTTCACAGAAAGAGCAATCAATGCATGAGCTTGAGCATCCTTTCCATCCCATCTAAGTTTCTCTTGCATAGTTGGAGAAGGCATACTCACTGTACTTAAAGAAGAACTTAAATCTATGACAACAAATTGCATAGTAGAAGAATTACTCCATCGCTTATCGACATCTACCACTATGTTCCATAGTGGCTTTGCAACAAGAAACTGATTCACCATGTAAGACCACATTGGGTACTTGGTCCCATCAAGATTAACTTTGGCTTGTGGGATGCCAAAAAAATTTTGTTGTTTGCCATTCCACAAAAGATCCCAAAGTAGAAAGATATGAACTTCAACAAAGCTAAAATGCAAGCTAAAATGTAGCTCACAATCTTTAACTCCAATGGCAATCCTAAGTGCAAAAATGGTTTTGAAGGTGGGGTAGACCCCCTTTGCACATGGTGAAAAAGATCTTGGAGTGTTGAATTTTGTACTTCTATGCAAACCGATTATATATCCAAGGGACAATCATGCTTGCAAAATATGCTCCTATGCTTGACCATCACAATGAGCCATCAACCTTAGATGAGTGTCTTCCATGCAAATGCACTTATCTTTGTTTTAGTTGCAAATATTCACCACATTGTGACGCTTTTCTTAGTTATTTTCTTAGCACTATTGAGGTGCTTCATTCTTTTTTTTAATGATGAAATACCATAAACACTATTTAAGCACAATCCGACTACTTTTTTTCACTACTCAATGAGAGTGCATAGTCTATTTTATTTTGTTTGCTAAAGTTTCATTTTATTTTCACTAATAATTCTTGTTGTACCTCTAAATCCACTTGAATAGGAGACAATAAAAAGGCTTAAGCATTATGCCACATTTCAATCACGAAAAGATAAAAAAGGAGCATCGATAAAAATGCACAATGATATGTTTGAATAGATTGAAAGAACAATTGTATAGGTGAATGGGCATAGTACCCATGGGAACCCCCTGTATCTCACAAAGTAGGGATTAGACTACCTAAAGGCGACATTCAAAAAAGACTGCCAGAAGGCAACTGATTCAACAATTGATTTTTACATTGGCTTAGGGCCCATAATTATCCTGCCATAAGGAGGGTTTGAACTCTCGCCCCCTGCCTCAAGAGGCGAAAAGCCCAACTAGGCAACCTAACGTGCGTAGACATTTCAAATATTTTCTTGCTTGTCATTCTCAAAATATCTTAGATACCGATTCCTCCTCTTCAAGTGGGAGATAACATGAATCGCATGCCACCGTGGGAATGCCTTTATGTGAAACTCTTTTAGCCATAGGGACTTTTCATAGTTTGCCATCATTTTCTGAATTTTTTAATGTAATGATCTCCAAACTAAAAAGAACTATTGTTAATTATCACGACCTTTAGTGGTAAGTTGAAGCTTCGAATTTTCCATGAAGGGGGAGTTTAATATATCGTGTGCAAACGTTTTGTTGAGCACGTTCCATGGACGACGTCTATGTTGTCCCGCCATTCCCTTTGATGAGGGAGGGGCACACAGGAACCGGCCATGGCAACAGATCGACGGATGCTTCATGCTTGCACTTCAGGTCACGCCTTTGACTTCATTGGATGAGGGCAACGCATCGACATATGCTCCCAAGTTCCTGCTTGCACCTCATGTGACGTGTTTCTACTTTCAGTGGATTTTAGTTCCATGAATTTTTGACTAGCTACCAAACTGAGATTCCATATTTTCCGTTGCTAAATGGCGAGTGTGACAAGCTCTGCTGCCGCGGTCCTTACTGCTTCCGAATTTTGGTACACTGCCTGCTACTGGTACGTGCGTTTTCGTTTTCGTTTTCATTTGGGACTTAGCTTGGTCGAGTTTGCGGCTTGATCAGTTTGTTGCTGACAGTGAAGAGAACGTTTATATGCTTTGCAAGAAACTGTCCCAGAGCGGCATTGCAATTCACAATGCTTCCGATCTTTTCGTTGTTTTCATCTCGAATGCGAAAAAACAGGTAGCAGGATTAGGCTGCTAACTACTTGGCCAACTCGGCATGTTCTCTTGATGTGTAGGTTATTGGTCCCTTTATTCGTTGTGCCTCTGAGTAAGTTTATATAACCCAAAAACAGTAAGTTCTAATATGTGAGTATGTAAATACAAAACGATTCCCATAAATAATTATTCTTAACTTCGTGTTAAGGGTTATAGGCTTGATCATCTCATTGGATAGATCATGGATGATGAATTAGGAGCTAAATGGACTTTTTTGCTAACAAAGGTAATAACCATGGATACTGTGAAATTGAGGAATGCAATCAGATGTAGTTAGGAGAGAGTGGAGCACACGGTACATGTCACTTGAAATCGGCCAAGAATTTTGCTCATAATGTTTGTGGAGGAAATACATATCATATACAAGTGCTAAGGTTTTTTGCTTTGGTGTGAATCTAGATAAATTAGCATGAAGTTATATATGAATTTTTTGTTTCCGTTCTTAGCATCTTCCTTTAGTTCATTGAAATGTGTCATTGAGGATGCACAATATGTGAGAAATCCTTTTTACGGGCATGAGGACATTGTAATTGTGCTCTAATTTCAACAACTAAAGTATGAGGACCAAATTCAATGGCGTGATACCTTCCATAATTTTGATAATTGGTTGTTATTCAAACAAACTAATTATGCATCATAGGATTATTTTACAAGACTCCGTATTAATCTTTAGTCAACTCTATTTCTTGACATACTTAAGTGTTCTTAATGTTATTGCATAAAACCTTTTATAATGGCTTGCCTTTGTACGAATTGATGATAAGTGGGATTGCATAATCAACTAGAGAAGAGGGAATTGGTCGGGTAGTAGCTTAGCTGGGGTGAAAAAACAAGAAAAGATGGACATAAACTACATTATAATCCTTTTAATCATTCCTTGATATATGCTACCAAAGCTAATACTCACCTAGAGGAAGTGGAAGTAGAGCTTTGAATAAGGTTTTCCAAAGCAATGCATTTGCTTGGATATCACTTGGTCCTTGTTGTGTCACTACTTCCGTCTCATACTACTTCTTTGTCAATCAAGAATTAAGTGTAGTTGCATGGACACTATTTGGTCTAGGATATTGCTTTGCCAATTAAGTTGAACACTTCCATGTTAGTTGGATTATTTGAAGGAAATCTCGAAGGTTCTCATTTTGCCAATTATATTGCTTTCTCCATCATTTTATGTCACTCCATGTTGCGGGATTGAAAAGGCATAGTTAATTTGTTTAATTGTTTGCTTGGGCACATAGTCACTGTAGGTGTGGCTTTCCTTTAGTCATATTCTATGGCTTTGGAAGAATTTTGTCATTAGTGGCCCCTTTTGGTCCAGGAGCATCATTGTAATCTAGAATATACATATCAAAATAAGGATGGGTCTTCTTGCCAAGGTGAAGTATTGTTGGGGGATCTATTTTCCAATGGCCAAGAATTTTATTGAAACTGAGTGATAAGTTTGAGGTCCGTCATAGTGCTGAAAATCTTCACCTAGATTCGATCAAGGGGTATCTCTTAGTTCTTTGATTCTTTTCTACCTTGAACATAATAATTGAAGTGATAGTTTGATGTATTATATGTTACTCCTTTAAAAATGTCAAACTAGAGTATGTTCAAAGTGCATGGAGTGCACTATGGCCATTGAATCCTCATCAAAATCACTATTAAGTTCTTGATAACCTCAAGAATTCTCCAAGGAGCATGCTTCCACTTCAACAATATGCACCACTTTGGCAAGATTAAATGTAGTAGTATCCAATAGAGTAATTGCTCTTCGATTCATTTTTTGAGTAAATGTAAGTATCCAAAAGAGTGATTGCTTTGGGGATTCATTTTTTGAGTCAATGCAAGTATCCAAAAAAAAAGATTGCTTTGGGGAGTTCATTTTTTTTTTTAAAGAGGAAGTTTGGTTGAACCGTGATCTCCCTTGCTTGAATTGATTGAAAGAATGATTGTACAAGTGAACGGGCATAGTACCCATGGGATTAAACCAGCTTCCTTGGGGCATTCCTTTCCAAGTGTCGCCTTTAGGAATTCTAACCCTTGCTTTTGAATTAAAGAGAAGAATTTAACAATATACAAAGTCCTATCTTAAAGAACGTAATTGATCAATAATAATTGACAATGATTTTTAGCATTTGAAATAGTGTGAGGAAGGCAATCCTCAATTCATCATAGGTAGTGAAGTAATCCATAAGGAATTCAACGAGCCATTTCTCAACCTCCCTTTATAGCATGGTTTGGAAGAAATATTCTTGATGAGAAGTGTCTTGTCCACCATCAATCAAGTTGTACCACTTTTTAAATGACCTTACATGTGCATTAGAATCTTTTATAAGCTTGCATCAAAGTTTGCTTGAAGAAATTCCTGTTATATGACTCTCAGGTTTCTTGAACTGAAAAATTATGGTGCCTCCCCAAAGCTTTCTTTTTCAAAGAACTTCATTTGGAAGATCCTTCTCTAGAGATGGCATCTTGAGAGGATCCAACTATAGAGGCTGCACTCGATCACAATTCTTGTAGGTTTGACTTTTGTATCATATTCGTTTGAGGCTCGATTGAAGAGAAGTGGGTAGAGGAGAAAATAGATGAAGAGACATAGGCAGAAATGTAGGTAGAGCAAGACCTTAAATTGATGCTAAAATCAAAGGGGGAGGCTTCTTACTCAAGAAGATAAAGATTATAAATATGCTCCATGGGAGGTTGATCATAGAATGATCAATGTTGGATACACATTTGTTTGTTTAGCATCATATAAGATGGCTTGTGTGGTGTTTTGTGTTGCAGAGCTGATCTTGGAGGGATCTAACATTGGTATTAGAGCTTTGTCATGCAAGGAGGAATGAAACATGGCAATATGCAGAAAACCATAAGAGCTTATGGACTCTGGAGTCTGGAGCTAGGCTGGCTCAGCTTGACAAGCTTCTCAACCTCTTGTTAGATGTGGTACAGGACGTTCCCAACAAGAGGAAGAAGCAAGGGGAGCTTATGCAAAATGGTGATCGGAAACAAGGTATGTATTTCTATCTTGCTCTCCAATTGATAGGCATTAGGGGGATTTTTTTCTCCCCCACAATTTTCTCCCACAGCTGATTAGAGCTTTTGTCTGATTAGCACTTTTGTCTGATTAGCACTTTTGTCTGATTAGCACTTTTGTCTGCCTACCTCATACCTGCTGTTTGCACATCCCTCATATGCACCTTCTGTTTTGGGGGAATTGGCTGCCCTTAGGAGGGTGCCAATTCCCCCAAAACATAGTGGTTAGCAACAGGATGACAATGTTGTAGGCAATGGGTTGCTAACGCGTTAGCAACGGGTTTAAGTTGCTAACCCTAAGTTGTGATAAAGTAGTGTACAAATCGATTTTTATTTAACATTTTTTTAAAATTCTAGATATCCTAGGTGTAAAAATCCTCCTATAGATGCTTAAGTATCGTAAAAAAAGGCATGAACACAAGACATGTTAATTGCAATGTACATATCAAATATATAGGTCGCCAATGTGTCCTATCATGTACATACATACATATATGCATAGTACATACCTACATACATGTTTAAATTATATTATATTACATAGTAGTAAATATATACTACATATATACATTATGGCATACATGTATACATGGTATATACAAATTACATATATACATAGCACATAGATGCATACATACATACATACATACATACATACATACATACATACATACATACATAGATACATACATACATACATGCATGCATACATGTTATATACATAGTAAGTACATACTACACACATACAAACATATATATTAGATACACAAGTTAATACACGTCTTTGAATAAACAGAGTAATAGATTATAGGAATAACATAATACATACATACATACATACATACATACATACATACATACATACATACATACATAAGTAAATAAACATATCTTTGGTGATGTTGGAATGATCATATGGTCATTGGGACATTGTATACTCTTTTTATCTCCCTCTATTTTTTTTCCTTTGTGGGACATTGGTATTTTTTACATGAAGATTCAACTCACCATTTTTTTTGTTCATAGCTATAATGGTCAAAACTTAAAAGACCCTCTCTTGCGGACCATTTTTGGCCTCTTGAAAAATGGTTTTTTTTCCTGATGAATAAGCAACGCGTTGCGAATGTGTACACAACACGATGTTCTGTTGCACAAGTTGCGAACGTTCGCAACACGTTGCTTACGCAACACTACCCCAAAAGAAGGTGGCTTCCTGTCCTTAGGACAGGTGCCCATCTTCCCAAAGAGGAGGCGACACCTATCCCCTGATTGGAGAGTAAGACCTTCCCTATTCATACACATTCTCTCCTACATGTAAGGTTGGTACCTCTCTTGTCCATGTTAAGGATCAAGCTAATACATTCTCTCAAACCTATGGTCGCAAAAGGCCACTAAAAGCAAACAAACAAGCACCAAGGGGAGCACATGACTAAAAGCTTGAGGGACCTCATCAAAGGATCTTGAGGGCTACAAAGATCAAAGGAAGTGAAAGAAATCCACAAAAATAATATGTAAATGGTTCCAAAGATGCTACCTACCCATGCTGAAAACCGTTTTACATGTCTAGGGATTCTATATGTTCCTAGAGCCCCACAAGACCATTTGGATACCAAATATCCAAGCATATGTCTAGGGATCTCATATGTCCCTAGACCCCAGGGATGTCATATGTCCCAACACCATGGATGCCATTTGTCCATGGATACAAAGCCACATGGATGCCATATGTCCATGAAGACCAAGGGTTGCCATATATGCCACACTTAGATGCCATATGTCCAAGTTATGCCTAAGGATCTCATATGTCCTTAGGTCTGAAAACCTAATGGACTAAGTGATGCCATATGTCACTAGTTCCCCACATCACAAAGAAAAGGGTCATCACTTGGAGGGGGATTTTGAGAGTTCCATGCTCCAAATAGGAGATCCGGTTCACGAATTGCTAAACCTTTTAAGATGCAGTGCATTCGGTTCTTTAGGTGCTCACCTAATGATCGGTGCATGCTCACCTAATGATCGGTGCATGCCTGGGATAAATTTTTTTTGCCTTAAGCTCACCAAAAACCCTCCTTCATTCTTATCATGCGTGCGCATTCAACTTTCCCAAGAGACTTTGGGCTTAGCTATTCCGATTCCCCCTTAAACTCTGAGGTAATAAGGCTTGGATCCTTCCTCTTCCACCTTGCCATCCTTCATCCTTCCTTCTTTCTCCACCCTTTCATCCTTCCTTCTTCACCCTTTCATCCTTTCTCCACTCTTACATCCTCTTTCCTCCACCTTGAATGCTTATATCCGTTACCCTTCCTCACCCTTACGTCCATTATCCATAACAATTGTGAATCATCATCCATAGCCAAGAAGCTTCAATCCAAGATAGAGAGAAGCCATCTTACACTCAGTATTTTGGCTTTTGTAACTTGAGCCATTCTATATACTTTATACTATGGTATATACTACGTACGCATAATGCTTCTCTCTCTATCTATCTATCTATCTATATATATATATATATATATATATATATATATATATATATATATATATATATATATATATATATATATATATATATATATTGTACCTATTCTCTTGGTGCCATTCGGCTCACGCATCTTACATGCACCGAATCGAACGCACTTGATGCACCTAATTGCAATGATGCTCCACCCTTTTGTCCAAACTCTTAGTCATTCTCATGCAAGGATATTTGCCCTCTACTCCATATAGCGGGCGTTATTTCACTCCACATATGCCCATTCACTCTAGCTCGTTGCCAACTTCCAAGAGCATGCACTTTCTACTCGTGAAGTCCTCATGCTCATAAATCATTCTATGTAAGTTGCTTTCCTTCATTTTAATCATTATGTTTTCATATCTTTTGTTTCATCCACTGTAGTTTATTTAATGTGTGGTTAATAATAGATTAGGAGTTGTCTCTTTCATTTGAACACCACACGTGGGACCATAAAGTCTAAGGCATTCAAGATAATCTTGGGTTTGAGGTGGGAAATCATCCTCTCGGTGCATATTTACGAGGTTCTTAGGATTGTGGTTATTTGCCTAGGTTTTGAAGGATCTATTTTATTTGATTGATGTTATGTTGAGTGGGATTATTGGAGAGGGCATTCCTTTTGGATACTTTGTAGAACAATTGGGTGTGACTTTGGACATGTTAGATTGCTTAGGTTGTTACTTCGACAGTTTGAGGAGACCTTTGGTCATTGGTGAGGGTTATGTGTGCTATAGTCTTACTACATCCAAACAATGGAGAGGATCTTTGGACATGGCTATGCCTACCTAGATATGAAACCTTCATGGAAGGAATTAGTGCATGATGGTTAGTGGTGGCCAAAAGGAAGAAGACGACCACTATACACACTACAAGAGATAGTAGAACAACATATAGAGAAGTACCAAGAGGCTTAACAAATAAATCTCACTATTAAAACATCTGCAGCAGATTACCTTGAGTAAAAATGACACTTTGCTTCAGTCAATATTATATCCCAAAACTTGCCTAAATAGGCTCAACCTTGAGGGCTTCTACAAATGTTTAGATAGATTGAATAGTACAACAGGGAAATCAACTCATGAAACTAGCCTAAGACCAACCAAGTTGCAACTTCACTTGCCCACTTAACTAGAGGCTACCTCTTGAGACACCTAGGTGAGCTACACCTCTTTCTACGAGCAACACAAGTGATACACTTAGAGCTTGTTGGACACTTAGACTACTTCTCTATTGCACTTAGACAAATGAACAAATCAGTAGACACATACCCAGAGTTGTGTAGAGGAATTAAAAGAGTCCTTTACATCACATACAAATTACAAAGTCTAGCATATAGAATATACAAAGGGTCTATTCCATCACACAAGTATACAACAAGGACTAGCTTAGCACATTATAGGTACTTGCCCAACTTACAAAAGGGACTAGCCAAACTTTCAACATAGACTAGCCGAACTCACAAGAGTTACGACAGGGACCAGCAAAGCTCACATCAAGGAACAACCCAACATTCACGAGTACAAGTAGAGGTCTATAGATAAGTTCACAACATGTGGCCTACAACATAAGGGCTCCTTCCTCAACATATATCCAAAATGGTGATAAATTGCTGCATACATAGATACAGAGAATCCATTTGGGTCAACATGCATGCACAAGACTAGCCTATGGTAGAGCGTGAAAGTGTTCACTGACATAAGCCCGCACACCACAAGTTCCCATGGAAGAAGAAGGCCCCTTAGGCAGTTGCCTAGGTGGGACTCCACCTCCCAAGGTAATTGCCTTGGCTCCATCTTCACTGATTGGACCTCATACTAATAACTCTAACACACATGAGAGAGGTTAGTGGACCACTACTTGAAATGCTGTCCACCTTGGCAACTCCATTTGGACGAGTACCTTGGGCAACTCCATCTCGGCGAGTCCACCTTGGGCGACTCGCCCTTGGCAAGTCCACCTTGAGCGACTCAGTTTGGGCGACTCCATTCCAACGAAACTTGAAATGGCACCTTGAGGCAGCATCTCTTCCACTTTGTAAGGCTATGACCATTTGGGTGCCAATTCGGTTGGCACATGTGGAATTTGATGTATGAGAACCAGATACCCTTCTTTTACATGTTTGGCTCTTATGTGTTTATCATGGACTCTTTTGTACCCTTCTTATTCGTGTTGTAGTCTTTCCATTGCAGCTTTCGTGCATTCTTCTAAGGCTGTTAGTCTAAATTGTTTCGATCAATGCTCTTGGGCAAGCACTTTGGTGGATCAAGGAGAGTTTGAATAGTGGCCCTATCAAGATCTTGTTAGAGCTTTCAACCTGTCCATTAGTCCTAGGGTGGTAATAAGTATGCACATGACTTCTTATGGTAGACCTTGTACTTGTCAAAAATGTGCTTAACAGCTGATTCACAAAGTGAGTGCCTACATCACTAGTGACTTCAAGAGGGCATACAAACCTTGAGAAAATCTGTTTGTACACGAACTTTGCCATAGTGGATGCAATGCAATTTGTTGTGGCCTTT
Organism: Ceratopteris richardii; assembly: GCA_020310875.1. Taxonomy (NCBI): domain Eukaryota; kingdom Viridiplantae; phylum Streptophyta; class Polypodiopsida; order Polypodiales; family Pteridaceae; genus Ceratopteris; species Ceratopteris richardii. The sequence goes on from MU260053.1 coordinate 85,526, forward strand.
GTCTCTACCCATTTAGTTAATAACATATAGCCATCAGAATATACACTTTGTTCTTGGGTTGACCACCTGGTTTGATGGGTCTAATGAAACCAAGACCCCATTGTTCGAAGGGCTTCCATTCTCTCTCTCTTTCTCTACACTAATCATGTAAATGAGCTACAACATAGAATGAGCAGCACATTGTTAGGCTTCAAGGATCCATTTGTTTTGGTTCAAATCGAATGCATCTAGTTTCTCTTTGAATTTGCCCCCTTTTTTTGGTTTTTTGGGTGACATTGCAATAAGGTTTTGTCAAATAAATACACAATGCTTGCATACAACATATGTACATAGATTATTCATAAACATACATGGATGATTGTACTCACCTTTTACATATTTTGCCTATTACAAATATGTATTGCATGGGATAATTAATATTACTTAGTACATTTGCACATAGTATGAAGTGCATAAATATTAATAGATGCATACATACATTGTGCACCAAGCAGCCTAGGAGGTAACATTTGGTAGTCGAACCTCAAATGCACTGAATGCACCAAACATAATTTGGTCTATTGTCTTGATCAGCTTCAATGATCTAGGCACCCTCAATAGAAGACCTTATACTCTATAGATAGAGCCTGCAATCCAGGATTTGGGTCATCCTAGCTCATGATGTGAGGTGCCCGATCAGAATACTAACCACAAAGAAATCTGATGATATTTCTTAGTGATGGATGTGGGGCATCCCATGACATGGAGAACTCCCCACACCATCCACTAGTTAAATTATACATCCCTTAATAGCAGGTTATGTATTTATAATGGCATTCGATACCTTATAGATGAGGATTCTGCACTAAATGCTTGATGGCTTTGTTGGAAATCAATGTCACATCAGTCCAAAATCCTTTTAGTGCAGGAACCCTAATGTTGGTACTTAGTCATTTTTGGCACAAAATTTGGGTAAAATTTTATGAGCCTATCTTGTAGAGCTTGAAGAGAGTTAATCTAATGGTATATGACATGCAATCATCAGAGATCAGATTTGGGAGAAAACCCTAACCCTAATTTTCTGCTGATTTAGGGTTTTTACCTCATTTGATAGCTCTCAGCTTGCAGGTCATAAAAATGTAAACAAATCATTCAGCAGGTAGTCAAAGTGTTGAAAAAGCTTGTCAATAGCTCTTTTTAGCGATAGTCTATAAATAAAGCAACAATCAATTAAAATCATCGATCAAAATTTAAATTTAGCGATCCAGCTTTATTTATCAATGATCCAGCTTTTGGCTTGATTTTTTCGCATGAGACATGGAAACCTATATAAACAGGGTCTTGGTCACTTTGTGAAATATCCAACGCCACACTTGGCTGAGTTATGAGGTGGTCTTGCTGATGTACTCATGAGGCAGCCATGGTACACATATGGGCAGCTATGAAGCAGCTTTTGAAGACCATTAGGACCAGCCATGAAGTTCTTATTGGAGAAGAGTGTGCTCACACTCTTGCTTATAGAGAAGACTTACCTATCAGCAGCTTGGTGGTGTGGATCATCCATCTACATGATGTATTTGAAGATTGTCTTCTACATGAAGATTATGGAGTACTTCAAAGACATTGGATGGAGCTTAACATAAGATTGCATCTTATGTTAACTATTCATGTACATATTCTCTTTATGCACACAGGTACTACTTGGAGCTTATGGAGGCGGTGGCATCCATATCTGGAGGAGTCCTATTCGGCATACATGGAGTCAGTGGCATCCATAAAGGAGAATCAGTACATGCATGCTACATGCATTCAGATGAGATGTTAGAGAAGGTGTTTCCACATGAGTATGAGGACTTTTGTCAGCAACATGTTAGCATTCTATGCTAATTCTGTAAGTATGTGATCTATCACACACACATCTGATTTAGGGTCTTCCATAGCCTAAATTCAGATTAGGGTTTGCTGAATTTCAGTTTCAAATTGATCTTTCCTCTTTCTGTCACTCATATTCACTCTTCTACAACCTATCAGGTCAAACATCTCATACATATTCAGATTTCTGTCCCTACATCTGAATATTCTTGTATATTCTGTACATACACTCTTCCATCTATTTTGTTCACATAGAGTGGTTGAGGTTTTGACTCCCACATTGTAAATTGACATTTGTATATATGATAGTGTGAGTAAGCAGTGGCTTACGTAACACTTTGAACATGTTGTCTAATCTCTCTCTATCTTTGTCTCATCATTGTATGATTAAGTGTTGTATGATCATGTGTCAGTTATGGAAGAAGCTTGAATCTATGTTGTAGATCTTGGAAACCTATGGGACCTGTGGAATTAGTTATGGGCCTACCTAATTTCCAACAGGCTTTCTTATAATGCTAGCGCTTTCAATTTATTTTCTTTCATTTTATTTCACCTAGATATGTTACCAGATCCATGGCATTGGAACTCATTGGCCTCAAATGTCATTTTGGCCTTTTTGAAGATATTTAGATAGCTCTCTCTCTCTCTCTCTTCCCCCCCCCCCCCCCCCCCCCCCTTTTTTTTTTTTCCCACCTTTTCCCCTCCATAAAAAGAGGCCTGCTTCTTGTTCGTACAAATGCATTAAAAAGTAATTGAGATAAAAATTTATGTAGCATCCTTCCTTTCTTATTGGTTTCTCAAAGTCAGAAAATGTCTAATTTCTTGCAACAATGTTTGGTTTTTATGTTTTGTTTCAATTAAGGTTCCGCTTTGGTGCCAAAAGGCTGGTTCTTCAAGAGAAGATGGCATAGTTATATGGGACTACCATGTGATTTGTGTACAGGTTGTGTTATCACCGTGTTGAATGCTTTATCTTTTCTGGTTTTATCATTTCACTATGAATCATGTAATATATTTTTGGCCACTAATGCATACAGATAGTTTCATATTTGTCTGTAGAGAAAAAGCAGTTCAGAAGCCCTTGTTTGGGATCTTGATACAACACTTGGGTTCCCTGAAGCCTTTTCTCAGTATGTTGCCAAGACCTTTCGCCCATGGCTTGAACTACATCCAGATTTTCAGAGGTTTGTTCTTTAGCCTTTGATTTGCAAACAAGAAGTTTATTCTGATTTTATTTTGCCATCTACATGCAGAGACCTTTTCATACCTATACATGTGCAAGTGCTCAGTGTCTGTTTTTGGTAATGCATCTAGATGTCAGTTTGAAAGTGCATGATTGAAGAGTTGAAGACTCAACATGGAACATAAATTATGCATGAATACTGAGAATGCATTTGCTTGGGGTAGGAAGCTGCTGAACATCTACACCTTATGGAAAGGAGTAAGATGATCGGGGGATGACAATGAATGTGTCATATTCATTTCTTTTAGCTTCTCTGTACGATGCCATCTCTTAGTGGGTGGGAGTGCAGCTAAGGGATTTTGCTAAGGAGCCTATGCCACCACATGTGTAACTACGAAGCGTGTTTTATTTCATAGGTTATTGGACTTAAATATGGGATCTAAGTAGTATTAATGGCCTTACATTTGGATGAAATATTATCTACATGACCATTGTTATATACAGTCTTCAATTGTTGTTTGGTATGCAAAGGTTAGAAAAGACACTTTTGAATGTTCATTGCCTTCTTTTCTCATTGAAGAGGTTACACATAAATTAGCATGATAAAAGAGTTTCTTCTACAATGTATTCAAATTGTGTGTTTGAGGCTGAGGTTTGGGGCTCCATGCTAGAAATTGACCATACTTTGCCATCATTGGATGACCTTTTTTCTTACTCTCAATTCCTTTTTCTTATTTAAACAGATCCGTGTCAACTTTCTAGAAGTTTTCCTACCTGAAAGGGGTTATAAAATTCAACTCTGGGGTTCAAATTCTGATTCCATATGATTCTGACTTTTCTGAATGAATAAGAACTGAGTTTTACACTTGATGATTTTTTGAGAATGTTATAGTTGCTAAATTTTTGAGAATCAAGTGTCTAATGAATGTAATTCCAGGTTCCAAAACTCTGTAATCATACATTTGATGGGTTTATGATATTTGATTACTTAAGGAGAAGCATATACATTTTAGATAGGCTTTATCAGCAATCTAACAACCCATTTTTGAGGAGTGCGAAGGATATGAGCCTAACAAACATATTGATTTGAAACTTTCATCGAGAGCCAAACTTTAAAATTTTGATAAATATGTTTGAAATAGATTACGTCGACATAAAACCTTGCATTAGTGTCTTGTGAGCTTTGGGATAATTGATTCATGTTTGATTATCAATAGCAGAAGTCATGATCTGATTAGAGTTCAAATCTCAATGCTTAAGCCTTGCACTGGCCTTGATTCTCTTAAAAGTCTCTAACTTGCCTTTTTTAAAGGCCAACATAACATCTTGCTTTAGTGTCTTACACAGTAGGTCCAGTGTGGTGCACTTTACCGCTTCAAGGTGCATTCGGTTCGATTCTATTCGGTGCGTTTTTGGAGGTAAGGTGCATTCCTGAATTTTTAAGGCTCAAATAAAATTCTCAGCAGCTTTTAGGTATCCATCTTGAGGGCATGTTCATATGCTGAGATAAATTTTGCCTTTGATACCCACTTGCACATGGAGCTGAACATATACCTTGGGACATCATTACAGTTTTATCATTCTTAGTTTGACAACTTGCATCTAGAGTAGAGCTGGGATTTCACAATAGTTTCTCAGACATCATGATGTTTTACATTGGATGTTTTGTATATATTGGGTTATTGATACGATGATATGGGTCTTAACTCATTAGTACATGATCATTGACGAGCATTGAGTACATTAGATGTTTAGACACATGGTTGATGATTTGATCATAATCATATGTTGCATGTATATTAAAAACTGTCTTACTCCTGTGATTTGTCTTAATCTATTAACATTTAACGGTGTGTTGTCTTTTAAATTGCAATTATGATATGCATGAGTGATTCAATGTACAATATACATTGTAATTCACTAATTTGTGATCATAATGGCATACATATTTCTTTCTTTCGTAATTAACATTCTAATACAACACACCTTATGCACGTTACCCTTGGATGCCATTTGGTACTCACACCTTACATGCACCGAATCACCTTGGTGTCTTGCAACTCTTTTGATAATGGATTCATGTTTGATTATCGATGATAGGTGTCATCATTTGATTTTGAAAAATAGTACCATCGCTCATTATACTATGTGATATTGATATTTAAATTGTGAAACTTTAAATAACCGATCGAGAAAATTATGTAGCAAATTGGATTCTTTTAGGTGAAGGGTTCAAGCTTCACACCGACATCTGACCATAGCATATGAGGTATGGAAGAAACTTAAGGCCACTTATGAGAATACTACACCTATAAATCAAGTGCATTCGATGCGAAAGCTACTTAGTATGCTGTATGATGAATCAAAGAATGCTGCAGAGCACTTACCTTTTTTTTACAGGTATCGTCTCTTTGTTCTAGGATTGAGCATTGTCTTCTTTTGATGGTAAACTAAAAGTCTTCTTGTTGATGACACTACTCGACTCATGGGAGGCATTGGTTGTCTTATTTTCTAGTGACCTCAATCTTATATTTGATGGTGTTAGGGGTTCCATACTTAATGAAAAGGTAAGGAGGAAAGCAAGTGAAGAGGGAAGTGGTGCAATCAATATGGGAAGAGTGGTAGTGACACATGAATAGAAGTAAGAGCAAAGGTAAAGGAGACAATAAAAGGCCACAAGAAACGTGATTGGAGGTGCTACAAAGAAGAGCTTGTAAGGAAGAAGAACATATGTGATAAAAAGAAGAAGGAGAACAAGCAGATACACATGATAGCTCCAAGGAAATGAAAAAGGTCAATGTGGCTTCTGGAATGGTGATTGAGGAGCTCTCATATGTGTACATGATGCTTCTCATATTGTTCATGCTCAGAGTGTGCATATCACCTGGAGTGATCTAACTGACAATTGTGAATGATGCATTTTTTTAGACATGGATTATTGATTCAAGTGCATCATTCCATGTGCTCCTATAAAGGAGTGTTTCTTCACATCTTATGTAGGAAATCATGGAAATGTATATATTGAGACAATCATGCGTGTTCCATTGAGGGTATTGGTATGGTGCATCTTTTAGTGGATGGCACTAATGAGCTTATCTTGCGTGATGTAAGATATGTACTTGGCATCAAAAAGAACCTTCTCTCTCTGGTCAAATGGATATGCATGGATATAGTACTCTCTTTGAAAGAGGATCATGTAAACTCATTAAAGGCTTTAGGCTAATTATAACGGGCATGAAAAGGGGAATCTTTATTGCTTTGCATGGAGAGGACATTTTGGGCAAATTTATTGCTTTGGCTTAGATTAGCTCCCATATGGACTTATGGCATAAACGACTAGGTCACATGAGCCAAAAGGATCTTTATAAATTGTCTACATGGAACAAATTGGATGCGAGGGGCACAAGCTTGACTTTTGTAATAATTTTCAATATAGCATGCAACTCCCCCCCCCCCCCTTCTCTCTCACGCGAGAACACACGCACACATTTTTCACATTTGAAGTTTCAATAAGCACATTAAAAGGTTGAAGCTCATAGTAAAATTGATTTTGCACACAACTTTTGTCACAATCTCATGCATGGAATGAGACATGATGACTCAATCTTTCTCTTATGTGTATCCTATGTGGAAGAAATAAGAGTCAATGGACTCACTAATGTGCTCAAGACTCCAAGAGTGCAATGTCGCATGAAGGCTCACAATTTAAGCCTTAGTCTAGATGCTGTTAAGTAATAATAGTGCAAATATGCAAGGCGAGTGCTCACTACTTAGGTAATAACTATGAGCCTATAGTTACTCCCAATCCACGAATGTACTCAATGGCAGCTGCATTCAATAGAATGAATGGCTGAAATATATGTCACACAGGCTCAAATGTGCTGGCAGCTACACAGGATAGAAGGAATGGCTGAAATAGGTGTTACATGAGCTTGTTAGAGTGACCTACAGATGCACTTGTAAGCTGATGATCATGTATGTAAGGTTCTTGCAGCTGCATGCAAGCATGAAAAGGTTCAAGGGCTGCAATCAGTTTGCAAGAACTCAGGATATGCAGGACTGCAGCATATGCAAGGTCAGTGCAATAAGAAATCAGGTATGAAAATCAAAATACCTAGGAACCAACTGACTATGAACTGGAATGAACTGAATGTAAGGTTCTGTGAGGAACCAAACCATATGAAGTGAATCTAAAAATGCTTCTGGTTTGCGAACTGCTCTTACCTACTTCCAACAATAATCTATAAGATAGTGGCTACTTCAACCAAGCTTTGCTTCTTTACTGCCTAGTTTGATGCCGGCTAAATTGCATCGCAACATACTTGAACAGAAAATTTGTTTGGACCAGGAATGGTTGGAATTGTCATTGTGTACTTATGTGCACTTGAGCATTTTTAATGTTTGTGCAGGAACATGCTTATGCGCTTTGAAACAGATATGCATCCTTTGACCTTATGACCAAAGTGTAAATATTTTGTGAGTCCTTGCTTTCTTAATGTTTGTGTACTGTGAATTGCCAATGTCTTTTGTCCAGTTCTTAAATTTAGCATGTTGTACTTCATCAAGCTTGTAGTTTTTCTCACAAAGATTGAGTTAACATGTATGTGATTTTCGTTTGTTTATTTTTGTCATATGTCAGCTGTGCTTATATCTCAGCTCTTTCAAGAATTTAGAAAACATTTTTTGGAATACCTTTACACTGATCATTTATCAATTGCTTATGAACCTTCTGTTTGGTTGTGCTTTATGTATTAGCTACTTTCAAGAGCTTAAAAAGGAATCTCCTTAGCCTATCTTTCTATTCTGATTGTGTGTAGTTTGCTTGTTTTTTTGGGCCGGTGGTAAATGTTTTCTTATACGTATTCAATCTTATTAACACATTCAAAGTTACGGTACTCTCCAGTATTTGAGTGAAAGCATTGAATGCAGGCTTTACAGAGTAGTGGCGGGTCCATTGTTTCTTAAAAAATTCGCATCTGACAGAAGACACATGAAAACAGCAGAAGGGTCATGGATAAAGCAACCCCCACCATATGCATGCATTTGTGCTCAGGGTCAGTCTTTTAAATCACTCCACCTAATCGGGGTTTGGCCTTTTACTGAATGAGTCATTACGTGTGCAGATGGAAGCACACATAACCTGGAGGAATACGTGAGAATGTCAAAAGAGACAGTGATGTTGAATAGGGCTTCATATGAAGAACTATCTAATCTTGAACCCTATGGAGCAGTATTCACACACAAAAGTTTAGAGGATTTTTTTGGGGCTCGCACATCCATTGAAAATCTTTTTAAGATATAAATAAAAAGAAACTTGTTTCCATGCAAGCTGGTTATGTATAACAGCTTTTTTCCATATTTCCATTGCTGATTCACCTGTTTGCGAACGATTTCATTTTTCATGAAAAGAATTTCCTATGCGCTAAAAAGCAAGGCATAAAATATGTCTCTGACTATGCTACATTTATTCAGAGAGATATTTTATGCCTTGCTTTTTTACTGTAAAAGGATGGTGGAACTGTATACGATTCTTTTATGTAGTCTATCTCAAATTATTTTTGTGATTTTGCATTTTCTTTGTTTCAAATGTAGGACCACAAAATGATCTTGAGAGTATTGTTAATGGGATCATGGTGATGCTTATACAGATAATAAGCACATCTGGCTGTAATAACAGTAGAGACAATCATGGTTACCTTGTCTTATGATTGCTTTTTCCTTTGATTTAGTATTAAGTTTTGTCTCGTAATTGCATCATACTCTGATTTATTATCAAGTTTGAATGAGCATCAACCCCACGTAGCCTTATGATATGAGATATAATTAAGACAAAATCATAATGTACATCCTACCGAGTATGATTAAGCACAATCAATTAAGAAAAGTATGCCTAGATGAATTGTCCTCATAGTCCACAACACTTGAGGTTTATTGAAATCTCATTATTTTCTTATCATATGGATAAAAGGTGGACTGTCATTAGTTGGCCATAGAGAATTCCGTGTCATATTTACATGTAATTCTCACTTAAAATGGAATGTGATGATGATTGGACTTGCCACCGAATCATTTTTTTGCAATGAAAGAAAATGATGGAGATCTTGCAAGGAGGGGCCATGATTGTGATTACAAGTTGAAGAATGAGGTGATGATGATCCCTCACCTAGGTTTCAAAATCTGATTAAAAGATTGCTGCTCAACATGATACAAGATGATTTACACAAATCAAGATTGTGGGCATGGATATGAGACTAACGTTGAACTAGAAAAGTTTATTGGCCTTGCATAACTTTGATGCAAGTACAAAAAAGTGGTGTAGAAGATGATAAGATTGGTGTGGCTAACATGGTTACTTGATTACATGACTAAATAAGAATACTCCAAAGGCGAGCTGGATTGTCTGCATGCTCTTGTGCTCCAATCTCAAGCAGTGGTGTTGGAAAGATTAAAGAGCCTTATGGAGTGCTCCTTATATATGTAAGCAAGGGTGGCCTAATGTGGTGTCCATTTAAGGCAAAAAATGAATAAACATGATCTAAAAGAGTTGCAACACAAAGCAATAATGATATAGATTTTAATCTTGCTGCTAGATGTAACGACATGGTGCTTTTAAGGAAAATATATACACAAGGTCCTCGGATACAGATAAATAGATCACACAATGTGGAATATTTTGCACAACATAGTTGAACAAAACTAAGTATGCAAAAATGATGCTTACAAAAACTCCATGAACACATCTCATATAATATTTGAAAATTTTGTACAATATGTAGACTCAATAGGTCAAAGTTATGCTGAAATCTCTCCAAAGTAGATGTAAAAATTGAATTTCAACATCTTATAGTAGATAGGGCATATAGCTGAATTATGTCCTCCAATATGGTTGAGAAGCGAGTGCAGATCATGAGAGCAGGTAAAAGTTAAGGTTAAATGGCTCATGTAGACATTGAGACCTTCTCCAAAACACCCTTTGAAGTTGGACTAGTTAGTACCCTCAATGAAGAGCCAGAAAACAAGTTCCCAAAGGACAACTAGCTTAGGGATAGATTGCATTTAGGAACTTCAAGCAATTGTTACTTTTAGAAAAAAAAGTGTAGGACTTATTTTAGGATGACTTTTTCAATCAAATAACGCTTTTCATTGTGCTAAGTTCAATAAAGCACAGAATAGGAAACTCTTTTGTTTTACAAGGTAACGAATCCCTAATTACCCAATTATTTGGAAAAATTTCATGGGCTAATATAGATCAAGCATGGTCAATCCAAAATGAATAGGGTCATTTTTTATTGTCTTTATTGATATATTCATCTAGGTCACCTTGCCAAACTCTTGAGAACTGTGCTTCAACAATACTATTAGTCGATACCAAATAGAGTACACCAAGAAATTTCTCCAAGCTATGTAAAAAATCACGTACATTGGCTCTCTATACAAAAAGACAAAAGAGGAAGACTAGCATAGAATGTTCTTGAGCTAATAACCTTACGGTGAAAACAAAATTCATGAGCATTACATTTTAAGAGAAAATATATGAGGAATGGAAGGTGCATGTATGGATATTCCAAGTTTTCGGTTAAGATAAAAAACCCAAACCACTATCCCCTTTAGTCAAAACTTAGGGCATGATGAGGGGACTACAACAACCATGTGGTTATTAGACATATAAAGCTTCATTTCTTCCATCCCAAGCATTATATAAATTCGTCAAGGGATTACGAACAAATGCATCCACTAGGACCAAAGAAGATATCAAGATTTCATAGTTGAGTACTTCTAAATATATTGCACATGGATCACTTTTACACGACTCTCTAGCTGAGAAACATAATAGATAGATAGATAGATAGACATACAAACAGATAGATAGATAGATAGATAGATAGATAGAGAGATAGGTAGAGAGATAGATAGATAGATAGATAGATAGACAAACAAACAAATAGACAGATTGACAAATAGATAGATAGAGAGATAGATAGATAGAGAGACAGATAGATAGAGAGATAAGATAAGATAGATAAGATGAGATGAGATGAGATTGAGATAGATAGAAAGATAGACAGATAGACAAATAGACAGAGGGATAAGACGAGATAGATAGATTGATAGATAGATGGATGAGATGAGAAGAGATGAGAGGAGAGGAGAGGAGAGGAGAGGGGAGATTAGAGGAGATCAAATAAGAGGAGATTAGATCAATTCAGATTAGAGGAGATCAAATTAGATCAAAGGAGATGAGATCAGATCAATAGATAAGATTGATAGATAGATAGATATAGATAAATGGATGGATGGGTGGATGGATAGATAGATAAATAGATATATAGATGGATAGACATCGATACATAGACATACAAATAGATAGATAGATGAAAAATGGGATGAATGGATAGATGGATGGATCAACCGATCAATCAATCGATTGATGTATAGATATATAGATGGATAGATGGACATGAGGATACATGGATCCATAGATAGATGGCTGGTTGGCTGGATGGATGGCTAGATGGACACACACACATTGCACACACACACATACACACATGTTGCATGCATGCATACATACATACATACATACATACACACACACACATACATACATACATACATACATATATACATACATACATACATACATACATACATACATACATACACACATACATGTTGAGATATCAAGCTCAACATGTAATGATCCACGATGACATATTACTTTTTCATTTCTTTGACATGTATAGTGGTCATGACAACATATGTCAGGGACACATCATTGAGCTTTACTAGATTTATCTATTGAGAGTGATAGCACATTTGTTTCTTGCGAGCTCACTCATTCACGGACATTAGGAATTTCCTTATGTACTGTTCTTTATATATTGCACTAGTTGTATTGTTGTTTTAGGTCATTCTTGTATATTCCTTTTAGGTAATATAAGAACAAGAAGAAGATCATTCTTCCTTGCCTCAATGTGTGTGTGCTCCTCTTTGAGTGTTAGAGTGTGTGAGTGAGCTCTCTTCCTTATCTCCTTCCTCGTGACATGGTGTAAGAGCTAGTGTGGCTGAAAAGAGCTCGTGGAGAACGTTGACAGTGAAGAGTGCATGAGGAGGCATGGAGAAAGCATGATTCACAAATGGCATTAGATTGCTAGGAAAACTGTGACTTGGGCTACATTCGAAAACACTCAAATATTTGAGATCCAAAATTTTAAGGGATTTAGTGTACGGTTGATGCACGAAAACTGTGTTTTTCTGAGATCAAATGATCACGTCACAGTGTGATAGTATTTAAGTAGAGGTACTGCTTCTAGTGTTTTTGTGGTGTTGCAAACAACTGCAAAAATGGCAAGTCTAGATGGAATGAGTCTAGTTATGAGTGATAAGCTTGAGAAGAATGACTTCCATGCTTGGAGATTTAGAATGACAAATTTCCTGATACAGACACGAAAATTGCAACTCAAGAACGAGCTGCATATACTAGAGAAAAAGGGCATGTCGGCAAGTGACAACACATTGAAAATCAAAAGCATATGTGAGTCACTTGCATCTATTGGCGTGAATGTAGGTGATGATGATAAGATGGAAGTGTGCCTTCGTGGTTTAGGAGCTACATATAAGTAGTTCAAAACTTCTATTTAGACCAGGGAAAATATTCTGAATTTTGTTGATATGTTATCCATGCTGATTATTGAAGAAAAGAATCTTAGTGAAGATGCAAACACCCAAGGAAAACCTAGTTCTGAATAGGTATTCTAATCTCCCAAAGGAAGAGGTAGAGATAGAGGTTTTGGAAGTGGAAGAGGAAACAGTAACCAAGATCGAGGTCAACATCAGAATCATGAAGGAAGTAGAGGACAGTTTCGAGGCAGGGGAGCCAAAGAGGTAGGAGAAATTTCGAAAAAAATGATTTAGGTAATGATAGTATGCTGGAATTGTGGTAATCCTGGACACTTTGAACGTAATTCCAAGTTGAAGAATCAAAATAACATAAAGAAGAAAAACAATTATGCATGCACAAGTGAAGATTCTGAGAAGCTGTTCATGGTCCAACATCACATGATGAATACGATGTCTTCTGATGTTTCAAAATCAAATGGTAATGTTTGGTATGTTGATTCAAGTGCTTCAAATCACATGACTAATCTTGTAGAATGGTTTAGTAGTTTATAGAAATTGCCAGTTCCTGGATATGTTGAAATAGACGATGAAACATCACATCCTATCGAGCATACAGAAAACGTATCACTATCTATGGAGGATGAGAATGTAAAACATCTTGTTGATGTGCTACATGTTCCAAATATAACAAAGCATCTGGTATGTGTTGGATAAATGGTTGACTAGGGATTACAAGTCAGGTTCAATGCTGATAGGTTATATGTAGAGGAGTACAAACAAGATGAAAGATTGATTGCCAAAGGAAACAAAGTGGGCAGGATGTTCACCTTAAATGTGAGAATTCCTGAAATGAATGCAACCATGTTTGCAACCGGTGAAGGAGTTATCGCTGATATAGAGATCTGGCACAAACAAATTGGGCATGCAAATTTGCTGAGGCTGAAATTGATGCAGTCAAAGGAGATTGTCAATGGACTACCAAATTTCAAGGTTGTAGAGATGCAGTCAATTTGGTAAATAGTCAGGAGCATCATTTTCACATGAAAAGCATGTTAGTGAGAATGTGCTAGAAATAGTACATATAGATGTTTGGGATCCTACAAAGATCACATATATGGGTGGTTTCAGGTTTTATGTTACTGTCATTGATGATCATACATGAAAAGTTTTGGGCAAATTTCATGAAAGAGAAGAGTGAGGTTCACTCACTTTTAGAATTTTAAGGCTATGGTGGAAAAGCAGACAAGAGACTATATTCAGACATTAAGATCTGATGGAGGAGATGAATATATGTCAAATGAGTTCAATAGCTTTCTAAAAAGTCATGGAATTCGATGATAGTTTTGATGCAGGTACACACCACAACATAATGGCGTTGGTGAATGCAAAAATAGACATATTGCAAAAATAGCAACAGCCTTGATGGCTAAGAAGAGTATGCCTCGTTATTGGGCTGAAACTATGCACATTGTTGTATACATCATGAACAGAACTCTGATTGCTATTGGACATCAAGTTACACTTGAAGATAAGTTTAGAGGTAAAAAGCCGAACTTATCACATATGAAAGTATTTGGTTGTATTGCATATGTACATTTTTCTAAATGAGTTGAGGATGAAGCTTGATCCAGAAGCAGAAAAATGTATCTTCATTGGATACTCCCTTGAGAAAAAGGGATATAAATGTTATAACGCACTCATACGAGAGGTGAAGGTAAGCAAAGATATGGTGTGCGATGAAATGTCAAGCTTTTCGAGATGCGAAAGGAGGACTTGATCTTGACTCCAATGACAAAGGAAATGATGAAAAATCAAGTGCAGAATCTCAAGTTTTGAGTGGACTTGATGCGTCACCAAGCATTAGTTCCAACTCAAATCCATGGAGTGGAAGATTGCATGGAAATCTCAGTCGAATAAATTCATCAACTACATCAAAGAAAGGTAAAGAAAAGCTTTCTACTGGTAGACTTAAAACATCTATAGGTTTGGAAGACATTGATGGAGATTCAAGCGGTTTCAAAAAGAGCCTTGATGAGGAACTTGGATTGCCCTCTGTGAAGACTCCATGATTAAGAAAGGCGCATGTAGATGATACAAGGAGAAGTGATCCAAGACATTGATGGAGATTCAAGCGGTTCAAAAAAGAGCCTTGATGAGGAATTTGGATTGCCCTCTGTGAAGACTCCATGATTAAGAAAGGTGCATGTAGATGATACAAGGAGAAGTGATACAAGGTGTCGGTGAGAAGGAGCTCAATCGGGTGGATCAACTCCGGTTGCCGGTGTTCCAAGTGATGGTGCATGCAGAATGCTTCTACAAAGCTCAAGTGACACGTGTTAACACATTCGTTAGAAAAAGTTATGCTTTGAAGCAGACTATTAGTGATAACTTTTATGCATGCATTTACATTCCTCTCATCATGTTGTATCATGGACCTCAATTTCTGTGACGAAGTGGAATTCCCTTGTTGTGTAAACAAGACTTAAAGGCAACTAACAATCTTAAAGCTTGGATCATCTATCAAGGTAATTCATTGATGTACCATTATCTTCACAAAGTGGATGTTTGAAAATTATTCTTTTAAAATAAAGCTTTGAGTTTCAAAACTAAAACCTTTCATAAGGCATTTTTGCAACAGTGAAATAATGAAGTTTTCAATCTTTTCAATTTCACTTGAGTGGAGCATGAGATTTATGAGTGATGAAAGTAAGTATTTCATATCAATCAATGCTTTGTTTTGACACTCGAATCTTCATATCAGTGCACTTTCTCAACATCAATCATTTAGCAATGTAGTCATTTAGCACCATAATGTTGTCGATGTAAGGTTCTTATGATACCATCAACATCATGCATGTAGATTTCGTTACTCGAAATGGAGGAAACACAGTTTTAATACACATCGATGCTGTTGGATTTCAAAAAAATAGGAATAGGCTCAGCATACATTCGAAGTGAAAATTTAGCGAGGAATAGCAAAAGTATTGGATGCAATTTTATTTTTATGAAACAAACTTGAATGCAATGTTTTAATTCATCAACAATATGGATTTTCTAACGTTTCAAGCTCCTAGACAAGTTTGCAGCAAAGTCAAACAAAACATATCGTAAAATTTGCACACAAGTCATACAATACCATGATCTATGTTTAAAACACTTCATCAAAAGATCAGTTCAGACAGCAGGTATGTGTAGACCTTTCGTGATTGCTTGCAATGGGAATGTTTATTGCTAGAAAATTGACAAAAAGTATGTCTGTCATATTCATAACTTCATATGAAACGAGCGTTCATCCTTGAACTCCTCATACATCACACGCTATGCCGATCCTTTAATACTCCTCTGTTTCACTCGCAATGTCTCGTTCAACTGAATATTTCTTGGACGCTTTGACACAAATTTGCTGGCAGTGTAACTTTGGAATATGTCAAAACTACAATCTTCATCAAATAAAGATCCAAAAATCAAGCATAAATCTTTACATGCGCAAGATTTTGACTTCGACAATCCAAGTTAATCAAAACAATGCCAACCTTGAAAATCACACTGATTGAAGAATGCTATTCAAAATCAGAAAATGAATTAGATTCTCCAAAACTTCCGTCAGTGCTCTTTGATTCCAAAGAGAAATCCATAATCACATTTTAAATGGCATAATTGTCATGAAACACTGTTTTGTAATCTTGCGTTAATTTTGTGTTGTTGTAAAACTTTATCTCGCAATCTATATGATTCCAGCAATGTGCATGATATGTAATCGAATCTCTGAGTCAACATCGATAAAAATATTGTTTAAATGCACACGAGGAATTCCTTCCCATATGAGGAGATCATGAAGAAAATACTATTTTGGATTAACTCCGGTTAAAATAGAAATTCATGGAATATTAAGAGGTAAATGGAGAGAGAAAAGGAGAAATATAGATGTATCATAATGCAAAGCTCATATCCGAAATACTTATATAGAAACATAGAATCATATCTGTGGAGTTTTTGCTCAATAAGGTCCAAGTTCTCATTAGTGCACTGTTCATATGCGTCCACCTTAAACTTCTTCACCAGTTCACTCTTTGATAATTCTGCAAAACGCCTTCTGCACTTCACAGATAACGCTCTTCAAGTTTCGAAGAAGAAAACGATCAGTTTCCCCTTCAGCTGTGAGGCCTCCAAACTTTATCACTTTGTTGAATGATCCTATCGTAGCTCAACAACAATTCCTCCTCCTCTGTCTACATGGATCTATGAAGCTAAGAAGAACAACTAGGAGAAACACGATTGGGAGTTGCGCCATGGATCGATGCAGCTAAGAAGAGACAAAAAGCCTACTTTGATATGCACGTCAAGAATAAGGGATTGAAAGCAGGAGACTTATACTTGGTGCATACTCTAAAGCAACATGCAAGGAAACTAGAGAAGTATGGCTATGGGCCAATGATAATTAACAGAATATCAACCAGTGGAGCAATCGAGCTAACCACCCTTGAGGTTAATGTATTACCAAGCTATATTTGTGGGTGTAGAGTGAAATTGTATCAAGAAACCGAAGAAATGCTCAGTCGACTCAACAATACAAAGAAACATAAGGAAAATGAGAGACGAATTTGAGAAGAAGCACAAGCAGAAGCCCTAGAATGTATACAACGAATGAAATTGAGGAGATAGAGTCAAGATCAACCTAGGTTAGATGCTCATGAAGATCCTAGATATCCCATGGCCATGTTCCAGCCCCCAAGAGTAACTTCCCCTCAGATAATTGAACGACATCCTTTTGTGACCCTATAGGTAGGACAAGGAAAGAGTGCAAGGACTGTAAGGGCCTTGATTGACTTAGGTACTGCCACAAGTACAGTTAGAATTTATCACTTTCAAGATCTGCAACTAAGTATCAATCCTATAGAAGCATATCTCATTGGATTGGGAGGTGTGGAAACCCTTGCTTGGGCGAGGTGGAGCTTTCCATCTACCTTCAAGATGTTCCAATGATATTCAAAATGCGAGTGTGCCAGATGAGGATCTTACAAAACCTCTTGTCTTGGGTCAAGATTGGATCTATGACCATGCAATCAACCTAAACTTAAGAAGTGGACTTCTTCAGGTCTAGGTAATCAACAATGCATCACAATTGAATTAGCAAATCAAGAACCCCAAGAACTAGGAAAGGCACCAACTCTTGGTCCTTCCAAGAGCACACATGATGATAAAGACACTATTCTTGTCCAGAGCTCCATGATGCAGAATGATGATGTTTCCAACAATAGAGTCAAAGACTTGGTGGAACTTCCTTCTCTGCCAAAATTGATGGCAATAGAGCAAATAGAAGAATTCCACAGATAAAGAAAGTAGACAATCCTCTCATTTGGTCGAAAGAAGACTCAAGACAAGGTGACTGGGACAGTGAAGCAGATAGGGGTGTGTAAGCGTGAGCAATCCCCTACTCTAGCAACAATACCCCAAAGAGACACCAAACATACAACACAGGCAATGATTACTACCATGGAATCTTCCAACAGTCAACTAGGGGGAACTATTCCTATTTGGATCCCAAACTAGTCAATGAAGGCAATCCCTCATACTAGACAAATCTAGGTGCCTAAGACTTGCTTATATGCTCACATGCAGTCACCCCACCAACACTGAGGCTAACACCCACCATCATAACATGAGCACGTACACCCTCACTTAGGAGTGCTTGGAAATGGGTGCCTAAAAAAGCCCAAGTCCGAGTAGAATTGCCTTGTAAACCTCTAAAAGTTATCCATGTTAAGACGTGTAACCTCAGGAGGAAATGTGGATAGTTAAATCTTGCACAAAACCCCCTGACCCAAACTCTATAAATACCGTTGAACAAAGACAGATGCATTTGGAGTTCCTTACACATCCAGAGTATGCATCTAAGAATTCAACTAAACTTCTAGCTCCCACGCACATTCACTCAGTGACACTTGACTAACAACTAACTTGCACACATGTCATGTTGGTATTGCAAGAGGAACAAGGTTTCATATCTTCTCTATTGCAATATGAGATTCTTCTTCTAGCAGATAAGTAATGATCAGTTATTATCACACTCATGGCCGATACAACATGCACCAGCTCATGGGGGGGATGAATCAACCAATCAGTCTTTATGGAAAACTTTTTGATTGAAGTGCCATCGTCGAGCAGCCAACAAAATTTTGGTGCATCCAACAAATAGCTATTCAAGTCCCACTTAGAGGACTGACAGAAAAAGTTAGGGAGCATTCTCATTGGTTTAATGAGATGCCAAGGCAATTAGGAGAGACTGCATATATCTCATAATCAAAGTTCGAGTTTGATAATGTTTGGGGAAGATTTTAGTTTTTCTCACAAGAGTTCGAGCAACTCCAAAACACCCCCAAACTCCAAGTCATTTGGCAATGTGCAACGTTGGCACATTTTCAGTGCCCCTTTACCAAAACCCAATTTCAAAAGATGCTATTATCTTATATTCTCCCTGTAAGCTAGTGGTGTAAGGGATTGACCAAGAACTTTTGTCATTTCTTCTTTGTTGGAGAACAATGAATTAAATAAATTTGAGCTCACTTTGGATTTAGTCAAACAAGCACTCAACATGTATGGTACACACATACCTTCAGCCAAAGAAACCTTAGTACTAGATAACATGAAGGACATGAAGATTGTCAAGCTCAAAGATATGGCTGCTCTAACACCTAATGTTTCCATACCCCTTCGTTTCTGCATGCAACAGTTCACATTTCTAGGTCAAGACCAATTCACTCAGCCACATAAGAGAATTTGGTTCAGTCTATGTTTGGCACGAACATGCTCATTAACTATCAAGCTTCATGTTTGGATCATTCAACAATTATATGAAGCTGATAAGAGGTGGTTCAAGAAACTAGTATTGAATGGGTGTTGTGCAATTACACGTATCGTATACATGTGCTTATCGTATGATGTGCCCATTGAATATGCTCTTACATGGTCTCAGCCACAACTTTTTAAAAGTCATCGATCTTCATCTCATTAATATAAGAGGATGCAAGGCACTATCCCATGTGTCCAACCACAAGACATTGTCATGACCCGAGATATCTCACCAACAAGTGAGCACATAATACCACCATTCACTATTCGAATTCTCGGTTGGGTTCTGAAGAAACTACACAAGTGGCACCCTCTGCTTCACCTCTACCATTAGAGTTTGGATTCGCATCCATCAGAGATATCAAAGGGGTTGGGAACATTTGAATTTGAGTATTTCTTATAGTCCACTCAACTTTCGGATGTCAAATTCTTTTCTGACATAGAGGGTCTTGGCACCTCCACACGAGTGTTTGGACAATCAAGAGAAGAATGTCATGTACATTGGGCAAAAGAGGATGACAAGAAATACAAGAAGGCCAAGAAGAATCGAAACATGAATCTGAGGAGGAAACTAAGGCTTTGGCCTACACAACAATACTCCAAATATTGTATGATATTATAACATACGTACAAGAAATAAGTAGGGTCTCATCACTGGCAAGTCAAGCACCAGTCAAGCAAATGCTGTTAGAAGAAGATGTCGAAAACTAGTTCATAGATTCATTCAACCTACTAGCAAAAACATGTGGTGTTATCGAGGCTATTCTCACAATGATGCAACCTACTATGCAATACGATCAAGGAAGGTTACATATATGCTCCAGATCAGGTAAAACTGTTCACATTTAGGTTACCTCCCTATCCAAAGAACATCAACCTGACTACAGAAATTGACACCATTCCTCTCACCAAAAACACCACCGTTTTATCTGCTCCCTCATCTCCTATTCACACTACACAACCCACTATAACTATCACCACCGAACAACCTAAAGTCACCTTCTTGGAACCCATGTCCCACTTGTCACTTTTCTCATCCTTCCTTAACCCTTTGTTCACCACCACATCCACAAGCTAAATCTTAGAACCAATAGCATGTCAACTTGCCCACCCCCAAGTCATCATTGGTCAACCAACCCTACATCTAGTTCTGGGACAACCACTCCCCACAACACAATCCACATTCATAGTACAACCTCTTACAAGTTACCCTCATTTCCACCCATTCCCTCAATTTTTTGCATCTTTTGTAAATACAATGATCCAAGTTCCTACACCATTCAGAGGTCCCTTACCCAACACAACCACTCCTATATTCACACCTACCACTAATGCAACACCTACCATACCTATATTTATGGTATACACCTCAGACACTCTCATGTCTGATCCCATGGACATATTACCACCCATGGCACCCTCCTTAAACACCACTATTTCACCAATCCCCATCCCCATATCACTCACATCATCGACTACAACAACACTTGGCACAACATCCAATGACCCCATTCCCATTTCCTAACCCCTTGCATTACCTCATATACCCATTGCATCCATGCAGGTTAATCATGCATTAGACATTATGATTCAATGTGTTAGTTAATTGAGAGGTGAATATCACTGGCTAGAAGAATAGCTAGACACTTCAAGAACACTCACTTCAATTTCAAGCACTAGTGTTTGCCCTCAAAAAGGATATCATAGAGCTTCAACATCAATATGAGCTCTTAGAGGAGTCCCACACATAAGTTGAGTCCAAGCTTCATGATGTAGGTAAGGAAGCAGATGATACTCTACGATCACAAATGGAACATAACACAAAACTCAAGTGCAACATGGCTTTACTTTGTAGATATTTAGCTGCTGCACAAGAGGAGAATAAGAGAGTACAATAGCAATATCAAGAGAACCTAGAGGCAGCCATAGAGAATATGCTAGGGGCACCCATTAGTCCCTCTAAAAATCAGGTTGTTCCTTCTGAAAGTATTCAAATCATTCTAGAAGATTATGCAAAATTACTTGAGGCACATGAACATAATCCGAACAAGTTGCCCAACTCGAACACCATCAAGAACCGGCGATAGTAGCAACAACTCCACCTGTATCATCGCCACGACAATCAACGACTGAATCAATTGACTTGGTGGCCTTAGAACAGCATATTACAGAATTATGAATGAAGCTTTTACAATACGAGAGGCTTATATCCCCACCTGAGGCACCGATACAAGAAGAAAACATCTCCATTCCAATAGAGCAAAGCTTTGAAGATGACTACGAGCCTCAACCTCTTCCAAGAGGTAGAGTCACAAAAGAGGGACAAGAGACATTTGAAGCCTCATGTCCCCCATGGCTTAAGCATGTAGAAGACATTGGATTCACTCATGAAGTCCGCATAGTGGTTCAAATATAGGCCATGAAAGTTATAGAAGAAACGATACTCCAATCATCTTATTTCTAGAATTTATCCCATCAACGACTGATCACCAGCTTAGAACTCTAGTATCGTTCATATTTTTTTATTCTAGTTGATTATAATGCACAGATTCAGAGAGTCGCCAGGAAAACCTCCACTTTTTCTATGCAATTCCAACCAAAGGATTTACCACCAATAGTACGAAAAGGTACCATTTTTCAACCAGCCTAATGGAAAACTCTTCTGGAAACTTACCCTAAAATGTTGCACACATGGAACAATGAACCTCTTCATCTTATGTACAATCCATGTTATAGACCAGTCCCTAGGTGCAGTCATGGAAATCTTTTTTCATCAAAGTATAGAAGGATGCAGAGTGCAAGGAGTGGGTCAACTATCCATACATCACACCATTGCGGGGACCCGTTATATCTTACATGAGGGCAACTATACATCATTGGATCCCTCGATTAAAACCTATGTTAGATGTTGCAGCATAAATGATGTCGAAGATTCTTGACATGATGCAAATTGTCTTCAAAACTTTTTGCAAGACACAAGCCCCATAGATCACCCTCCGTGGCTTTAAACGTGGTAACCATGATCTCATGTATGATATGAGCACTACCCCCAACATTTGTGTGGCTTATGTCTGACATGCCCACACCCATTCCCTCCTAGCTTGTTATAAGCAAGCTTTCAAGGATATGTTTACTATAGGTTTCTAGGAGCATCACTCCGAAGTGTTCGCTCCTAAACCCACACATCTTCTTCATTTATTTTCATGAGAACAAACCATATATTCATAATAATATACCACACCACACCCAAACATCCCCAAGGTTGTCAATTGGGACATACTACAATTCAACCTTGCAAAAGGACTACGAGTACGAGAACATGAACTGGTCACGGATATCCTCTAGTACTACATTGACCATCGTGCCAGACAAAGGTCTCTCAGGGATGACAGACGCAAGAGAGGAGTGTTGGTCAGCAAGGGCAAGGATCCAATGAACAAAGACAATGATAAAGAGAAGAGCCACCAAGAACAAGCAGACAAGGGAAGCAATGATGATCTTGCAAATAGGCCAAAGGTTTTCTTTTTTAATTGAAACAACCATCCAGCACTGATTTTCATCACTCCACACCACCTTGTAAATCCGTTTTTTATTACTGCAATTCCATTTTGTTGAAGCTGAGGAGTCCTCAAGATTGAGGAGTATTAGAAGTATCTAAGTACCAATTTTCATGATTTTAGACTCTCTTTGAGCCCTCAAATAAGCCTTGGAACCTAATTTTTAGCTAGGTCAAACACTAGGTTTGGACAGGGCCAAAGCTAGTGAGAAATTATAAAAGGAGCTAGAAAGATCATTTTGGAGGTTAGCTAATTGGAGAGTGAACATAGTCTTGAGAATTGTATACTTTCTTGGAGCTTTCTAATAAATTTTTTCCATTGTTCCACTCTTTGTCTTGTCTTCTGTGTGCGTGTGTATGTGTGTGCATGCTTGTGTGCTTCTCACTCACTCACTTGCACACTTCACTTGCTCATGGTCATCATACCACCCTCATGTCTCTATGGATTGATGATTATGAGGTGGATCTACTCATGTTCATGCTTGCCATTGTGTTAAGAGTGACACCTCAGTTTCATCCTCTGTTTAAGTTGCTTCTTGGAACTCCAAGAAACAAGCTTTGATCCTACAACTGCTAGGAAACCTGATGTACTTCTCTTGTCATCCTTAGATCTTACACAATCTGCATTTGAATAAAGTTTGAGAGCCAAATTAGATGTTTAAGAGTAGAATACACCTTCATTGATTGTACCCTTTAGATATTTGAGCATAAATTGATGAAGCACTCCAATACTATAAGAAATGTCTTCTCTTGTATGTGTAGCATAGATTAAACTATCTACAAGGCTTTGATATTCCCTTATATCTTCAATATGTTCACCTTCATAAACACTGAGTTTTTGGTTCACCTCCATAGGTTTTCCGATAGGCTTGGCATTCTCTATTTTGAACTTCAAGAATAGATTGTGAATATACCTTCTTTGAGTCAAGTACATCCCTTGATCTATATAGATTATGTGCATCCCTAAGAAAAATGTGACTTCTCGAAGATCAGTGATCTTGAATTCCACCTACTTTTGCTTTTTGATTCTTTCTATCCCAATAATATTATCACATGTCATAATTGTATCATCTACATGAATGCATAGATAGATAAATTCATTATGAACTCTTTTTTATGAACAATGAACGATATGCATTGCTTGATTTGAATCCTTAATCTTGTAAGTAGGTTAGCAATTTGTAGTTCCAAGTTCTAGGGGCTTGTTTTAAACCATATAATACCTTCTTAAGTTTACATACATAAGTAGGATAATTAGGGCTTTCAAACCCTGGGGGTTGTGACATATTTACCTCCTCATTGACCCATCCATTGAGGAAAGCATTCTTCAGATCAAGTTGATGTAGATTCCAATTCCTTGCAACTGCAACACTAAGCAAGGTTGTGATGGTGGTCATCTGGGCCACTGATGAGAAAATTTCCTCATATTCTATGTGTGAGTTTGAGCACATCCTTTAGCAACCTACTTGGTGTTGTACCTACAAGTTGATCCATTTGAATTCCCTTTTAATTTGTAGACCCATCTATGATTTGTTTACGTTGGAGTTGGTTTCCATAGGAACCAACTCCCATGTATCCATCTCTTTAAGTGCTTCAATTTCTTCCTTCATGGCTTTCTCCCAACTAGGATTACCTTTTGCTTCTTTATAGGTTGGGTTCTTATAAAGTTGAATCTTTCGCCAAATATTGATATGTTTGGTTACAAAGGTAGATTCATAACCATACCTTTTAGGTTGTTTACTTTCCCTTGTTGATCTTCTAGGAGTATGTTATGAACATTCTCCACATTCTTGCATCTTGGAATTCCCTCTAGACTTCCAAAGTTTGTAATCTTTTTCCTTTTCATTTCATCTTTTGATTCACTACTAGAGTCCTACACTTGTACATCATGCTTATTCTCTAATGGAAGAAAAAATTGTATCCAGGTCATAGGGCAACTTTACCTTTTGCTTGTCTTCCTCATACCATGACCTGTGTTCTTTAAATACAACATCCCTACTTGTAGTGAACTGCTTTGTGGTTGGATTGTAGAATTTGTATCCCATTTGTGTTGAGTCATATCCAATGAACACAACTTTGGTTGCTCTTTGATCCAATTTTCCTCTAATTTGTGAGTATATATGCACATATGCTAAGCAACCAAAAACTTTGCAATGAACTAAACTTGGCTTCTTGCCATTCCAATCTTCATAGGGAGTCATAAATTTAAGTGATTTGGATGTTAATCTATTGAAAACATACACTATAGTAGATATTGCTTCTCCACATAGGTAACGTGGTAGCTTCTTTTCTTCAAGCATTGTCCTTGCTCTCCCGACTAGGGTTTTTTCCTTCTCTCAGCAAAACCATTTTGTTGAGGAGAGTACCTAGTGGTGACATCCCTCTTGATACCTTTATTATTCAAATATTCATCAAAATATTTTGGTGAAATATTCTCCCCCTCCATTAGATCTAAGATTCTCCAATGATATGCATGTGTAGTTCTCTACATGTGCTAAATACATTTGGAATCAATCAAATACTTTAATTTTGTTTTTTTTTAATTATAAGATTGTCCACCTACTGTTATCATCAACAAAGATACATAATACCTTGAGCCTTCTAATGATGGTTATTGACTTGTTCCCACACATTTGTGTGTACTAAGTCCAAGAGATTGTTGTGGATGTACCCTTTGCTATGATAAGGTGATCTTTGTGATTTCCCAATCTGACAAGCATCATATGTTGTTTTGAGATGTTTGGCAGCCCTAAAACACTTTGATCCTTGCTTATATCTTTACATTTTCTTTCATTCACATGAGCAAGTCTCTTGTGCCATACCTCTAGCTCACTTAGGGTTTGAGACCCAAAGTTATAGAGAGATGCATTCCTAGATTCTCCCACTTCAAATGTGAAGATTCTACCATGCTTCTCACCTTTGGCTATCTTCTTGAAGTGATGACATGGATCTTCCACATAAGCTCCATGTTGATTCAACATAACCTGGAAGCCTTTTTCTACAATTTGGCCTACACGTATTAGGTTTTTAGGGATAGTCGGTACATAGAGAACCTTACTTAGATTGTTTGTTTAGCCATTGGATGCTTTAACATTGCCAATCCTTTCCACATTGTCCTTGGTATCATCCCCTGTTTGTACTTCATGCTTGTGCTTAGGTTTCTCCAAGTCTAATAGAAGACCAACATTGCCTAAGACCTCACTTGAGCATCTCTTGCACACCATAATGTGAGCTTGTCTGTATCTTCTTGTGTTGGTCCTCCTTTGGATCTTGGTATATGCATGACTTCATCACCGTTTACTACTCCATAAATATTTCTTCCTTGCAAATATGATTCCATCCTGATTCACCAAGCAACATAGTTGTTCTTTTCAAGCTTCTCAATTGTGGAAGGAAATCCATCACCCAGTTTGAAGAGGATTGCTTTAATACCACTGAACGTGCTTGAGAGGAGAAGGATGAAGACAATGTGTAGCCTGGAGCGATTAGGTTTGGTTCAACTAACCAGTATGAAATCAACGTATTATCACTTGTGGACTTTGATTTACCTTATATAGTTCTATTTAGTGCAATAAGAAACCATATTTACTTTGAATCATCACAAAGAACTAGTTGATGCAAAACAAACTATCAACTTGAAGAGTGACTGTGAACAACCTTCTATTTTTGGAAGCAAAGATCAACTTCAAATGATGCATTCTCTCAACCTGATTACAATTGCCTAATTCCTCTTAGAGGAAGTTTCCTAATAGTGTCTGTTGTAAACAAGAAATGGAGTTATAAATAAAGTATGCTCAGATTGGAATCTTCACATCATCACGGGGTCACCTCGACTTTTCAAGAAACAATAGGAACATACCCCAACACAAAGAAATAACTCTAGCACAGAAATGGAGACTTCCAATTATATGAAACTTTGAGAAAATCAAATAGATAATAATAATACCTTTCAAATGAGTCCTTCTTCATGAAGATTGGACTTCTGAGCTATGAGAACTAGACTTTGTAATCATGGTGACTTGAAGGAGATGACATAGAGAAGAAAGGAAGTGAGCAAGATGAAGCTGTAATGCGAATGTATATTCATCTATCATAAAGTAAAAATTCTTTGAGTTAATATATATACTCCTTGGAGTCTCCTTGTGCATTTTTATGACTCCTTATAGCCAAATTTGAGTTCAAATCACTTATGCGATGAATTGGTTGAGATTCATTCTCTTTTCCTATAATCTAGGAATTTAAGTCTTCAAATTCAAATTTGATTTGAAGTGTTGGTTGAATACCAACCTTCTAGCTCATGACTTTAGGACTTCTAAGTTCATCCTTTAATGAGAGTAAATAACTAGAGTCTAAAAATGATCATGGAGGTTTTACAAGGATATAACATTTTATGAAATACCATAACACTATGGTTCACTTCATGAATAAAGTTGTTCAAGGAAACATCCTTCTTTCAAGCATGATGAAGGCTTGATGTTCTAACAGACTTTTAGTTGCTTGAGAAATTTTTTTCTAACCCGTGCTTCCAAAGACCTATTGAAACATGGTTTTCCTATTACACCAACTTGCCATGCAACAAGCTCCTTAATTAATAGCTTTTTAGATCAGCCTCCTCAACATTGCAAATGGGTCTGAAAAAGAGAAATGATTTCTCAAATTGTTTGCTAACCTCTTCAAGCACAATGGACAACTAAGAAAGACCATTACTCTCCTCCGAGCAAGCACATATGATTGTAGTTTATAACTGCCATCAAACATTTTTCCTTTGCAAAACACCTACAGTCAAACATTTACACTACAAAATGGAAACATGTTAGTCCAAAAAAATCAACAATTTATAAAAAAACACAAGCCTCACTCATTGACAAGATAGAAGATATTCCAGGAGACTCACACTTGATTAGAAGAGACAATGAACAAGAAGAAGTTAAAATGAGGGTTTGTTCACTTTTGTAGTGAGGTTTAAAAAGTAATCCTCTTCACACTCTAGTCTCCACACTATTTAAAAATACATCAACCCCCATTTGTGGTCCACTTTATATGTAAACAAATATTGTAAAGTTTTGTAGGGTTAGAGAATCACTCCTCAAGCTTGAGGACTGCTTGACGTGAACAAATATGTAGTTAACTATAAGATATGGCTTTAAAAATATTTCTAAAGTTTGAATTTTGCATAAAAGAGCAAACTTGAGGCTTGTGTTTGGAAAATTTGTGCCCCCATTATCCCTTTATATTGATTGAGTGAATCCATCATGGTTTTTGCTTTGGTTCTTCACAGCGCTGCCCATTGTCTCTCTCTTCAACTGCTTCAATGACTCTTTATCTCCAATGCTCCCTCCTCCTAAATTGTATCATTCTTCATAGATGATCGACACATGAGTTGCTCATGAAGAACCATGGGCATTGAGGTGCATTGGGGTTGTCGAGTTCCTACACAACAAGATATGATAAACATTCAAAGCGATGTTTCTTGGTTTTTTCTTTGGAAATAGTACACATGTACTACTTAGTGCAGAGCATGGCTAAAAAAAGAAAGACAAAGAAAGTGTGCATGGCTTTGCAAGGTGGCCTTATTCATGAAAATTGTACAATGCAAAAGAAAAGAAATGGTGCAAAAAGAAAAAAGGAACTTGAGCAGGGTGCACAAGGGGTTGTTGTTCATGATGCATCCTATTGGGAGAAATGGCAGAGTCTCACCAAAGCATATGGTTCATCTTGACCTAGTGGTGGTGGTGGCTCTATGTGGTGTAGAGATTGAATGTAGAGGTCATGACATCATTTTGATGTCTTTATTATTTGAAAAGTGGACACTTTAAACACGAACATCACAAAATACATGTTGAGGAGGACTAAATTTCTATTCAAAGAATGGATCCTTGATAGGCTATAATCCTTATGAATAAATTAGTCCATGAAAATACGTAATTGACTTTCCTTCATGGCTTAGGAATCCTATCAATTGCATGCCTTATCTTACCAATAACATCAACAAGCACCTCATGAAGTCATCCAAGATGACTTCATGAGATGCTTGTTCTTGGACCCGTGAATGCTTTTATACAAAAAAGGCTTGATTAACAATAACCTAAAATAAAATATTAGTAAAAATATCAATTTGCACAAGTTATTTTGACCTCACATTGCAATGTATCTTTCTCATGCATGGGATGTCTCAATAGTATATGATGAAAGGCCATATAATGAAGCCCTAATTGGATACATATTTGAAGTGTCAATGATCTTTTTTAACTTTTCTTTGCTTTTGGAACCTTTGTGGTGGACTCTGTTTGTACCTTCTATGAACCCTTCTTGCATTCTTAAGGCCGTGATTTGATGTAGGATAGCTTTCATCCTTTTCAATCCAAATCAAATTGGTGTTTAAGAATGGACTTTGCCTCTTTGTTGATTCCTCTCTTGGGCTTTGCACTTGAGTGTCAAACTCTCCCCTTGACCTTGCTGATATTGGAAAAATTATTTTCCCAGTTAAATCTTTGCCTATGATAGCTACCCATTAACAATCACCAATCATCTCTTGGAAAGAGTTGGAGGCAAGGTAGTATATAGCTTCCGAGATGGGTTCTCTAGGTATAACCAAGTAGCCGTCGCTAATGAGGAGCAACATAAGACAGCTTTTGCAACTAAATGGGGAGTCTACACTTTTAGAGTGATGCCATTTGGGTTCACCAATGCCCATGTTACCTTCCAAAGATTGATGTGTCATGTGTTTAAGGAATTTTTAAGGAAGAGTATGGAAGTATACGTAGATTATTTGTGCACCTATTCCAGTCAAAGAAGTGAGCATATTCCTAAACTAAGGAGGATATTCGAAAAATGCCACCAATATCGAGTATGCTTGAACTAGAAAAGTGCATCTTTATGGTGAGACAAGGAAAGATCCTAGGACATATTGTATCAAAGAATGGAATTTCCACATACGAAGATAAGATTAAAGCAAACCTAGACTTACCTAGACCAAAAAATGCGAAGGAAGTACAAACCTTTATGGGCCATTGTGGGTACTATCAAAGATTTATCCACATGTATGCCATAATCGCTAAACCTCTTTATGGGTTATTAACTCGATTCACATGGATGGAGGAATGTGAAAAAACATTTAATGAACTGAAATGATGACTAAGTTTAACTCCTATTTTGAAGATACCCAATTGGAATAAACCATTCCATATTCACGTGGATGCATCTAATTACGCTATAGGATGTATACTAGCTCAACCAGGGGACGAAGGAAAATTAGATCATCCTATCAAATACACCAATAGACAACTAAATCAGCCAAATATACCACCACAGAAAGAGAAGGCCTAGGAATGGTGTACGCAGTCAAGAAATTTCGACATTAACTCCTAGTTAACAAATTCAAATTCTTTATCGACCATCAGACCTTATTGTATCTGGTCAATACGCCCTGCAATACGGGAAGATTAGTGAGATGGTTTTTATTGCTAATGGAATTTGATTTTGAAGTAGTAGTCAAAAAAGGAAATACTCATGTAAGAGTTGATCATCTGTCTCGGATGACACATGGAGAACCACCCTACCCAATGGAGTGGTTGATGACCTACCAGATACAAACCTGTTCAACCTAGAAGTATGTCTGAAGTGGGTAGAAAAGTTGATTCCAATACTCATGCATGGACCACAACATAGAATCAACCAAGATACCAGGAAAGAATTTTTGCAATCACGTAATTTACACATTGTGGCAGGAAGCTTGTACTATAAAGAGCCAAATGGCATATTACTAAGATGTGTAGAAGAGGTAGAATAGAAGAACCTATTTGAGCAAGCTCATGTGAATCGATGGAAAATTCATAAAGGAGCTCATGGAACATTAAGAGAAATAAAAAAATTGGGAGTATATTGGCCAAAGCCAAGGGACATATACGAACACATCAACAATTGCAAATTCTTAAACACACATGAGCATGAGGAAGGAGCTAATCTAACAAGGAAGCGAACTTTACAAGCAATGAGCAAGGACTACACCATAATTGGAAAGCAATTGTTTAAAAGAGGAAAAGACAATCAAATACGACTATGTGTCCATGAAGGAGAATATTTACCCATTTTAAAGATGGCACATGCAGGTGTCGTAGAAGGATATTCTTTGGCTGAAAGAACTGTAAAAATGATTCTCTTTGCATGCTTGTGGTGGCCAACTCTAGATATGAATGCCGACACATATGTACGAAGTTGTGAGGTGTGCCAAAGAACCAAGTACCCTATCAGAAGAGATGATATGCCTCTAAGACCCATGATTTGTGTGAGAACCTTTTCAAAATGGGGGCATTGATTTCATAGGACCTATTAATCCTCCAGCCAAGGGGTCACATGTTGAATATATAATAGTGTCCACGGACTATCTAATGAAATGGGTAGAAGCAAAAGAAACAAGGAAGAATGATGTACAAACCATTGCAAAGTTTCTCTTCGAAAATATCTTTACCCGCTTTGGATTACCTATAAAGATAGTGAGCGATAGGGGAACACATTTCATCAATGAAGTCAAAGAATCACTAATGAATGAGTTTTTGGTGATTCACAAAAAATCAGCCCCTTACTACCCTCAAGCTAATGGCTAGGTTGAAAGTTCGAATAAGGTATTGTGCACAGTATTGACCAAAATAGTCAACAACTAGAGGTCAGATGGGGACAAACAATTACATCATGCAGTTTGGGCCTTCCATATGGCTTACAAGATAGCCATAGGAACTACTCCTTTTAATTGAGTATACAGACAAAATGTTATGCTACCAATTGATTTTTTTAGTACCAACCCTACGTGTGGCACAACAGTATGATCGGATTCGCCATGAACTATCTCAACAATCGAACTAGATTGAGAAACTCCATGAAACAAGACTACAAGCTATAGTAGGAATTTATGCGGCTAAACAGAGACAAAAAGCATATTATGATGCACATATCAAAGATAAAGGCTTAAAGGAAGGAGATTTGGTATTAGTGTACACGTTAAAACAACATGCAAAGAAATTGCAGTAGCGAGGATATGGACTATTGTTGATAAACCAAATCTCGACAAGCGGAGCAGTGAATTTAGCAACACTAGACGGAGATGTACTGCCAAACTATATTAGTGGTTGTAGAGTTAAACGATATATGGAACCTTTGACTGATCACATGTTAGCATGACTCGTCGAAGCGTAGAATCGGAAGAAGGAAGAAGGGAGGATTAGAGAAGAGGCTATAATGGAAGCCTTGGAGCGAATTAAAAGACGAAAAGAGTGGATGAGACAATGAGACAAACGATATCTACAGTGAGAGGAACTTATACCCATGGCCAACTCCCAAGTAAACGATACAAACAACTCAAGCCACACTATCTCCTGACCATACTTAAACCTAGGAATCGGGAACACGGAATATCAATTAGTGGATGCTCTGATTGACACAAGAGAGGCACTAAGTAGCATACGAGTGTTGTCAAACACTCACCTCAAGATGACCATGAGTCCCACTAATGCATGTATGATAGGAATCAAAGGACAAACCATTGAGTGTGTAGGAGAAGTCCTAATGTCCCTTCATCTAGGAAACTCCACTATGTAGCAAAAACTCTTGGTATGTAAAGATGAAGATCTTATCAAAAATTTGATCCTAGGATAGGATTGGATCTTTGAGAATGAAGTGTGCATTCATCTTACACAAGGATACATATCATCCAAAATAGGGCATAAAGAAGTCTTTAGTTTGTTGGAAGATAGGTCAACTCAAAGCCATAGTGTCATCATACCTAAGGGAGAGAACCCCAAGCAGAAAAAGGGAGGAGATTCAAGAAAGGAGGTGTATCATGAGTACCTTAATCAAGATTTGCCTGCAAATAGGGAGATGTTGACTGATGGTATGACCACTTTCCCCGTGAGACATGAGCCTGAGAGAAATAGGAAAAACATTTCCTCTCAACCTATCGACAATATAAGAAGGAAACCGACATGGATGTCAACTGTCCAAACATCACCTCATTCAATATGCAACTACAATGGGTATGAAAGGATCGATTGACTCAACAAGCTAGCGCAATGTAGGAACAGGTCGCCCATTCAGTAGAGACACAGCAAAACAACCACTATTCTCAACTGCAAAGAGATAAACCAAAACTTCTTCATGTATGGCTTCCCAAATCATTGATGGAGGCCCAAAAGTCTCAGCAATGCATATGGATTCTAAAAGCAGTCAGACGAGTAGCAAATCAGGAGATCGAAAAACTCAAGGAGATGTCATACAAGGAACGTGAAGCAAAGGAATATATTGACTCGCCAAAAATACCGAAGGACCATGACCTATAAAACTCAGCCCACCAATGGGAATGAGCCAAAGACCATAGAACGATGAACTCAATGGAAATAAATGCCACAAGCACAAATAATCAAGTTAATATGAAGACCCAAAAAGCGACAAGGAACAAAAGAACAAATTCAAGGAGATTCTACTTGCATTCATGAAGAATCCATTGCATCCAAAGTATGCACGATAGGGCCACACTACGAGGTTGTGCATTCGGCACATAACTTCTCCAATAAAAGTAGTGGAGCACATTTCCTTAACCGGAATAGGACTTCACTTCTAATATCCTAGGAATGGTCTTTAGATGTACATAAATAAATGCTTCAGCTATCTCTAACCTTTTGTTTTCTTACAGGATTAAAAATTAAGAAAAGCATGGTAAGATACCTTGCTTACTTACGCATGGGGGTACAGAGCGACGAAAAAAACGACATGTGCATGAACCACACATAAACATGTGGAGTTGGTTTCTTTCGTAAATTGATTCTCTACTTTATTACAAGTCTAGATGCCTTTCTAAGATTCTGAAGCAAAAATTCAAGAGGAAGTACTTGAATTTCCATTGCAAAGTGTAACAAAAGCTAAAGGACATTGGTTCAGAGAAGACCAACCGACAGACAAGCATTTATTCTTGGTGACTATTAAGATCATGGACACAGATCACCAATTTCCAGTGATGTCCCAAGATTTCAAGGTCTTACACGAGTTACCTTCGACCGTGGATATAATGACAAAAGCAGGAATTCTTAAGTATTTTGAGCTACCAATCTATAAGCCGAATTTTCAACGATGTACTCAAGTTAT
The DNA here is from genome assembly GCA_020310875.1 of Ceratopteris richardii. Taxonomy (NCBI): domain Eukaryota; kingdom Viridiplantae; phylum Streptophyta; class Polypodiopsida; order Polypodiales; family Pteridaceae; genus Ceratopteris; species Ceratopteris richardii. The sequence continues at coordinate 119,716 of MU260053.1, forward strand.
GAACACCCTTCAGCCAGCCCTACACAACCCATCAGTACCAAAAGGCAAAAGTTCTTGATGCGGAAGGAGAATGGGTGATTATTCAATTCACACATGAGCTTATTAAAGAAGCGTTTGGATGGGTCAAGGATGGGAACACGGATCTATGGGATGAAAGTCATGGAACTAAAACTCAAACATTCATAGACATAAATCGTGTGGACGTTGAAGAGGAAGTCAGATTAGTACATCAACACTTTTGTTTTCCCATCATACACAAATACACAACACCACAAAAGATAATAGTGCAGTTATTATCTCATGCCACCAAACAAATCAGCAACCAAGTGAATCTGACACCCTATATTCAAGAACATCTATTCAAAGCCAAGAAGCAATGGGGTCAGAAGAAGTTTTTGAATGGAAGTGTGGCACTGACAATATTGATATACCATGCCTTAGTCATTTGGGGATACCTTAAAGAAATGCCATCCTCAGCTAAAATGGCAAAGTATGTGAAGCCAACCACCATACCGAGAAAGAAGAAAGGAGTGAAAGTGACCAATGAAGTAGGGACTAGCTCTCAGCCAATGATGAGAGGTGCAAAGAGATTAAGGGAAGCATTGAAGACCGAAGAGACAACTCCTTCATCAAAAAGGGCACATTTACTCCCCAGATCAAAAATCAAATAGTCCACACCTATCATGGAGGAAGAATTAAAGGAAGTTATGGAAGAAACTCACAAATTTATGAAAGGACAAGTAAATTTGCCAGTCCAAGGGCACCATTATCAACAAACTCATACAGCAACTTTGCAAGGAAAGAGAGTGGCAAAGTTCCAGAGATACAGACAATTGGGATTGGTCAACTCCAGCTCTTCTTCTAAAGTCCAAGAAGAACATGAACCATCCTCTATGAATGTGGATATTAAAAGTGAATCGAATGACGATGGTAAGTGGGAGGAGATAAATCAGGTCAAGGATTCCCTTGAAGCAGGATGCACAAAGCTGGACCAAATGTGGGAGAATTCAGCCCCACAGAAACCAAAGGAAGGAACATCTATAGAAGATGTACATACATTGAAAATAAATGATGCAACATAGATTCAAATCACGGAGACCCAATTGGAGATTCAGGCTACAATAAATATTCCCAAGGAAGAAAAAGTCCAAGAAGAAATGGATGAACTGGAACTTTTCATGCCCATAAGGGTTGTAGTAGAGCCCCATTGGATGTCACATTTCAAGGAAGTGCTACAAAACCCACCACACATGAAGAAAAAGAAACTCAAATCTAGCTACAAATTGGACAGCCTCATAACAAAACGATACATGTGGAAAAAGGAAAAGATGGACATACAGGCAAAGAACCAAGAATACCAAAAACATGGTTGAATGTAGATGTGGCATAGCTAAAACTAGTGGTAAAACAAATGATTCAAACAGCCATGGACACTCAACAACAACTCGTGGAAGCAGATAGTTATTCTAACAAGGCATTAGTGGAGAAAAATCAATTCAAAGCCTTAAGTGAAGAGCTATCTGTGCAGGTATTACAAGCTCAACAGGCACTTGCAACAAAGGAAAAGGAGAGAAATAAAGCTATGGAAAAATGCAATCAACTCACTGACGAAAATCAGAAGATGCAAGATCAACTTAAAGAGCTTTAAATGAGGTATGACACCAATGAGGCCAAGAAGGTATGCTTAACAAATAGAAGCAAAATCTTAGAAAGTCAAATCAAGGTATACATGGATGAGATCGAAAATATGAGGAACAAAAATAAAGAATTAATGAATACAATTTTGCTTAATCAACCTATGGGAGTGCAAGAAAGTCAACAAAATAATACACAGGAACTGGAAGCTCAGTTAGCTAAGTACGCAGATCAGCTAAAGTAAGAGCAAGAGTTATGCAAGGAATGGGAGCAAAAATATATGTATGATACAAATGACCTCATAAAAAGATGGAAGGTTGCAGAAGCCAAATGGTAGAGCAATGTAAAGAAGATGCAAATCAAGTAGCAGTGATTGGTGAGGAACTCTTGAAGAGTCGGGAAGCACTCACAATAGCCAATTATGAAATCATTGAGAAAGAGGAAGTCATTGCAAGCCTGGGGGCTCAATTATCACAGAATAATGAAATGAAGCAAGTGTCACATGCATGTCTTGATGTAGAACATGACCGAATGTGTGGAACTATATGGTGCTTCACAAAAAGCACAATCAATGCATGAGCTTGAGCATCTTTTCCATCCCATCTAAGCTGTTGTTGTGTAGGTGGTGAAGGAGTAACCATTGTACTTGAAGAAGAACCTCCATCTATAACTGTTACAATAGACTGTGACGTAAAAGAACATGCAGGTCTTTGATCTACATCTACCACTATGTTCCAAAGTTGTTTTGCAATAAGAACATGCTTCATCATTGGGTAGTTGGTCCCATCAAGCTTATCTTCAGCTTGAAGCATACCAAACAAGTCATTGCTTTCTGCCATTTCACTAAAGAACAAGAATGTGAAAAAATATTTACTTCACTGAAAGCTAAAATGAATGCTGAAATTTCATCTCACAAATCGTCACTCTGATGGTGTGTACCTAAGTCGTGAAGTCTCATGGACTTGTGTCGATGAGATTGTAGCTCAATTGCCCCACAAGTGCATATAATGATGGATTAATACACGTTTAATTATCAATCTGAGAGATTAGATGTAACAAATGTATGAAGACATGTGCAAGCATGATGGTAAATGAAGTATCAATTCTTCTATGCATGTGACTTGCCTTAACTACCTCTCGAACTCACTAATTCTCTAAAAATGCATGTCACGATACCATTCACAGTAGTAAGCACAAATTCAAAGTTTTCTTTCGGCTTCGAAACTCCGAATATGGTCAATACCACATTCCTTTCAAAGCTCTTGATGAGACGCATCTAATGGTGGTATCTTTCCTCAAATCTGACAAACATGCTTTGAGCTATGAGCAAAATAATGAATGGCAGGAAACACCAACACCTGCTCCACAACTCCTCAAGGCTCACACATGCACTATAGTAGTTCAAAAGTGATTGAAAGGAGTAGACAACAGTTCTACACACAGATTTCAAGCATTGCACACACACAAAAGCTCTTGGAGAAGAAGATAATCAGAAAGGAAGAGGCAAATTCGAAAATTCTGCTCCAATTCTCACAATGGCAAAAAGCTCTTTACAAGAATCACCAAGTGACTTATATACATGTGCCCTCAAATTGGTCTTTTCACACAAGTGACTGGCACTTTTATTGAAAAACACTAATTTTCTACTATGTTACAAGAAATATGTTACAATATCAGGGGTATGCACATCTAGAGGACTCCTCTAGTGCATTCACATAGTTCCCAATAGTGTTTCATCAAAATTTGAAGAAGAAAATTTATGCCCATAATTTGAAAATTTTTGGGGCTCCCTTTTCTGTGCTTCTTTACTAGCAACACTCTCCCCCTCTTTGTCACTGTCATCCCTTGACAGGCTTTGCTTCTTGTCTGCAGCTTTGTTACCACTACCAGCACCTTGTGAGGCATTAATGTTTCAAAGGTGATGTACTACCTTCTTAAAGATCTGATCATAATGCAGGACCTGAATCATTGGGTTTGGCCAGTCTATTTCATTCCACTGCATGCATCTAGCAGTCGAGGAAGCGGCTAGGACTGTCAGAGAATTTTAGACCTTATCCGAACCTTAGCCCTATGCTTCTATTCTCCCCTTGGTATTCCTTACGTTCATACATCTGGGTTGTTGTATTATCATTGATGCCTATTAAGCTCTTTTTCACCGTGCGCATCTAGTGGACGAGGAGACAATTAGGACCTTTGGACAATTTGTTACTTTATCCGATCCTAAGTCCTTTGTGTCCAACCTCCCCTTGGTATTCCGTATATCCTTTGTGTTGCCATGCACACCTCAATGGTAAGTGTTGCATCTCTTTTAGTGAGGGTGGTGCTTGAAAGGTCCTATTATAATTCTTTGTTTCCACTTTTCGAGACCTCCTCCTTTTGCATAGTGGCCTGATGCGTGTGAAGCCTGATACATGCCCCTGCGAGGCTTTGGGCAGAGGGTGGTTCTTTTTATTGAGCAGTTTTGCTTCTTTATTTCCTTCTTCTTCTTCTGTTACTTGGTTCTCCCTCCACACGTCCCTCCTCTTGAACATTGTCGTCCCTGACAGGCTTTTTTTTGGCGATGTGAGTATTTTTGAATGACTTTCTGCTCTCTTTGACTTAGCAAATTGGCTTCACATATCATTAATTCTTTCCATTGTGTTGACTTTACTCCATCATCTGGTGCCTATCTGTGATCTGCAAAGAAGCTCAACTCGTAGGCAACCAATTGAGCATTAAGTTTGAAGTCATTTTGACAAAAATTTCTGAATCCATTTCAAAAAACCATGTGAAAAATGTTTCCTCAAAGGTCTGCATGTATGGACTCGGCAAGAACATTAAGCATGAGTATATAGCCATTATTGTAAGTCTTCTTGGCATGATAGATAGATAAAAAATAAGGGTGTGCTCTCCTTGATTAATGCTTATAAAATTCAAAAATGTATATTGTGCATGTTTGAATACTTTCAAAACTGTAAGGAGCATGCTCAACACTTTATTTGTCATTTTTATTGCTAAGTCTAGGACTGAAATTCGATTGTGTGTACCATAAATTCTTCTATAGGTAGGTAATTATGTGGTGGGCTCGGTAATAAAGGATAGTTGAGCCATTGATTATTGATTGTTCTCTGACACTGTGCTTCGCAAAATTGCATCCACGCTCTTCTTCGAGGGACTGGGCAAAAACATGGATTTACCTGTAATAAGTAAGCTGCTGATTCCCAGTGCACCCGTAAAGTTGGATTCTTTTCCAAAAATTTCCTTCTCCAAATCGGGTCTGCTTTATTGAACTCTTCTTGTGTAAGAAAATGTATCAATTTTGAATTGCAAATCTTGATTTGGATCATTCTGTGTAGTTTTCTTGATGTATTGCTTGGTTTCCTCTTTTACTAAGACATATGGTACATTGAAGGGCTTCAAAATTTGCTCGAAATTCTTATTTTGATCTTAGCTTCCTTCATTATTCTGACGACTTGATCTTCAAGTTGTTCTGTAAGTTAGGACACTAGTAGTGCCCTCTCATTACGGCTTAGTTCTGTAATAGCCCATTTATGTCTATCAGTGCCCTTCTTTGCTTCCTCCTCTTTTATTGGTGAATGATGTATGGGGGGAGAAAGAGGACATACCTCGGTCTCCACAGTAGCCGCTTGAGAGTTATGAACTACGGCAACTAGGTGTAGGACCAGGACTGCAACCACTAAGATCGGTAGTTCTTGTGATGATCAGACCCCCATAACTGGCAAGAAGGTTGAGACCAATCCATGTGGCCAAATGCATGAGAAATCATTATGATGGCAAGGGAGAGCCCTATGACCATATCATTGAATTCAAGACGGTATTGCGAGTAGAAGAAGTAAATGATTTTTTTGTGCAATATGAATCCTTTGGGCTAACCCTCATGGGAACAGCTTTGACTTGGTTCCAACCTTTGGATCCAAATCTCTTTGGCAATATTGAACAATTCTTCCAAGAGTTTATTGGAGAATTCACCAAGCGAGGGATTAAGCACAATTCATCATCGTTACTTCATAGCGTCAAACAAGCTCCAAATGAAACAGTAAAAACTGCAGCCCGAAGATCTAACCAGTATGTTGACAGATGTCCAGTAACGGAGAGGCCCTCACATCAAAAGATGATATCACTATTTCTGGATGGATTGACTAATGGGACATTGATAACCTTAGTCTATGGAAAAAGGTTGCAAACATTGAGTGAATGTCTCCAAGAATGCATAGACTTGGAAGACAATTTAGCATATGGTCTCAAAAATACACAAGGCTCCATTAAATCAGAGGACACTCAGAGCAATGTGATGTCTAGTTCAAGTAATGTGGAGGAATCAGCAAAATTGGTAACTAAAAAGTTGGGAGTGCACGGATAGAGGAACTACCAAAATCCCCCATTGAGAATGCCTATGTTGAGAAGATGCACCCTGTGCGGTGGAGACCATCCGTCCCATGCCTATCCATCCCATGCTTGCACAAGAGGAGGCTTAGGATTGCCACAACCTTACTCATACAATAGATAGCTAAATCAAGGACCCAACATGTACAATCACATCGAGAAAAAATATACCAACCACAACACCGAAAATTGCCCATTTAATAGGCAACCAAGATGAGTGACTCAACCCCAGTATATACCTTATGGATATCCTTCGAGGGAACAAGGTAGAGAGGTTCCTAGGTACAACCCTTACCCAAGACTAGAGGGAGCACCTAGACCATATGAACAATGAGGATATGGACAATCACAACGTGTGCTAGGACAACAACCACCCATCCACAGAATGTAGTGCCAGTCAAATATGCTCAACCTGGGGAAAATTTAGAGAGAGCTATAGTACTAGCTACACCTTTGGATAATGTGGAAATAACAAATTAGGGTATGAAAGAGTATGATAGAGTATGATGCTAGCCTAATAGAGTATGACCAAACCTATGAGCAACAATACTAAGAGTATGAAGGGTATGAAAATTCTTATGGATAGTGTTAAACCTTCGCCAGTTTAATCTGTTTTCAGTCTTAGGTTCTTGGGATGGTTAGGGGTCTATAAACAGAGGCCCTATTTGTATTTTCCCAATCTACAGATTAAGAAGATACTACTTCACTGAATTAACGCGCAAGGTCAGACTATCTTCCTAGTATTGGTTCGAATACGTTCTTCAACACACTTCCACATCAGACAGTGTACCGTACAACTTCTTCACTTATCGCGTTAATCAATTTACTTAACACTTCATTGACTTCACTTAATGATTAATCTTAATGGACAGATTTGACAAAAGACATAGTGTTACACAGAGTTTGACAAAGAGCGCTTCGCTTTCGGCTCTTGCCCAGACGAACAATCCAACGATTACACCTTCTGCTTTACGCGACTTTTCTCATTAATCTTTCCCCAAAGGTTACAAATTTGCGCTACGCCTTTACATGATGCGTGCGACTTTTCAGAGTGTATATTACAAAAGTATGAGTTCCTTTCCGGTGGCTTACACTGGCACGCACGGTGGACTCGAACCCAAAAATGGTGATTACAAAATCAAGGTTCATCTATGATTCCCTGAATATACATAGTCCGAGCTAATTTAAATGTACGTGTAATCTTTTGCTTGAGGGAATCTAGCATATCTTTCAAAATAGCTGGTTCTATAAGTTGTGCATCAGTTCTAACCGAACTGGCAGTTATAACCTGGCTGATAAGTAATTCGGTCTGAGTCTGCAAAAAAGATTCCTGTAGATAAAAATCATTGGCCAGAGCATCATCTTGTCGTAGCTTCATTTCTGCTATATCTACATCAATTCACGAGAGCCTATCTGCCTGAGTTCCTAACTGTTTTTCTCTTCTTTCAAGTTCCTGAGCTTGAAACTGCATCGTTTTATAATAAGCCTCTCGCTCCTGTTTAATAGCTTCCATCTCCTTCTTTAACTGAATAGCCCGGCCAATCTCTGCTTCCAAATCACGACTTTTTTGAAAAAGTTCTTCGGACACCTTCTTTAATTCTTCAGTTGTTTGCATAGCAAGGTCTGCCATTTCTTGTCCTTTCTGCTCCACCAAAGCAAGATCTACACGTGTATCCTCCAACAGATTTCCAAGCGCAACCCTGGCATCTTCTTTGTCAGTCACCATTTGTTTCAATTAAGAAATTTCTTCATCACGAGCAGCAAGGAGGACATCCTTCACATTCAATTCAGCAAGTGTGGTGTCCCGTTGAGCAATGATATTGTCTTTTTCTGCTAACTGTTCTTGGAGTTGCTGGATCTGAGTCTGCAAGGCATGATTCTCAGCTTTGACCGCAAGTACTTCTTCTTGGAGAGGGGCAATGTCTGCTTCGAGAAGGTCAACCTTACTCTGCAACTCCTGTTGAATGGTTTGAGTTGCCATCTTCATTTGGAGGGGCAATTGTTGGGAGAATTGAATAACTAATTGGCCCATGGATGCCAATTCAGTGAGCATTATTGTTGGGGGGGGGGAAGAGAAGGAGGAGGCTGTGATGATGAGGCAGAGAGCAGATGAGGTGAGGAGGGTGGAGAGTAGTCGGGAGAGGAGAGGAGATGGGTTGATGCCTCACGAATGGCAGTTGAAGGCGCAACGGGAAGAACGGCAGCAGTATCCGGAATGGTAATTGGAGGAGGAAGAGGGATAAGGGCAGTCAGAACCAAAATTAGATGAGTGCCGGAGAAAAAGGTCCTTCATAGTTGCTATCGGAAGGAGTGGTCCATCAATCAACCCGTCCTGAGGGAGACGGAACCCCTGAGCAACCGTGTTTAGTGTAACTACTATACGAGGGTTTAAGTACGTTAATGGCCAGCACTGCTCTGTAGCAGGCATGGCGGCGATGGCAAAGATGATCTGTGCATGGAAGGGATGACAATCCACTGAATGCCAAGGCAATTCAGCGAAGGCCAAAAGTCCCCGAGCACGCAAGTACTCACTCACATCCGGAGTGAGACCCGCACGGAAGGTAGCTATGTTCGCAAGAGCTTCCATGGTGCACTCAGAGATAAGCAAAAGCACAAAGCACACACTGGTTGCAAACACACAAAAACACAATAGCAATTAACAGTGGAAAGAACAAGATTAAGTAGGAACACTAAAAAGAAATAAGGAAGCAAAAACCCTAATCATAACGCAGTATTGGAAATATACTGACATAATGGCGACATGCATGTATTAACAGACGCAGCGACACAGAGGCAGCTATTAATCATGGTTAGATAAGAAAACGGAAGGATTACAGTCAGTTGGTCAACCGAAACATGGAGATCAGGAAAGAAAATCAAGTGACAAGCGAAAAAATAGTAAAAATACCGAAGACACCTCATGAGGTGGTAGACAACGGATAGTAAGGTCGAAGCTTCGAACCATTAATCACTTTAGGGAGAAGGTGATCAGTTAAGGTGGATAACCAAAAAGTTGCGGGTCCCACATGTTCAGCAATCCGGTATGGACCGAACCATCGTAGCTTAAATTTTTCGACGGATCTATTAGACTTAGCGTTATAGAAGAGGACCAATTGGTTTACCGTAAACACAGGAATTTTGAGGAAACAATTGTGGGTTTTGGCCTGTCTCAGCTGCACTTCCTGCATCACGAGGAAACTCTCCAGACACTGTTCTTCCAAGGACCGTAAAGCCTCCAATCGAAAGGGAAAAGATTCTTCCAGTAAGAGCTTCCGTTCAAGGGCCACATGCAGACTGGGAACCACCAGTTCCATCAGAGCAATTGCTTCCAATCCATACGCCAACTTAAAAGGAGTTGTTTCGGCCGCCACTTTGTATGTGGTACGATAAGCCCATAGTACAGCAGGTAGAAATTGGTCCCATCTCTCTGGGCAATCTAACACCAGTTTCTTCAAGATGTTTAAGAGAGATTTGTTGGTACTCTCAGCAAGTCCATTTGCTCGTGGGTAATAGGGAGAACTGAATTTGTGCACAATCTGGAAGGTTTTAGTAAGCACTTGCATTAATGTATTGGCAAAGTGCGTACCTTGATCAGTTACTATCTCCAAGGGTAATGCATAGCATGGAAAAATATCCTTCATTAAACATTTAACAATTGCTGCTGCTATGGCTGATCGTAGAGCCCATGCTTCGGCCCATCTAGTTGCGTAATCTGTGCATGTAAGAATATTTCTATTATTGGTGACTATCACCGGAGGTGTAATCGGTCCGATAAAATCCAAGCCCCATTTCTGAAAAGGTTCAAGAGGCACAACGGGTTGGAGAGGAAAGTAATGTCTCTGTAAAGGTTGACTGAAACGCCGGCACTCGTCGCACTGTTGTACATACTTGGTCACGTCACGATACATAGTGGGCCACCACAACCCACTCTGAAGAATCTTCCGGTGAGTCAGGTCAACCGTAAAATGTCCTCCAGTTGGAGCAGTATGGGCCATGGTAACGACTGAAGCAATTTCATGGGGGGGACGAATCTGAGCAGTACTCCTGAGTGGTCCATGTAATATAATTGTCCAACAATCAACCGAAAGCGTCGACTGTACGTGGCTAGTCTTCATCTAGCAGCTGAAGAAATCATATCAGGCGGACATCCACTAGTCAAGAACAGAAGCAAGGTATCATAGTAAGAAGAGGGTACTGGTAATTCCTGTTGATCATCCTGTATTGTCTCTATTGCGTAGATGGCTGGTGTTGTATCATCAATTTCCTCTGGAGGCTCACCGGAATCCAACTGAGAGAGAAAGTCAGCAAGAGCGTGTGCTGACCTTGGTCGACGTACGACAGAGTAATCAAATTCTTGAAGCAGCAAGACCCATCGTGCTAACCGTCCTCCAAAATGTTGTTGGCGCACCAGATACACCAATGTCGCATGGTCTACGTGGAAGGTGAAGCGTCTGCCCAACAGATAATGTCGAAATTTTTTCACAAAATATACTAAGCCAAGACATTCTCGTTCAGTAACTGAATAGTTACGCTCTATCGGGGCCAATCTGCGGCTCGCATAATATACGGGACGAAACCATTTATCCATCTGCTGCGTCAACACGCTTCCAATGGCATTGTCGGATGCATCCACAAAGACATGAAAGGGCCATTCCCAATTTTACGGTGCACGCATAGACACCCCAGTTTCTAATAAATGCAATCTTGGGTATGTCCTGCTCTACCATTTTGACTTGATTGTAACCACTGTAACCATCTAGAAAGGAATACATCTCCTGGCCGGCCACGTCGTCTAACATGGTACCCAGGAATGGCAACGGAAATGGATCAGGTACCGTTGCAGCATTGAGCTTTTGGTAGTCCACGCATATCCATAGCTGCTTGATTTTCTTTGGAACTATAACAATGGGAGAGATCCATTCTGCATGCTCAATAGGCACAATAAATCCCACCTTCAATAATCGATCAAGTTCGCTTTAACTTGTGCCACATAGTTAGGATTCATCTTGTAACTGGGTTGTTTGATGGGTCTTGCATCCGGTTTCAGCACCACTCTCTGTTGATAAATCCGCGGGTCCAACCCCTTCATGTCCCTGTAGTCCCAAGCAAACACATCAGCAAACTCTCATAGCAGCTTCAATAAATGCTCCTAGAAAGTTTCTGATAGTCCTGCTTTTATTTTTACTGGTCGTGGGTTGGTTTGGTCACCTAAATTGCAGGTGATCAACTGATCTTCTGGTACATAGAACTATCGGGGTTTCTCCAAATCGTCTCCTTACTGAAGTAATTGTTGGAGCATCGTATCATCCAAGGTCTTTTTGTGCTTGACTCATGCTCTTGCAGGCTGTTGGACTCCAGTTATCAGCCACCGTTTGTAAATCTACAGTGCCGAGTGCCATCAGATCCTTGTTAGTGGTAAGAAGAGCTTCCTCCTCATCATCGGAGAGACCATCCAACATGTGTACAGGCTCCGCTAAGTATGGTCATGCATGTAAGTCACAGGGTTTCATGTCATCCAACGCAACAAGATATTTTCGGTGATTATTTTTAAAGACTAATTCATGCGCTGACCAGTCTTGCACTACCTTAGCTTGTTTGAGCTAGGGACATCCAAAGAGTAGATTGTAATCCATGCTCGATTCTGGTAAATCCAGCACAACAAAGGTCATTTTGAGAATAGAACCTTGTAGAGTGATCGGAATATCTCGCACCAAGCCCACCGGATGGACTCGAGATTGATCACCCATGCATACAAAGAATTGAACAGACTCAATTTGCATCCACCCCATCCGTTTGCAAAGTGCAGTTGTTGCTATGTTTACACCAGATCCACCATCAATTAGGACTTGTGTGATTTTATGGTTTTTGTACCATACCATAATCAGTGGTACCGTATGGTCCACCGTTGGGTCCAATTCCGATTGGATTGTAGCTGTTGCGGGAGCACTCGAGGGTCCTGGACCGACCTGCTACTGGAACTGTTGATGCACTCATGGGACCAAAGCCAATAATTGACCCAAGGGCAAGGTAATTGATGCCTTGGACAACACATCCCACACCGCATCAGTTTTGGTTCTTTTCGGTACGGTCTCCGGTGTGGACTCCGGTACTGTGTGAGTTAGATTTTGCCTCTCTAGTACGTCCGATGGTATGCTTTACTGCATCACCAAAATTGGGTCAGGGAATACGGTTTGTTCTTGCGTCGCCCACTTGCTTGCTCTTGTAAGCACCTTGTGTTGTTCACGAATGCCGGGTTCAAAAATCTCTACAGCTGGCTGTAATTGCTTTCCGGAACATGTTTGGACCACTGCTTCTTGCATGTCTATTGGTGAGATATACACCATATTTGCCATCGGATGTTGTCGTTCTTTTTTCTTTTTATCATACTCCGCTGCATCTTTGCAAAACCTTCAGATATGCCCAATTTCACCACAAAAATGACATTTAGGGGGTGGGGGAGATATACCTTCTCCTGATGGACCTGCATTCCATCGGGCTTGTCCAAAATTATTTGAACGTCCTCCTCGATAATTCGTGTATTCCTGGTATTGGGTATTCCTCATCTGTGGTGGGACATAATGGCTGGCCGGTTGCCCTTGTTCCTGAATGATGGCATTAACAGCTACTGGGACATAATGGCTGGCCGGTTGCCCTTGTTCTTGAATGATGGCATTAATAGCTACTCTATTTTGTACCTTGGCATTGTACGGGCAAGTCTACGTAGTGTGGCCTGTTGTGTGGCAAATGGCACAATACAGTTGATTCAGCGCGCATGTTGAGCTGTTGTGCCCTGGATTTTTGCATTTGGTACAGTATATCTGTTTCAAAGGATCCTCGTTGGATTGTCTGGACGCTTTCAGCCACTCTAGGTCTTCGGTGAATCCACCCACTTTGTTTTCTAATTGTAATGCCATAGCAATTATGGCGTTCAAAGTCATTCCACCCACGCACCGTATGATCATAATCTGCTTCAATTGGGGCTTTAATCCATTGATGAACCACTATGTGATAACATCATCTGGTAAATTAGTATGTGCTGGTGGCAACTACCATAAATGAGTCTGAAATAGCGTGGCATAATCCTGTACAGTTTGGTGTGGTTTCTGCCTATTGTTCTGCAAGTAATCAAAAATTTTGGCGGGGTTCTTCTTTAACCGAAACCATTGTAGAAAGGCATCCTTCACATCATCATACTGTCGAAAGTGATTCAAATCATGTTCGGTTAGCCATCGTGCAGCTGCATTAACAAGAGTCGACTGGAACACAATAGCTTTGTACGCAGGGTTTGCGGGATAATTGAGAACTGCATAATTAATCTCAAAGGTCTGCACATGCGCATCTAGATCATCCCCCAAAAATCCTCCAAATTTGGTATACATGACTCCCACTGGTACCGAGCGCAGTGGGATAACCTGTTGCTGCTGATGTTGTGGTTGCAGCTTTGGCAGTGTTTGTTGTTGTTGCTGTGAGCCACTCATGGTGTTGTTGTTATTGGCATTGTTGTTACCTGAATTTTGGGGAGGTATCTCTTGATCTTCCTGGACTGTATGGTCGACTTGCTCACTTTTTGGTCCTAAAATGTCGTTGAACCGATGGCTTAACTCCAAATCTATCAGCCCTTCCTCAACTTTGGTGTCAAAATTGGCTAAACTTGCATCGAAAAATGGTGAACGCAATAGGTGTCCACCAAACAGCACCGCAGTTTCACCGAAAAGCTTCGAATCATTACCTGGTAATACCGAACTCTCACCGAAAATCACTGAATTCTCACCGGACCAAACTTCACTATCATAAAAAACGTTCTCATCGGATAACACGAACCTGTCACCAAAAATGACCGAATTCTGACCAAATAATGCGGAATTGTCTCCGCACTATGCCTCTGTACAACCAGAAATCACCGTACTTTCTCCCGAAGGTATCAGACTCGCACCGGAACGCATCGGATTCTCGTCGTGTGCTACCAAACTACCACCGAAATTGTTGCTGGCTGACTGTACTAAACCTTCTGCAACTGGACTTAATGGTCCTATACTTCTACCACCAGGGGGTGTTCCTAATGGGTTCGGAACTGCCTAGGGATGTTGATCTCTACGGTATTTGGGGTATGATTCAACGGAATGTGTTACAGGTATATATCAAAGAATTCTTCCTCAATCTTTAATCTTCGATGCAAACGGCTACTCCATTTCCCACTGACGGTGCCAGTAAAGGCATTGCGCAAAGTTGTAACCTTTGGGGAAAGATTAATGAGAAAAGTCGCGTAAAGTAGAAGGTGTAATTGCCGGACTATTCGTCTTGGCAAGAGCCAGAAGCGAAGCGCTCTTTGTCAAACTCTGTGTAACACTGTGTCTTCTGTCAATTCTGTCGATTAAGTTTAATCATTAAGTGAAGTTAATGAAGTGTTAAGTAAATTGATTAACGTGATAAGTGAAGAAGTTGTACGGTACACTGTCTCATGTGGAAGTGTGTTGAAGAACGTATTCGAACCAGTACTGGGAAGATAATTCGACCTAGCACGTTAATTCGGTGAAGTAGTGTCTTCTTAATCTGTAGATTGGGAAAATACAAACAGGGCCTCTATTTACAGACCCCTAACCATCCCAAGAACCCAGGACTGAAAATAGATTAAACTGGCGAAGGTTTAACAGTAGGAATACACGAACCTTATGTACACCACACCTAAGACACAATCCCCAATGAGACCGCCTATTAGACCACTTGCACCAAGAGGACCATGCTATAGATGCGGTGGAGATCACTTCATAAGGGAATGCACTTCATAAGGATATTGCAATGATTGCAGCAAGGAACATCTATTTAGAGACTGCCCGAAAAACCCCAATAAGGTTCACACCACTACCCAGATCAATGTAATAGAAATCATTGAATCATCTGGAAGTGAAAAAGAATACATTGTGCCACTAAAATCTATTACTCGAGCTCAAGCCAAGGGAGAAACAGTAAAAGAAATAGATTGTGAGCCTGAGATGGATAAAACTTTAGGACCTAAGATTCAGATGGTGGAGGATTCAGAAGACCAAGGAGAAACTAACAAAACTAGGAAAACGCAAAGATGGAAGACTAGAAGACATAAACTCAAGAATAAATGGATGAAGAAGAAAAGTGAAGAGAATGAAAAATCAACAAAGGAAAGGAAGAAACCTCAGGAACTAGAGGCACAAGGAAACGCCCACCATACTATCCAAACATCGAAATTAGTTGAGCTAGGATCAATTCTAACAGACCCTGTGCTAGAGGAATTGGATATGTGGTTGATGGCTTATCAGTCAAGAATCACGACCCCACCGAGCATAGAGCAATATGACAAACTCTATCCATAAGGAGAGTTGGAGAAGGAAAGATTGGCAATATGTAGGAAACTTATAGAAATAGATTAAACCACATTGGAATGTACTACCCCAATCCTTCCGGAGATGAGGATACTCGAAAGCCAATTCAACGAATGCCTAGAGAATAACAATTGAAAACCAGTAAAGAAA
Organism: Ceratopteris richardii; assembly: GCA_020310875.1. NCBI lineage: Eukaryota > Viridiplantae > Streptophyta > Polypodiopsida > Polypodiales > Pteridaceae > Ceratopteris > Ceratopteris richardii. The sequence continues at coordinate 135,237 of MU260053.1, forward strand.
CAACAAGAGGAGAATAGTGAAAAAGACCTGCAGAATAACATAGAAGAACAGATCATAGTGCTTCCAAAACTAGAGGCCAAACGGCCACATGACTTATGGGCCAGGGTTCAAGAGGAGTGGTGGAAAAAGAACGAAAACTCTCCACCACCCTTCAAAGAATTAGACACTTGGGAAAATCAACCTATATCAAACTTAGAAGAGGTATATGAGGAAGCTCCATCTTAGACCAAAATAGGGAAGAATCAAATAGCATGTCTACGCTACCCAATTACATGGGAGAATATGAGAGAAAGTTGATAGTATTCCATGCTCCACGATTTGAGGCAAGGAGGAAACATCACAAGATAAAACATCACAAAATTTATCAGAACTCAAGAAAACTAAAATACAATGCTTATTGACGATAGAAGAATTACTATGAGTTAAGCCACAATTGTGGAAGCAATTAGTTGGGCAATTAAGAATAGAAACTAGAAAACCCACGAATGAGAGGAAAGAAGTTGAAGCTCCATCAACCATTCAAATCCCAATCGATAAAGTTGGAGAATTTAGTGAAGAAGATGAAGGGAATATGTGCCTACCCATCACTTTAACGGATATATGACTAAAGCCATCTTAGACACCGAAGTTGGTATAGGCATAGCCACTAAAGAAATTTGGGAGAAATGGGGAAAGCCAGCCCTATGACCCACGTGCATGCAACTTCAACTAGCAGATGGTCATGTGGAGAGGCCATTAGGAATACTAGAAAAAATTAGACTGGCCACCTACGGAGTAGAGTTCGAACACACTCTAGCTATATGTCAATTTGGAAAAGCTAATAATTATGAAATGATTTTGGTACGACCATTCATGAGACAGCTCAAAATAGTACAAGATTGGGGAAAAGATGCATTGTATTTACAACACCAAGGGACAACCACAAAGATAAATTTGCACACCTTTTCGTATAGGGATGTTCCCCCATTACAATGGAACCCCGTACACTGATAAGAAGTTGAATTGTCCATTCATAGCATAGTATCTAGTGATCAATCATGGATGAATGAAGATGTTCAACTATGGAAGTGCAAAGAGGAAAAAAGAGAAGAAAACAAGACCCAGTTATGGCCAATAGGGCATCAAAATTACCGACCCATAGATGATCCAATGTACATGCCTCAAATCTTCCCGGATGAAGCATTCGAACCACACGGGTGCATGGAAATATTAGCCACCATAGATGTGTGTGTGAATGAATAAGTACTAACCATGAACGAGTGTGTGGATGAAGAAGGGTATGATGTAAATCTTTACATGGTAATCCTTCAAGAAATGGAAGCGGGAGAATTATTGGAAAATGAATGGAGGGAGGACTATGAAAACATAAAGATGGAACCAAAATTCGATTTAGAGGAACGATATTTGGAAGAAATTAAGGCGAACAATAAAAAGGAGACACCAAAAGTGTCCACGGTAGAAGCAGTTCAAACAATACAGAACAACGGGGAAATGTTAGATAGAGTAGAGCGACCACCAGATCTCTTCAAAGTTTTGGAACATTTCAAAAGATACGTAATAGAAGAATGAAAGATAGCTATTCAAATGCCCAAGAGAGAAGCCAAAGAAGGAGAGGCTTACGATAATAAGGAACAAACAAGAAAGTGCTAATAACCATGGAAGAGGAAGAGGAGGGATGTACATACATTGGAAAAGATGTATCCCCTAAACAAGAACAAGAACTGATAGAACTAATCAAGGAATACAGAGATGTATTTGCATGGACCTAAAAAGACCTCAAAGGAGTAGATCCATCCATTTGTTCCCATAGAATCCAAATGACTTCTGAGGCAAAACCCTCAAAGAAACAACCATACACATATAATGATGCTTATTCATCTAAGATTGAAGAAAAGATTGACAAGCTGTTAGCAGCAAGATTCATTTATGAGATAGAGCATATAGAATGGGTATCACCTTTGGTAGTAGTACCCAATAAGAATGGTAAACTTAGAGTCTACATCAATTTGAAAGAAGTGAATGCAACTACTATACATGATAGCTATCTTTTACCTATCACCAACCACGTCTTGGAAAGAGTTGCAAGCAAGGAGTCTACAACTTCCTGGATGGGTTCTATGGTTATAACCAGGTAGCCATTGCTATGCAGGACCAACATAAAGCAGCTTTCACAACTGAATGGGGAGTATATGCTTTTTAAGTGATGCCATTCGGGCTCACTAATGCCCCCACAAGTTTCCAAAGACTGATGTGTCATGTGTTCAAGGAATTTTTAAGAAATGGCATGGAAGTTTATATAGATGATTTGTGCACCTACTCTAGTCAAAGAATTGAACACATTCTTGAACTACGGAAGATATTCGAAAAACGTCGACAGTATCGAGTATGCTTGAATCTCGAGAAATGTGTCTTTATGGTAAGGAAAGGAAAGATCTTGGGACATATTGTATCAAGGAATGGAATTTCCACAGATGAGGATAAGATTAAGGTGATCTTATACTTACCTATACCTAAAAATGCAAAGGAAGTACAAGCCTTTATATGGGTTGCTGACTCAATTCACTTGGATGGAGAAATGTGAAAAGGCATTTAATGAATTGAAATGATGATTAAATTCAGCACCTATCTTGAAGGTACCCAACTGGAACAAATCATTCCATATCCATGTGGATGCATCAAATTTTGCAATAGGATGCATACTAGCCCAACCTACGGACGAAGGAAAATTAGATCATCCTATCGCATATGCTAGTAGACAATTAAACCTGGTAGAAAGAAATTATACCACTATGGAAAGAGAAGGCTTAGGAATGGTGTATGTAGTCAAGAAATTCCAACATTACCTTCTAGCCAATCAATTCAAGTTCTTTATCGACCATCAGGCATTATTGTATCTAGTCAACAAGCCCTGCAATATGGGAAGGCTAGCGAGATGGTTCCTATTACTGATGGAATTCAATTTTGAAATAATAGTAAAGAAAGGAAATACTCATGTATAAGCAAATCATTTATCATGAATGACACACGAAGAACCATAGCGGATGATCTGCCTGACACGTACTTATTCAATTTAGAGGTGTGTTTGAAATGGGCAAAAAAGTTAGTACCAATCCTCACGCATGGAACACATCATAGGATCAACCAAGACCACAAGAAGGAACTTTTGCAGTCATGGAAATTACATATTGTAGCAGGTAGTTTATACTACAAAGAACCAAATGGCATATTATTGAGATGTGTAGAAGAGGCAAAAGAGAAAAACTTAATTGATGGAAAATTCATAAGGGAGTTCATGGGACAATAAGATAATTGAAAAGACTGGGAGTATACCGGCCATGCATGCAAAAAGAAACTCATGAACACATTCGCAGTTGCCAAGAATGCCAAGAGAATACCCCTGAGGACCATGCATCTTTTTAATTCTCTACAATAGCACCAGCATGGAGTAAAGCATTGGTAAAATTCTTGAAAACACGAGTGCATGAGGAAAGAGCCAGTCTAGCAAGGAAGCGGACTCTAGAAGAAATGAGTAATGACTACACTATAATTGGAAAATAATTATTTAAAAGGGGAAAGCACAATCAGCTACGGTTATGTGTACATGAAGGAGAATATTTACCCATATTAGAGATGGTGCATGCAAGAGTAGTAGGAGGACATTTTTCAACTGAAAATGTGTGTATGTGTATGCATGTATGTATGCATATGTGTGTATGTGTGTGTATGCATTATGTACAATACCTAGCCTATGCACCTATGATATTTCTAGATGAGAAATTTGAACCCCATGGATAGATGGACATAGTGATGAACGAAGAACAATGAACTCCCCATTGTGATGAGGATGTACATGACATATCTCTGTTTATGTGTGAACCCTTATAAGATGATGAGGAGGAGGACTTAGAATCTTATGGATCCCTTTTGCAATTATGAGGAAGATTACCTGCATCTAGTCAATGTGAAATACCACAAAAGAAGTGACTTTAAGAAGGAGATATTCTTTGCTACTCATGTAGAAAATGAGGAAAAGAAAAAGAAACAAAAGAAAACCCCACCACTGAAGGAAGATGAAGAATCAATATTCTAAGTACTTGAGAAATTAAAAAAAATATGAAAATTGAAGGTAGGAAAATTTTGATGTGGATGCCAAAAAGAGAAGCTCTCATGGGAGAATTTTACAACAAAAAAAAAAAAGACTAAGAAGATCATGGTCACAATTTAAGATCAAGAAAAACAAAATATGTACATAGGAAATGACCTTAGTGACAAGGAAGAAGAAGAGTTAATGAATCTCTTGCAAGAGTACAGAGGTGTATTTGCTTGGATGTACAAAGATATGAGAAGAGTGGATCCCAACATTTTTTCACATGACGTTAGAGGCTACAAAACAAATATCGTACACTTATAATGACACATGCACCAAAAATAAAGGAAGAAATTGACCGATTAAAAGAAGCAGGATTCATTTATGATTTTGAGCAAACCAAGTGGGCATCCCCCATTGTGGTAGTGTCCAAAAAGAATGGAAAATTATTTGTATGTATTAAATTGAAGAAAGTCAATGTAGCAACCATCAAGGATAGCTATCTGCTCCCAATCACAAAGCACTTATTAGAACGTGTAGCAGGTAAGGAAGTATATAGTTTCCTAGAAAGTTTGTTAGACTATAATGAAGCAGTTGTAGCCCCTGAAGTGTTAACACAAGATGTTTTTTGCCACATAATGGAATCTATGCCTTCTGAGTGATGCTATTTGGGCTCAACAATGCCTTGACAACCTTCCAACAACTCATGTGTCCTGCTTTTAAAGAACTTTTTCACAAAAATCTAGAAGTCTATGTGGATGACTTGTCTGCACATTCCCACATAAGACAAAATCATATCCCTGAGTTAAGGCAATTTTTTGACAAATTTATAGAGTATTGATTGTGTCTAAATCCTTATAAATGTGTATTTAAGGTACATCAATAGATGAAGATAAATTGAGATCCATTGCTAAATTACCTCAAACTAGAATGGTGAAGGAAGTAAATGACTTCATGGGCCATTGTGGCCATTGTAGACAATTCATACATATGTATGGAATAATAACTAATCCTCTTGGGCTACATAGTTTCAAGGAATGGAATTGTGGCCACTATAGACAATTCATACATATGTATGCAGTAATAGCTAAGCCATTGTACAATCTTCTAACCCATTTTGAGTGGAATAAGGAGTGAAAGAAATCATTTTCATAACTCAAATGAAAGTTTTATTTAGACCCAATCCTAACGACCCTTGACTAGAACAAATCTTTCCATTTCCACATCGATGCCTCTAATTTTAATATTGGGTGCATGTTATGCCCCACTGATGAAGGAAATATAGATCTACCCATAGCTTATGCAAGTAGATAATTGAATCACTATGACTGAATGTGAAGGGCTAGGCATGGTTTATGTAGTAAAGAAATTTTCCACATTATCTATTGGCCAACAAGTTTAAATTCTTTATAGACCATCAAGCCCTACTTTATTAGTTCAACAAACCTTGCAACATAAGAAGGTTAGTAAGATGGTTTCTCTTACTAATGGAATATGGTTTTGAGGTAGTAGTGAGAAAAAGGGAAACCCACTTATGGATTGATCACCTCTTACAACTTACTTTAAGAGAATCCCCACAAGGAGTGTCGGATGAACTTCTTGATGCATATCTATTCAACCTAGAAGCAATTCCAAATTAGGCAAAGCAACTAGTGCCAATCCTAAATTTTGAACCTCCGAACCTATTATAAGAACGAATAAGAATGAAGTAATCAGATCCTAGAAGTACAATATATTAGCAACAATCAATAAGCAAGATGACCAAGGAATGTTATCCTATTACGTGGATGAGGAACAACACCACAGGTAGTTACAAGTGGCACATGAAGGCGCACTTGGCCAAAACTATTCTAAGCAAAGAACTCTACAAATTTTGAAGCTTTTAGGAGTGTATTGGCCAATGATGGAATCCGATGTGCATACACTGATTAAGCAATGTCCAACTTGTAATAGCATACCCCCAATAGTACATCAAACTTTATATCCGATCTCATTGATACCTAATTGGAGTATCCCATTAGTTAGTTTCTTGAAGACAAAAACCTTTCCCAAGGAAATGACACTCGCTAGACAATAGGGTTAAACTTAGGAAGCTCAAGACTATGCTTTAATTGGAGACAACTGATACAAGCATGGGAGAATTAAACGGATATCTATGGTTGTCTGTACATGAGAAAGATTATTTGAGAATCTTAGAAACCGTACACAATAGTGTTGCAAGTGGACACTTTGGACCTAATCATGTCATTAAAACCATTCTATTTTCAAGTCTTTCGTGGTCCACACTTCACATGGATATTCATACCTATGTGAAAAATTGTGAAATATGTCAAACATCTCATTACCCTATAAGAAAAGATGAGATGCCACCATGACCCATGATGTGCATTCTCCAAGTGGGGCATATATTTTGTAGGACCCCTTAATCCTTCTACAAAAAAACTCTCATGCTGAGTACACCATAATTGCAAACCATTACCTAAGTAAATGGGTAGAGGTAAAGGCTACACAAAATAATGAACCCATTTCTTGAACAAAGTCATTGAATACCTATTATATGAATTCATGTTCATTCACAAGAAATCAACCCCTTACCATCCCTAAGATAATGGATAGGTTGAAAGCACGAATGAGGTCTTATCAATGTGTTAACCACGTTAGTGGATAACAAACACTTTGATTGGGACAAGCAGTTACATCATGCTATTAGGGTGTATCAAGTGGCTTATAAAACGATGCTCAATGCAACCCCCTTTCATATGCTTTTTTGCCAGAATTTAGTGCTACCACTAGATTTCATGGTACCTACTTTGAAAGTAGCACAAATGCATCAATGGAATAGTCATGAACTATCCTCCAAGTTATTTGATTTGGAATGCTTAAGAGAGATGAGATTGTGTGTAGTAGTAGGAATATACACAACCAATAAGAGACATAAAGCTTAATTTGATGCGACCTAGTACTGGTATACACACTCAAACAATGTGCCCATAAGCTAAGAAAATGTGCTTATGGACCTATGATTATCAATCAAATTTCTACAAGTGTTGCAGCGCAGTTAGAAACCCTAGAAGAAAAAGTGATGCCCAATTATGTTAGTGGTTGCAGAGTAAAATTGTATCGATAACCTCTCATGGAAAACGTGCTTACACAATTAAATCAAGCTAAGAAGAGTGGAGAGGAATAACAAAAAATTAGCGAAGAGGCACATGCTAATGCCCTCAAATGTATAAAACGAATGAAATTTAGTCAACAAGGCTTACTACCCAACCTCAATGCCCCAAGATATCACATGGCTATGTGTCATACATGAACATGAGCCAATCCTAGCGTCATCTATCAAAGAGCATTCATATTAATTGAGCTAGGAGAGGGCACTACAAGCAAGACAATCAGAGCCCTGCTTGACCACCACCATGCACTTATACATGGATATGTAGGTGCCATACCTCAACACTCTCATGAGACAAATCTTTATTCATGAGGCCAAACTTATGAAGAATAATGAGAATAAAAAAGGTAATCGATCCTCTACCCTTTACACAAATAAAAGAAAAGTAAATATAACAAAGGAAAAGGCAAAAATTATAGGAAGCACCTCCCAAGCTAACTTTGCAGATACAGGTAGAAGTTGAAGAGGAAGAAGTAGAGGAGGTAGACAAGGCACGGGGAGATCTCAAAGCTCCGCATCTTGTGCCATATGTACACTAACCAAGCACATCACAAAGCATTGTTTCAAGAACCTAAGGAACCAAACATGTAGAGGATACAACAAAGGTGAATATGGAGCTCCTAGAGGCAAATACAACAATTGATTAAGATAAAACAACAATAAATACAACAACAACAACTACCAAGGAGGCTGCAAGGGAAGAATATATTTCAACAATTACACTGATGCTCGGTCCAAAGAGGACTCACTCCTACTCATGAAAATGACAACTAAAGAAGGTAAATTAGATTAGCACGTGTTCCACATTGATTATGGATACTCAAACCATGTAGTAGGGAATATAGCATTGCTTTTATACTTGGAAGATCCAAAGAATACACATGAGGTCCAAACCATGTGGAGAAGATTGGGAATGTAAAGACTTTCAATGGTAATATGAATGTGTTGAGCAAAGTTCTCTATGTACCTAGTATTACTAAGAAATTGATAAGGGTATGTAAAATTCTGGAGAAAGGTTTGTAGGTGAGGTCCACAAAGCATGTAGCCTATGTAGAGGATCCATATCAAGGTTTCAAGAGGATAGACAAAGGAGAAAAAATAGGTAGATTTTTCACCTTTGAACTCCAAGACACTAGGAACATAACATTGTTCAATTATGGTAACCAAACCCTATCACAATTAGAGGTTTGACATAAAAGATTGTCTCACTTTGGAGGAAGATCCATGAAGCAAATTAGAAGATATCAAATTTTACTACGACTACCTAATATTTCAAGCAACATATGATTTACAAGTGAACTCCATGTCAATTTGGGAAATATCACATGCAACCATTCACAAAGAAGGGGTACATACATGGAGACATTCTAGAGCTTGTCCACAAAAATGTTTGGGGACCAAGAAAAGAGCCATCCATCTCACGCTCAAGGTACTATGTATATTTCATAGATAATTGAGCAGATGGACCATAATTTATGCCATGAAGCATAAAGATGAAGTGTTCTTATGTTTTAAAAAGTATCTAGCTCTTCTGGAAAATAAAATACCTAAAACCCTAAAAATATTGAGGTTTGATGGAGGGGGATAATACTTATCCCATGTGTTTGAGTCCTACTTGCAAGATAAGGGAATCAAGAGAGAGAGATAACCACTAGATACACACCTAAGAAGAATGGAGTAGAAAGGAGAAATAGGATCATTGTGGAAGCAGCAAGGTCCATGTTAAATGGGAGAAATTACCAAATTACCTAAGAGTGGAGGTAGTATCCTCTACCACCTATTTCATAAATAAGCTGCTCTCAAAGTCCTTGGATGTTATAACTCCTTATGAAGCTTCGAATGGAAGGAGACCAAGCTTGGACCATTGCGGGATATTTGGGTGCATTGCATATGCATAGATACCATCTCAAATCAGATGTAAAATTGATCCTAAGGCAGAGAATTGTGTCTTTATAGGCTATGACCTTAATCAAAGGGTTATATGATATCTAAACCTAACACCAAAGGGTTCATAGTGACTCAAGATGTAGTGTTTGATGAAAACAAATCTTGTTTTGGACATTGTAGGAAGATCAAGTTGCCATATGATTTGGACGAGGACTTTCCAACACTCTTTGAAGAGCCCTCATCTTATCAAGAGGCCAAGAAGAAGAGAGAATGGAAGCTTGCCATGGAAGAAGAAATTGAAGCTATGCAAGAAAACAACACTTGGGAGTTGATACCCAAGACACCCAACATGCAGGCCACTAGCTCCAAATGCATCTATAAGGTGAAGAAGCACTTTGGTGGAACTATTAATAGGTACAAGGCTAGGTCTATGACCAATGGATATACTCATATCCAAGGTACTGATTATGAAGATACCTTCTCTCTTGTGGCAAATATGCCAAGAACTAGGATACTTATGAGTATTGCTGCACCCCAAAAATTGGAAGATATATCAGATGAATGTGAAGAATGCATTCCTCATTGGATGGATTTCAAGAGAGATATACATGGCTCAAACACCTAGGTTTGGAGAATCACATTTTCATGAACATGTTTGTAGATTAAGGAATTCCTTATATGGGCTAAAGCAAGCTCCAAGAGCTTGGAGTCATGGGCTTGTGACCTACTTGCAGGACAAAGGATTTGTAGTGATCAATGCAGATCCTTCTCTCTTGATCAAGAGATCACATGGAGAAGTCATATACCTTTTTGTATCTGTGGATGAAATTATACTCACAAGTAATGGTGATGAACCTATCAGAAGAATCAAGCTACAAATGAAGGAGGAACTCAAGATTAGTGACCTAGGGTAGCTCACTTACTTCCTTGGATTGAAAGTAGTGTAACAAAGATTCATGTTCTAAAGTAACATAAGCATATTATTGCATATATTGGAAGCTTAGGGAGTGTACTAAAGAGTCCAATTGAAACTTAAGCTATTTTGGATAAGGTTTTTGCCAGGATTTCATCAAGCAAAATGACCTATCAAGGTTCTCTATGTGTTGTAACCTTCTTAATTTTCCTTCAAAACATCTTTCTTAGCTTCTCAAAGTCTCGAAAATTATGCAAAATAGATGATACTTGACTTTCACAACACTTGGAAAAACAATTCTTCACAAGTATCGTGCAACTTGGTTGATGCCACCTATCATATGCCATGACACTTGGTAAGTATCAACAATAATTAAAGATCACGATACTTGGATAGTTGATTCTTGAAATTAATGATACTTGAAATTGATAATACAAAGGTAAACTGATACTTTGCTAGTGTCACAATACTTGGTCCACACCATAGTGGTCACTTTCTGATTCTGTCAAGTCTAACTTTTTTCCTAGCCTTTTTGCAAATAGCTCTGCTACTTCCTCAACTGACGATGAGGGTTTTGATGTGACACTATTCGAGCATTCAAAACCTTTATAGAGTTTTGATACTTCTAGTTCCTCTTGTAGGTTATCTTCTATGTCACTGCACATTCTCACCCACTGGTCTAGAGTGTTTGGCTCTTTGAGGTACACATAAGATTGTAGTTTTTTGCTCAAGAGACCATCTAAAAACAAGGACACTTTTTTTGCTTTGTGTAGGTAGCTCTAGGTATGGACATCTCTATGTATTGCATGAATCTTTGTCCAACTAATCTTACTATCTCTTGGGGGGTCTACTTAAAACTATGGATCAAGGATGAAGTGGTGTATGATTCCACTCTTAGCGCTCAGTGATGAATGCTTCCATCAACTGTGACATATCTTGGTTGTTGAACGTAACGGTTGAAACCAAGCAAGGGATGTACCCCTTCAAGGTTAACCCAAAATCCTCGTATTGAGTGAACAATTCCTCTAGTTGATTCGTTCTCAACACCTTCTTGAAGTCAACTACGTGATCATAAGGATCTCTTGTGCCATCGAAGTAATTTTTCATGGTTTTGACTACTTGCAAGGATCTCAATGTTCTCAAGTATTCTATTTGTCTAGGCAAAGGGAATTCATTGTCCTCTTTGTGTGACCTATGACCTCTAGTTTTCTCTCTCTCTCTCTCTCTCTGTGGTCTGCTTGTTCCTTGCTATGATCTACCTCTTCCTAGGTTGTGCGTAAAGCTTATTTTTGGGGGGCTCTCTAGTCTTCTCCCTTTGAATTTTTGAGGTGTTAGCATGTCCTGCACTAGCTTGCTTGTGTGAAGTTGGGGTTTGTGTAGAGCAAAAACCTTTTGGCCTTGCCAAAGGTGAGTCAGTTTACTATAGTCTAAGACTATATACATTTGTTCAGAATCATGGATCAAATAGGTTTCTTTTCTTGGATTATATGGGTCCTTCGACTCATACACAAGAAACTCGTTCATAATGTAGGGCTTCTTTGACCTAATTTTCCAAAAAGCTTACTTGGCGGCTTCACTAGCATAAAACTCCATGGTTCCATTGTCTTGAGGTATCTTGGTTGTGGCTACTATCTTTGTCAGCATATATTTTCTCTTATGAGTGTTTGGTAACTCCTTTTGATCTTCTTCATTAGGATATCTAACTTTTGACTTTGGATGAAAACTCCCAAAGTTGTTCATTCCATTAGCGTAACTAGTAACAACACACATCATTCCATGCTTGTCTATGTATGAACCATTCTCAAATCTAACTACATGATGATCTAAACATTAGGGTTGCTTTGGATTTCTCAGTTGGGCCATTTATTTCCTCAAACCATCTTCATAGATGCAAGCATCTAATTGATTGGTTCATATGTATTCTAATCATGTTTTATAAGGTCCTTTTGGCACCTCTAGGTAAACCGTCTTGGTGCTATAATGGGTCTCTCCATGCTATATGAAATATTTGAATCATTGTTTTTGAGCTTAAGTTGGACTCATGGCCTCCTAATTTCTTTGACCATGACTTGGTAGTGCGATTGGCACTAGCTTATGAAGATTTCATCTTTGTCAATCCACCTTGCCAATATGCTTTCCTGATCTCAAGTTCATTAATTTACCCTTATCCCTAAATTTTATGGTGCTCGTTTTACCTCAATCACTTGTTTGTTGATTATCCAATTATTTGCTTTGTTTTTTTTTTTATTTATTGTCTTGTAATCATGAATACTTTAAGTATCGCAACTTCCACGTTTTTCCTCACTTTTATGTTCTTTTTCCTTTAGGTGTTTGAGTATCACAATCACAAAATTATTGATCTTGAACTCGACGTTCTTTAGTGTGTCTTGAACCTTTATGCTCCTAGGTTGCTCTAACTCTTAACTCTAAGGAGACACACTTAGCCTAGGCTAAAATTGACAAGGGTGGTTGAGTATTTTTTGACCTTAACTTCGAGCTCCACGGTGAGTTCCAATGCTCATGATGATGTCCCAAGTGATATTTGCAAGTTATCACTATGATGCAATGCTCTCCACACATTAGATCCCTAGAGAGTATATTGTACCCTGAAAAACCACCATAAATCATTTATTTTGACAAAAAATACCTAAACTTTTGTCGAATAGATGGTCTTCCGTGACAAAGGGGGTTTGTCATGATAGGCCAGTAATTGCTGGCAAAGGGGGTCTATTGCGATAGGGCACTCTGTCTAGATAGATGGGGTCTATCATGATAAATAAGGTCTATTATGTTTTAGTCTGTTGTGACAGAGGGGGCTCTGTCGTGATAGACAGATCTGTTGCGATAGAGGAGTGTCTATATGGGTATGGTCTATCGTGATAGAGTGATCTATCATGATAAACGGTGGTCTATCACAAAAATGGGTTTGTTGCCAAATCGGTCTATCGTGACAAAGGGGGGTCTATCGCGAAAGAGGGGCCTTGTCATGATAGAAGGGTCTAGTGCAACAAAGGGTGGTCTGTCATGCCATTGGTCTATCTCGATAGAGTAGTCTATCATGATAGATGGGGTCTATTTTGAAAGACAATGGCTATTGAGTTTTTGGTTTCTCTCGATAGAGCCAAAAACTTGATGGTCTCTTGATGTATCTATACCATTGGAATGGTGTCTAGGAGCTCTCTAGGCCTGTGCCGATGTGTTTCCCAAACTATCACTTTTTCAGTCTATCACGATAGACCGGGAGAATCATCTCAAGAGGCCGAAAAGGGACCATCATACCTGTGCAAGTCCCTGGAGCTGATGATGAAGCAAAATCTACACAAAAACAACAACAAACACATAAAAGCAAGAATGCACTTTCGCTCTCTCTCTCTCTCTCTCTCAAATAAGCAAATGAGGAAGTATGAGGGGTGAGGTCTTCGATTTTTTACGAGGGTGAAGGTGGATGGCTATGGTGGATGGAGATCAAAATAAACAAAAAATAAACCAAAATATGAAATTTACCTAACAAAGCTTCCAATGTCGATACTCTACGTTCTTACCATCACACACTTGTCCTCAAGCTATTCTCCTTGCCAACAAAACCAAATTTGGTGTCAATCTAGGACAATGGTGAGTACCAATGTTGAGATGCTCCACCTCATAATTGTCAATCCGTGGAGACGTGAGCATGATATGATGATTGTGAAGGGTGATGTGAGTGAAGGTGAAGGTGAGAAGCACACAAGATGCACACACACATACACACACACAAAGGAGAAGCAAAGAGTATGAGCAATGGCATTTGTATTGATCTCAAAACTTCTCAATCATTACACAAGCTTTCTCGCCTCAAATGTCCAACCCAAAATATAAGCTCTCTAGCTCTATTTATAGATTTTTTCTAGCTTTAGATAGTTTTAGACATAATGTCCAACATAGTTAAAAATTAAGTCCTAAAGATGATTTGGGGGGTTTAAAGAGCTCCAAAGAATATGAAAATTGATGTATGGATTCTACCTAAGCTCCTCAAGCTCAAGAACGCTTCGGCTTGCATAAAATGGAGCACATGCTTACAAATTGAGTTTTTTTTTTAGTATATACAAGGGAAGTCATTGTTTTGAACTTGAATTGTATGAATATTTAATCTTTGTTTTCATCTCTGATTCGCACACCTTAGTTTACATTCTCTCTTGTCTTCTATGCCTACTCCCTCTTGGTTGGCCTTGGGCTTGGATGCAAACACCCACTTTGTCCATGCATCCACACACATTTTTAGTGTGTGGAAAGCTTTCCTTTTAGAGTCCTTAGTCTAATTGTGTGGCAAATTTTGATATGAATAAGATCAAGCCCAAGTTTTTTGATATAAAATTTGAACATATTGATGTTAATTTATATGAATGCTTCATGATTAAATAATTTGGACTATATTCTATGGAACTAGTAATGATGCATGATAGGAAATGAAGCCTCAACGAGCTAGAGTGGCGATTAAAACATGATCGAAATACTGATGATTTCAAAATCTCATATGTTATTTTGTGATGATTCACGATGCATATGCACCTCTTTTTCACTACGTGTCTCCATGAGTTAGTCAATAAGAGGATCATTGATTTTATTAATTGCACATGAAATATTAAAAAAATTAAATGAATATTTCTTGTGTAAACTATTGAAATATAATGTAACACTCATGACTCTTTAGTGGTTCAAATTTTCGAGCTTATTCATCATCATTTACATAGACATGTGGACTATTTACATTCGAGTTACCTTGCGAGTAAAGGCAAAATATGATGAGTAAAAATATAATAAATAAGTGTGAAATGGACTTAGAATGAACTATTTTATGGGCTAAATGTAGTAAGAAATCCAAAAAAGAATCCTTAGAAAAGTCCGTCAAATCCGTAGGAAGAAGGAGAAAAAAAACCTCAAAGATAAACCTCCGCTTTGTTACTCTACCATCGCTGTAATGCAACGCATTAAACCAAAAAAAAAGGAATCCCCTACGAACCAGACGACAGCTAGATAATCCTGAAATTGTAATTTTCTCTTGTAATTTTTCTATTTCAATTATAATTAAAGCATGTTTTTGTTAAGAAACCACCCAAGAAAAAGGGGCCATTCTGCTCTGGCAATCATTCAACTTCCCTGTCTATTGAAATTTGAGGGTGCCTTTCGAATTCAGGACTACTGACGAGCACAATCTTCCCCCTGTGATCGACTATCCCATCGCAGGATCGTCGAGGAAGTGTAATTCCACTCGATGTTGAGTCTGGCACGTCGACGGCTCACCAAAGCAGTCCATGGCGGATTGCTTCGATCCTGGGAAGGCCTCTGCTTCGAGCCTCTCACGAATGTGAGCCTTCCCCTCCTCCCCTCGCGTATGGCTGATGAGATAGATTTTTACGTCAGTTCCGGCGTTATTTTGACTAGAAATTATTATGTTGCAGATAAGATGGTATGCCAGAAGGGACATTTCTTCTACAGCACCACGGCTCGCAATTCCTGCCCTGGCCAGGGAGGTGAATAAGGGAAGCTTTTTTTCATGGTTACTTGGTGAGAAACCATCTACCAATCTCCCACCACTATATGAAGCGATCCCTGGGATACAAATGCCACCTGTGCTACCTGACGATGTAACAGCATCAACAACTGAGATCACCACGCTCTCAAATGGCCTAAAAATTGCATCAGAGGATATCGCGGTAAAATCATCTCGAAGTTCTTTTTCTCACTTAGGGATGTCGTGATTTCCATTCAGTATTTTTGCAGACTGCATGAACTTCTGTTTTTTCTCAAATTTTAGGGTCCAACAGTTACAGTAGGTCTTTATGTGGATGCTGGTTCAATCAATGAGACGCCTCCAACAGCAGGATCTGCACATCTGTTGGAGAGAATGGCTTTCAAGAGTACTTTGAACCGTTCCCATTTCAGATTGATTCGAGAAGCAGAAGCCATTGGAGCCAATATTATGGCTTCTGCATCACGTGAACAGATGGCATATACTGGAGATGTTATTAAAACACACATGCCTGAAATTGTTGAATTGCTTATAGATAGTGTCCGAAATCCAGTTTTCTATCAGTGGGAACTCAAGGAACAGGTCATAACTACAACTCTTAAGGATCATTGACGTAATACATCATGTAAAACATGATTTGAGATTGTGGGAATCGCTGCAGGTAGCAAAGGTGAAGGCAGAACTAGTTGAGATTATGAACAATCCACAAAGCGTGTTGATTGAGGCACTACATACTGCTGGTTATCAAGGAGGATTAGCAAAGCCTCTTATTGCATCAGAGTCAGCTTTGGCTCAAACAAGTGCTGAATCCTTAGCGTACTTTGTACAAGTAAGTTTAAAATGTTTCTTGAAGTCAAATGCACATATTATATGACAGAGAGTTATAGAAGTCGGTAAGAGTGTTGGTTGTAAGAGTCACATGCAATTTGTTCACAAATTAATTGTTGTTCATGTTGAACATTATTGCTACTTTCCAACAGGAGAATTACACTGCCCCTAGAATTGTCTTAGCAGCCTCTGGAGTGGATCACAAGGAGCTGCTATCTGTAGCAGAGCCTTTGCTTTCCACTCTACCAGTTTCAGGGCCGCACACTGAGGAACCATATCAGGTGCCAGTTTCCAAGTATGTGGGTGGTGACTGGCGTGGTGTTGCAGATATACCTGTAAGATTTTGTAGGCTACTGCATATTATATTACTTCTGAGAGATGCTTCAAATATCTCCTATTTATTTGATACATTTTTTTTTTCTTGTTTAGTTATGCACATCAAATGCTTTTATAGACTGATTACTACTTTTTTGTTTCTTGAGAACAGAAATCACATGTTGCTCTTGCCTTTGAAGTGCCTGGTGGCTGGAGGAATGAGAAGGATTCCATCTCTATTACAGTTTTGCAGGTTCACTTCCATATTCTATTTATATATGTATTATTGCTCTTCTTGTCAGCACGTTTCCTCAATCATTATGGTCTGGCATGTTTCCAATTTGAATGTCATAAATATCTTTATGGGAATGCTCAATATTATAGCTTTTTTGTTTCTTGATTTTGCTGCAAATGTTTTTGTGGATGCTCGACAAAGGCTGGCACATTTATGTATCATATAACACATCTAAAAACAGTCATTAAGTGTAGCTCATATTAACAGGCAGGACTGTGATGTGCTAAGTTGTGATCTTTGGAAGTTCATTTTCACATGGTGTTTTATTTGTATAAAATGTGATATGAGAACCATCCTTTACAGACACTGCTGGGTGGGGGCGGATCTTTTTCAGCTGGGGGTCCCGGGAAAGGAATGTACTCTCGTTTGTGTGAGTTTCAATGCTTATATAGATTATCCCACTTTGACAGTTTAGCTTTTTCCTATTCTCATACATGTCTCTCTATAGATACAAGGGTTTTGAACAAATACTCCGAAGTGCAATCTATTGTTGCCTTCAGCAGCATATACAATGATACAGGGCTTTTTGGGCTACATGGATGCTCGGTAAAGGAATCAATCTTTGATTTGGTGGATCTTAGTTCAAGTATTCTCCTTTGTTGTCAAAGCTGATCATTAGCATCTACTAGGTTCTTGCTTGAGAATGCTTATATATTATAGTTCGATTAGTCAATTCATAAAATTGGATGCAGGATTCTGAATTTGTACCTGATCTGGTTGACATCTTTTGCAAAGAGCTTGTGGAAACTGTTCAAGGAACAAGTAAGTTGATATTGTTCATTGATTTTTGCAGATTATTATGACATCATTAAATTATGGATACTTAGGTGTTCGTAGATTGTTGTCTTGATATTTTGGACGATTAAGTTCTAGATTGTAATTGATGTATGAATTGCTTGATCCAAGGAAATTAATGCATGAAAAATATCTCAAAGGATTTACATTGTGCTCATCGTTATGGATAGAGATTGAAATTATTAGGTGTTGATATCATTCAAGAACTACATTGAGCTTGTCAAGACTCGATTGGATGCAAGATTGATTGCATGATATTTTAAATATATGGCTGCAAAGTGCGTCACATATATGAAGTTAACGTGGTGAGACTCAAGCCCACAACTTGGGATAATAATCATAAGATCTCTCAAATTGGAACAAATAGATCACACTACTCAAGTCTCTAGGTACAAATACAGAGCATAAGGCTTAGCAAGATGAGTTATGATATTATAAGGTAAACACAATCTTGAAAAGTTTACAAGAGATTTTTATGTATGTTTTAATGGCCAACAAGATTAGATCGCAACACTAACTACGCAAAACTATATCACATGACTAGACAAAGGGTTTCAAATTTGCTCCATGCGAGAAGAGTGAAAGAGAGGGCGCCCTTCATTCACCCCATTGTTGCTTATGGAGCTACAAGGTAAACCTCTTAGGCTTCTTATTCATCCCATGGATAATCCAAAGAAAGAGTGTTTTACACCATGTCATATATACTTGAAGTGTAAGTCATCTATCCATCATGATATACTCAATGAGATGATGTGTCTAGAAGGTCATGACCAATGACCATAACTTGTGAATGTAGCACGTAGGTGAGCTTTATGCTAACTGAAGTACCCATTGTGCCTTAATCATTTTTATCCTTTTGCTTAAATGGGCTTATGAGTCATTGTCCAATGTCAATGGTGACACATTTTTTAGATAATCCTAGCATTGAAGTTCTTTTGCTAGGAAGTCCCACCAAGAAAGATAATGTATAATGCCACATTTTTTAGATTTTCCTAGCATTGAAGTCCTTTTGCAAGGAAGTCCTCACCCAAGAAGAACAATGTATAATCATGACTTATAGAGCCCCCTAAGGAGATTGCAAGGATGGCCTAAGATATGAATTTTGGTCACGATTCGTTGTATCACCCATTGTAGTACAATGTGATCCTTTCCAAGCATGCATGACCCACACGGTGAAAGCATCCTTGATTCGTGATAGTATTTTAATTCTCCCACACATATGTTATAGAAAACACTACAAAGAACTGCTTTTCAAGATCTAATTGTGCTTCTATGTATAGGGGATTCTCATGACAAAAGGAGCATGGTAAGTTCTGCTCTCACAAACATTGGTATTTATAACCGAAAGTACTTTATGTTATATTTACTTGATATCTTGTATGGTTAGTATCTTAATTGGCAACTCACATGACAAAAATAATTCAGATCCTCGAGAGAACTGGGACTTTTTTGAAATTACCTCTGGACAATAGAAATGATGCAGTACATGCATGAGAAAGCTCTTTCATTTCATGGATTCTAAAAGCTTGTATGATTGAATTTCAAGACATTAACATTGTAGATGGAGTCCTTTACAAGGGGGTCTCACTTGTTCTTCCTCTTTTCATTTGTTCAAATTAGTCATCAGTAAATTGAATAGAAATGGGAGCTTATCATTAATTGAAGGTAGATTTTTGCGGGTTCCTTTTATTTGTTTGTTTTTTAAAGTTCCATTCTATTTATTTATTATTTATAATTAATTAGTTCTGATTTGTTTTTATTATATATACGCAAGGCATCATGGCTGAGTTTGCCTTTCACTTTTGGAAGTGAAAGAAAGTCAGCTCGTTGGCTTTATTAGAAGTCTTCACTTAGAAAAACTACATATTAAAGCTTGCATTCATTCTAGGGCACTGATGATGTGAGTGGGATATCATAGCTATTTGTCCAATCTATGCATGAGAAAGTTTAAAATCGGATATGTCTT